>CM057337.1:246811624-247411624 GCA_030015575.1 Agapanthus africanus
CCAGGAGAGTTTTGCAATTTACAATTAGCTAACTCATTAGGTGTCTAGAAAGGTGTTAACGGGGCTACGCCTCTGGGAAAACAAGGTTTACTTTAATTAGGTCCGTGCGAAAGAACGGGAAACCTCCCTCAAGTACCGACACTGGCCTGGCTGAACGGTTAGAGAAGTTGTACACTGTAATTAATCCTGGCTAGTTTTCTTTTTAAGGTTTGAAAGAAAAACTTGATTAAAGCAGTGGGAGACATCGATTAGACAAGATAATAACCAATCTGATCTTTGCAAGAGCTTTCGCTGAGTGTATTCTTTTCTCTCTCTTAATGGCAGATACCAATGACTGGACTTAAGCATCTACTAGATAAAAATAAACTGAATGGGACCAATTATAAAGACTGGCTGAGGAATCTGAAAATTGCCTTGACTTATGATAAAGTATCATATGTCCTCACGGCTTCAGCCCCGCCCGTCCCAGGTCCAAAATCCTCAGTTGGGAACAAAGAAGTCCGCAAGACATGGGACGCTGACTGTGCCACGGCCAAATACCTCGCGCTTGCATCGATGGACACTACACATCAAAAGCAGCACGAGAATATGGACATTCACGCCATATTCCTCCATACAAAGGAGTTGTATGGAGAGCAATCCCGCGTATTACGATATGAAGTATCAAAGAAATTGTTTCAGATGCGAATGGCCCCTGGCACACCAGTAGGAGACCATGTTCTGAAGATGATAGCTCTCATAGAAGAGCTTGAGGACCTTGGATGGACGATGGAAAATGAACAATATACGAATATTATTCTGCAGTCCCTCCCCTCCACCTTTGCTCAATTCATAGTTAACTTCAACATGCACAACATGGAGAAGGAACTACCTGAACTCCTTAATATGCTAAGGAGTACAGAGAGCACATTGAAATTAGTGAAAACTCCTATTTTGAGTGTTGGGCAATCTTCTTCTTCTTGCCCAAAGGCTAAGGCCAAGTGAAAGCTCAAGAAGAAGCCCACCAAGCCTAGGGGTGGAGTTAAAAAGGTTAAGGGGAAGGACAAGTCCAAAGCTGGAGGATCGGGGAAAGGGGAATGTTTTCATTGCCACAAAACAGGACATTGGAAGCGCAACTGTACAGAGTACTTAAATCTCAAGAAGAAGCATGGGGATGGTTCCGCTTCAGGTGTGTTTGTGACAGAAAACTGTTTTTCAATAAACTCTGCTTCCTGGGTATTAGATACCGGTTCAGGTTCTCACATTTGCAATTCTATGCAGGGGCTGAGAAATAGCAAGGTTTTGAAGACAGGTGACCATACTCTCCGCATGGGAAATGGTTCCAATGTACATACAGTCGCAGTGGGAGAGTATCACTTGGGGTTGCCATCTGGGTGTATATTGTTTTTGAACCCATGTTATTTTGTACCAAGTATGCTTTGTAATATAATATCTGTTTCTTTGTTAAACAATGAAGGATATAATTTTGTATTGCAGAACAATGTTATGAACATTCACCTGAATCAAATGTTGGTTGGGTATGGTACGCTTAATAACGGGATATACGTCCTAAATCAACACACAGTTTTCAGCATACAACACACTAATAAAAGAAAACTTTCAGAAATAAATGAAGCTTTTCTTTGGCACTGTAGACTTGGTCGTATTAACGAAACAAGACTAAACAAGTTACACAAATATGGATATTTAAACCCTTTTGAATATAAATCTTATGCGACTTGCCAGTCTTGTATCAAGGGTAAAATGAACAAAACTCCGATTACCGGATACGGAGAAAGAGCTACTGAGCTCCTAGGACTCATACATACTGATGTATGTGGGCCAATGTCTATACAGGCTAGAGGCGGTTTTTTTTACTTCATTACTTTCACTGACGATTTCTCAAGATTCGGTCATGTATTTTTATTAAAACACAAATCCGAAGCTTTCGAGAAATTCACTGAATATAAACTCGAAGTAGAAAAACAAACCGGCTTGAGTATCAAAATGCTTCGATCATATCAAGGTGGGGAGTACCTCAGTACAGAATTTGCAAACTTCCTAAAAGAGAATGGGATACTCTCTCAGCTCACTCCTCCTTACACACCACAGCACACCGGTGTGTCAGAACGACGGAATAGGACCCTATTAGATATGGTCCGTTCCATGATGAGTGATGCTGAGTTACCCGTCTCATTTTGGGGGTATGCATTGGAAACTGCAGCGTTTCTACTGAACAGGGTCCCAACCAAAACTGTGTCTACCACACCATATGAGATATGGCATGGGAAGAGACCATCTCTTAAGAGAATTAAGATTTGGGGTTGCCCGGCCTATGTTAAAAAGCAGAATCCGGACAAACTCGAGACACGGTCGGTCATGTGTAACTTTGTGGGATATCCAAGGAACTCTTATGAATATCTATTCTACCACAAGGAGGAACAAAAGGTGTTTGTTTCTCAGTATGCCACATTCTTAGAAAAAGAGTTTTTCACAAATAAAGATGATGGCAATGTGGTGGTTCTAGAAGAGGTTCTAGAGACACAAACTACAAATGAAGACTTGGTTGAACCGGCTGTTGCAATAGAAACTGAGGAACCTCGGCCACTCCGTAGGTCTGGTAGGACTTCTTTCCCGCCGGAGAGGTACTACGGTTTCCTCATTGATGGTGATAGAGAAGACTGCATCATGGAGGATGATGATCCTACCAGTTTTCAGAAAGCTATCACGAGTGGAGACTCTATGAAGTGGCTGGATGCCATGAGATCCGAAATGGAGTCTATGTACACCAACAAAGTATGGACTTTGGATGTTGTACCCCCTGGGGTAAAACCTGTGGGGTGCAAATGGATCTTTAAAAGAAAGATTGGTGTAGATGGGCAGGTAGAGACCTATAAGGCAAGACTTGTGGCGAAGGGTTTTCATCGAAGACCAGGTTTGGAATATGACGAGACTTTTTCGCCCATAGCCATGCTTAAATCCATTCGGATCCTACTTGCTATTGCTTCTCACTACGACTATGAAATCTGACAGATGGACGTTAAAACGGCATTTCTAAATGGAGATTTAGAAGAATGCGTTTATATGGATCAGCCATAGGGCTTCATTGACAGTGGGAGCAGCGGGAAAGCATGTAGATTGCTTAAATCCATATATGGGTTAAAGCAGGCATCACGGAGTTGGAACATCTGTTTCGATGATGTTGTCAAAGAGTTTAATTTCATCAAAAATCCAGATGAACCTTGTGTTTATAAGAAGGCTGTAGGGAGAGCTGTCACATTCCTCGTATTATACGTGGATGCCATTCTTCTGATAGGAAATGATATTCCTATGCTACAGTCGGTCAAATCTTTCTTATTACTATGGTTCTCCATGAAGGACCTGGGTGATGCATCATACATTCTGGGCATAAGGATCTTTAGGGATAGATCCAAGAGGTTATTGGGATTGTCTCAAACAAGGTACATTAACACCATCCTAAAAAGGTTTAGTATGGAAGACTCCAAGCGGGGTGCCTTACCCGTTTGCCATGGGGTCACTCTCTCCAAGGACTCTTGCCCAAAGACCGATGAAGAGAGAGCTCGCATGAGTATTATACCCTATACTTCGGCAGTAGGATCTATAATGTATGCGATGTTATGTACACGCCCAGATGTAGCTTATGCACTTAGTGTTGTAAGCAGGTATCAATCCAACCCAGGGGAGAATCACTGGATAGCTGTGAAGAACATTCTTAAGTACTTGCGAAGGACTAAAGAATTGTTCTTGGTGTATGGTAATGGAGATCTCCAAATGGAGGCCTTTACCGATTCGAGCTTCCAGAGTGATAAGGACGGCAACAAATCTATCTCAGAGTTTGTATTTACCCTCAATGGAGGGGCGGTAAGTTGGAAGAGTTCCAAACAGGATACCGTTGCAGACTTTACGATGGAGGCTGAGTACATTACTGCAAATGATGCCGCCAAGGAAGCCGTCTGGATGAGGAAGTTCGTCTCGGAGCTAGGAGTAGTTCCAGCCATTATTGATCCAATACCATTGTATTGTGATAATAATAGTGCTATGGCATTAGCCAAGGAGCCCAGGTCCCATCAGCGATCCAGACACATCCTGAGGCACTTCCATTTGATCTAGGAGATTGTAGATCACCGCTAGATAGAGATTAGGAGAGTAGACACAAAGAATAACGCCGCGGATCCACTCACCAAGGCCCTCCCTCAGCCGCAGCATGAGCGAATTTTTGAGATGTTGGGTATGAGATGCGCCAATAACTGGCCTTAGTGCAAGTGGGAGATTGTTGGATATATGTATGCCCTAGAGGCATTATATGATAGTGGATGTATTTCTACATGTATGTATATATATATATATAGATATATATATTCAGTGTACATTCTTGCTCGACATGATAGTATGCTATCTGGTTCTTCTTTATCTGACATGTTGATTTGATCATGCTTTTATTCATTCACACATGTTGATAAAGCCCTGAGGATATAGACTTGACTACTGTGATTATGATAGAGAACATACTAGTGGGACATCTGTAGCTTATAAGTATATCCTGGAATGTCCCTAGTCGTAGGTGTATCGAGACGGGGCATCGATATACCAGAGTAGACTAGCGTATATGATACTAGACCTATATGATGGGCGATGGATGTTCCCACATTCATCGATGTTTGACATCGAGATCGTATACGGGTGCTCAGTGGTGACTGGGTACACTGGACGGACTCACCGAGAACTCCTATATGGAATTATATCTATCGTCGGATAGCAGTTCTCAGGTGACACTGGTGCAGGTTAGTTTGTAGACCCGAGATCGTCATAGAGTCTTGTGTGTTCTCCCACTGTACTTTGATTACCACCCTACCACGGCTCTACTGAGTCGTGCAAATAGGTGGCCGTTGGGTACAGTCCCGAGACACACGAAGGCGATGAGCAATAGGAGGAGTTTCGTCTCTCTCGGTATTGGGAGTTGATGCTGGCTGTGCTCGACTGGCTATATTAGTAAGTCCATGGCCAGGGCTGTTGAGATTTACTGATAAGTGTTATCAGTAGTTTCTCGATCTGTTATAGACCATTCATCGGCACGACTTATTGAGTTATTGGGGTCGACGTTACCATCCCTAGACTCGATATGCAGCATATCTGACGAAGAGACCTGACTGTACGGTAGTGTTGCCGGTTGGCTCGACGGGAGTTGTAACAGGTTCGCTTGTTTTCTTCTGATCGCTCAATACCCGGGTGGCCGTTACGTTTACCAGACCGCTTGCGGCTTGGGGGTGCTTGATATGATCATCACCCACTGCCGGTGTATTGACGAGTCTTAAAGTCCCACAATGGAGTTACCTAGTCCAAGAGAAACGATGTGGTGCGCATATGCGATATGCGCGTGGACCCGGTTAAAATGCGCGTATGAGATACCGTATATTAATCGGGCGGCTTGCTTTTGGTCGGGTCGTATTTGATACGAGCGGGTTGCTAAATCAAGTGTTGATTTATCATTAACCATTAGTTTCTCACTTGAAATCCTTTCTTGTCTTTATGTTGTATGCATGCATGTATGCATTCATTCTCATTCATGCATATAGGATGTGCATGCACACATACATGCATACATAATGGTTATCATGGTTGTTGATATAGTAGATGGTGGCAATATAAGACTCACACCATATGTAAAATATATGGATATTATTTATCTGGAAAAAGGAAAATGAAATGGGAATTGTTTCATGGTTTATTTTATTATTCTTACACTAACCCCTTGTATTAACCATGATTCATTTTCTATGGTCATTTTTGTTCCAAACAAAATATCTAAGATATTTTACAACCATGGTTTAGAATAAGAGAGTGAAAATATATATATTTTCATTTTCTCATTTTCAAAACAAGCTTATCATTTATCTTGAGTTTAAAAGCCATCTTCTTCTTCCTCCTTTCTCTCTTGCTCTCTAGTTCTCTCAAGTGAGCAAAAGAGTTACCAAGTTAGGATTTTGATGTGAGAAAACCAACCACAACACCATTCTACACTAGTCTTGCCTATTAGTGAAGAGTGTTAGCTTCCATATCTTCTCTTGATCTTGTGAAGTTTCAAGCTTGGACAAAGTGGACTCCGGGTGGATCTTCGTGGACCTAGAGGATCTCAAGCACACTTTTTTCCAACCCTCAAGTAGCCAAGGAGTCTAGCATAGGGACCTACAAAGGTTGTACTCTCAAAACCCTAGCTTTTACTACTTGTGATGATGTCAATGATATGAAACCCTAAATTTCTAGTGATGATCTTTTGTATGTTCACTTAGCACCTTAAAAATTTGATTTTGACACATGTGATGCTTCCAAACCCTTCATGAGGTGCTAGGTAAACCTAACATTTTCTGCTGCTTATATTCTGTGATGTGATCGCTTAATATATCTGAGACGAATGCAATATTATATATGAGATATATAGTAGACGTTGCTTATGTTTTACACCCGCGCTAGTCCCGTCTCGGTATGCCGTTAGTTAAGTAACCTAACGGTGCATAACGGAATAGTGCGGTGAATGCTGATGGCATAAGCATACGTTGTATTTTCGTTTCTTTTCTGTGATTGGCTTAAGGACTTAAATGATGGGACAACATTAATATGATTAATGTGAAGAAAAATAAACCTAAAAAGATGTTGTAGAATCGGATTTGAAAAACACTCGGCTTTTTACGAAAAAGCTACATTTCAAAATTACGGAGCTTAAGCCACTCCTTTTGAAAACCATTTGATTCTACGACGATATCAAGTTCAAAGCGTTAAAAGTTTTCTTAAAAACCATTTGCAACCCTCCGTCATTTTAGGAAGTAGAGTACTTAGTATTCGTGCTACGTATTTTGACTATAGTCAAGGCGTAGTGTACGGTAGCTAAGTGATATCTTTCTACAAAACATATGATGTGTTTAGTTAGGACATTCATGTGATTATGTTGATCATAGTCAAGAGTCATATGGGTGGATCTGATTAATCAAGAAATGACGGGTAGAACTTGACTAGTGCTTATGATATGTTGATTATAGTCAAGGTCATGAGTGCTAGGGGTGAAAACCACATCGGGAATTTCAATAGTTGAAATTTGCAATGAGATTGCATACCTTCCATATGATGGTTGGATCCCGATCCTACTGTGGGCAATAGTTGCTCCCAGGAGAGTTTTGCAGTTTACATTTAGCTAACCCATTAGGTGTCTAGAAAAGTGTTAACGAGGTTACACATCTGGGAAGACGAGGGTTATATTAATTAGGTCCGTGCGAAAGCACGGGGAACCTCCCTCAAGTACCGAAACTGTCCCGGCTGAACGGTTAGCGAAGTTATAGACTGTAATTATTCCTGGCTAGTTTTCCTTTTAAGGTTTGAGGGAAAATTTGATAAAAGCAGTAGGAGACATCGATTAGATAAGATAATAACCAATCTGATCTTTGCAAGAGCTTTCGCTGAGTGTATTCTTTTCTCTCTCTTAATGGAAGATACTAATGACTGGACTCAAGCTTCTACTAGATAAAATAAACTGAATGGGACCAATTATAAAGACTGGCTGAGGAACCTTAACATTTCCTTGACTTATGATAAGGTATCATATGTCCTCACGGCTCCAGCCCCGCCCGTCCTAGGTCCTAAATCTTCAGTTGCGGATAAGGAAGTCCGCAAGACATGGGACGCTGACTGTGCCATGGCCAAATGCCTCGTGCTTGTATCGATGGATAACACACATCAGAAGCAGCACGAGAATATGGACGTCCAATCCATATTTCTCCATACAAAAGAGTTGTATAGGGAGCAATCTCGTGTCTTACGATACGAAGCGTCACGAAAGCCGTTTCAGACACGGATGGCCCCTGACACACCAGTAGGAGACCATGTTCTGAAGATGATAGCTCTCATAGAAGAGCTTGAGGACCTTGGGTGGATAATGGACAATGAGCAATATACTGATATTATTCTACAGTCTCTCCCCTCTACCTTTGCTCAATTTGTAGTAAACTTCAACATGCACAACATGGAGAAGGAACTACCTGAACTCCTTAATATGTTAAAGAGTGCAGAGAGCACGCTAAAGTCAGTGAAGACTCCCGCTTTTACTGTTGGGCCATCTTCCTCCTCTCGCCCGAAGGCTAAGGCCATGAGAAAGATGAAGAAGAAACCCACCAAACCTAGAGGTGGAGTTAAAAAGTTTAAGGGGAAAGACAAGTCCAAAGCTGGGGAATCGGTGAAAGCGGAATGTTATCACTGCCACAAAGCGGGACACTGGAAGCGCAACTGCACTGAGTACTTGGATCTCAAGAAGAAGCATGGTGATTCTTCCGCTTCAGGTGTGTTTGTGACAGAAAACTGTTTTTCTATAAACTCTGCTTCATGGGTATTAGATACCGGTTCAGGTTCTCGCATTTGCAATCCCATGTAGAGGCTGAGAAATAGCAATGTTTTGATGACAGGTGACCATACTCTCCGGTTTGGAAATGGTTCCAATGTACATACAGTTGCAGTAGGAGAGTATCACTTGGGGTTGTCGTCTGGATGTATATTGGTTTTGAACCCATGTTATTATTTATGTAGTATGCTTTGTAATATAATATCCATTTATTTGTTAGACAATGAAGGATATAATTTTATATTGCAGAATAATGTTATGAACATTAACCTGAATCAAATGTTGGTTGGGTATGGTACATTTAATAACGGGATATACGTCCTAAATCAACACACAGTTTTCAGCATACAACACACTTCTAAAAGAAAATTTTCAGAAATAAATGAAGCTTTTCTTTGGCACTGTTGACTTGGTCATATTAACGAAACAAGAGTAAACAAGCTACATAAAGATGGATATTTAAAACCCTTTGAATATAAATCTTATGCAACTTGCTAGTCTTGTATCAAGGGTAAAATGACCAAAACTCAGTTTACAGGACACAGAGAAAGAGCCACTGAGCTCTTAAGCCTCATACATAGTGATGTATGCGGGCCAATGTCTACACAGGCAAGAGGCGGTTTTTCATACTTCATTACATTCACTGATGATTTCTCAAGATTCGGTCATGTATTTTTATTAAAGCACAAGTCCGAAGCTTTCGAGAGATTCACTGAATATAAACTTGAAGTAGAAAAACAAACCAGCTTGAGTATAAAAATGCTTCGAGCAGATCGAGGTAGGGAGTATCTCAGTACAGAGTTTGCGGACTTCCTAAAAGAGAATGGGATTCTCTCTCAACTCACTCCTCCTTACACATCACAGCATAACGGTGTGTCAGAACGATGGAATCGGACCCTATTAGATATGGTTTGTTCCATGATGAGTGATGCTGAGTTACCCGTCTCATTTTGGGGGCATGCATTGGAGACTGCAACGTTTCTACTGAATAGGGTCCCAACAAAAAACCGTGTCTACCACACCATATGAGATATGGTATGGGAAGAGACCATCTCTTAAGCAATTTATGATTTGGGGTTGTCCGGCCTATGTCAAAAAGCAGAATCCGGACAAACTCGAGACACGGTCCGTCATGTGTAAATTTGTGGGATATCCAAAGAATTCTTATGGATATCTATTCTACGACAAGGAGGAACAAAAGGTGTTTGTTTCCCGGAATGCCAAATTTTTAGAAAATGAATTTTTTACAAATACTGATGGCAATGTGGTAGATCTAGAAGAGGTTCTAGAAACATAAATTACAAATGACGACTTGGTTGAACCGGCCGTTGCAACAGAAACTAATGAACCTCGGCCACTCCGTAGATCCGGTAGGACTTCTCGCCCACCGGAGAGGAACTACGGTTTCCTCGTTGATGGTGACAGAGAAGACTGCATCATGGAGGATGATGATCCAACCAGCTTTCAGCAAGCTATCACGGGTGGAGACTCTGTGAAGTGGCTGGATGCCATGAGATCTGAAATGGAGTGTATGTACACCAACAAAGTATGGACTTTCGACGTTGTACCCCCTGGGGTAAAACCTGTATGGTGCAAATGGATCTTTAAAAGAAAGATTGGTGTAGATGGGTAGGTAGAGAGCTATAAGGCAAGACTTGTGGCGAAAGGTTTTCGTCAAAGACCAGGTCTGGACTATGACGAGACTTTTTCTCCCGTAGCCATGCTTAAATCCATTCAGATCCTACTTGCTATTGCTGCTCACTACGACATTGAAATCTAGTAGATGGACGTTAAAACTGCATTTTTAGAAGAATGTGTTTATATGGATCAGCCAGAAAGCTTCATTGACAGTGGGAGCAGCGGGAAAGCATGTAGATTGCTTAAATCCATTTATGGATTAAAGCAGGTATCACGGAGTTGGAACATCTGTTTTGATGATCTTATCAAAGAGTTTGATTTCATCAAAAATTCAGATGAACCTTGTATTTATAAGAAGGCTGTAGGGAGAGCTGTCACATTCCTCGTATTGTATGTGGATGACATTCTTCTGATAGAAATGATATTCTTATTGTAGGGTTCCTAGGCACACTAGTGAGGTCTCACAAGGCATCGAACATGCCAATTTCAAAATTTCTAGGTGCCGAGAGACCCGACTACGGATCGTTGGCTAAAGTTTAGGCGAAAACAAAAGCTAGTTAACAATTTAACTAATGGGATATCGGAAATACAACCTTTGTAGATCCGGTGCTCCACCTCCATAGCTCCGCAACGAAGTCGTCTCCGCTGTCCAAAATGAATCCGGGCTCTAGAGTCGGCTTCGTCGGAGAAAAAGCGAGCTAGGTCGTCGATGTCCATGCCAAAGATGATCTACGTCGAGGCATCGCTAAATCAAGCTCCACCTTCACCAAGCCCCAAAAACATATGAAGGAAACACACTCTACTACTTGGCAAGAGGTAGAGGATGAAGAAATAGGAAGTGGGTAGACTTTAGAATTGGATTTCTCACTCATTTCATCAATCTACCATTGATGAAGTGAAGGTTTTTCTTCTTGAGTTGAAGGAAGAAGAAGAAGAAATATATGATAAGTTATTTATATTTGGAAAAGAAAATGAATACTTATAATATTAGAACCATGGTCAAGTGTAGAGAATTAACTAAGGTTAGATTAATGGTTAGGGTTAAAGATGAAGACAAGAATGGTTACAAAGTCAAAGCTTCATGAAGCTTCAACTAAACTCCAAAATTAGCAACCATTCTTTTCTTATCTATTCAAAATAAATAAATAAATAAATAAGTAATAAAAAGAAAACCCTAATCATTAGTTTAACCATGGCTTAATTCATTACACTTAACTATAGTTAAACATGTATCATCAAACATGATACAATCAAGTGTACAAAAGTATATCACATATACAATGTGCACAAACCAAGTGAGAAAATCCATTCAAAGTGAACCGATACTAGTTAATGCAAAGTAATATATCAAATATATAATTATACATTAAATCATTAAATCAACACTTGATTCAATGATCCGGTCATGTCGCACATAACCGACCGGTATCAATAGTAACAACTTATCGAATCAACACTTGATCCGATAACCCGGCTATATCGCATATAACCGATCAATGTTACATCGCGAGAATCGAATACAGTATCACATACTGGTATCATTCTCGGTCCCGCACATATCTCATATGCGCTCCTATTTCGTTTCGCTTGAGCCAGGAAACCTCTGTGTAGGACTCTAAAGACTCGTCAATACGCCGGCAGCAGATGATGATCATATCAAACACCCACAAGCCGCAAGCGGTCTGCTAAACGTAACGGCCACCCGGGTATTGAGCGATCTGAAGATCGATGAGCAAGCCCGCTCACACTCCAGTGAATCCGACCAGTAACACTACCGTACAGTCCAGTCTGATCGTCTGATATGTCGCATATCTCGCCTAGGGGTGGTAAACGTCAGACCCCAATAGCTCGATAAGTCGTGTCGATATGAGGTCTATAACTATTCGAGAAACTACTGGTAACACTTACCAGTAAATCTCAGCAACCCTGGCCAGGGATTTCCTGTTATAGCCAATCGAACACAGCGCAACATCAACTCCCTATACCGGGAGAGACGAATCCCCTCCTATCGCTCATTGCCTCCATGTGACTCGGGACTGTACCCAAAAACCACCATTTTGCACGCCCTCTTGGACGTGGTAAGATGGAAATCAAAGCACAGTGGGAACCACACAAGACTCTATGACGATCTCGGGTCAACAGACTACTCTGTACCAGTGTCACCAGAGAACTGCCATCTGACGTGAGGTATAATACCATCTGGGAGTTCTCGGCGAGTCCGTCCAGTGTACCCAGTCTCTACTGAGCACCCGTATATCATCTCCGATGTCAAACACCAATGGATATGGGATCATCCATCGCCCATCTGTATGGGTCGAGAAGGTACACGCTAGTCTACTCTGGTATATCGATGCCCCGTCTCGATACACCCACGACTAGGGACTTTGAAGGATGTACTTATGGACTACCATGTCCCCACTAGTATGATCCGCATCATAGTCCAGGTAGTCAAGTACAGATCCTAAGGGCTTTACCAACATGTAACAGAGAGACAATCAGTATACACGTTAAGGTAAAGAGCAACCAGATAGCATACTATCATGTTGAGCAAGAAAGTCCTCCCTATATATGTCCCGGCATCCACTACAATATACATCCTATGTATAGTAATGGCCTCTAGGGCATACATATAACTAACAATCTCCCACTTGCACTAGGGCCATCTGTAGCAGTAGTTGTAGTATCTCATACTCAACCATCCCATAAAAGTCTCTCTCTGGGAACAGGCCTTTGTGAGTGGATCCGCTGTGTTGTCCTCTGAGTCTACTCTCCTAATCTCGATCTCCCTGGAGATCAACCATCTCCATGATCAAGTGATACTGCCTTAGAGTATGTCTGGATCACTGATGGGACCGGCGTTCCTTGGCATAAGCCACAACTCCATTGTCACACAATGGGAGGAACTAAGTTCATCTCATGAACCAATATACACCCAGACAGCCACTTTGGTAGCATCTTAAGTAGCGATGTATCCAGCCTTTATCGTCTAGTATGCCACGGTATCTAGCTTGGAACTCTTCCAACATACCGTCCCTCTACTGAGGATTAAGACAATGCCTGTGACTGACACTCAGTCATCTTTATCATCCTGGAACCCTTCCAGTGATTCTTCCCAGGATCGGTTGATACCGTCTCACTACAACTAGGGAGAATCCTAACATCCATTTAGATCTATCTCATAGATCCAAAATCCAGGATTTAGTAGGTATCATTTTGATCCTATGTGGAGAATCCTAGTGATAAGCGGAGATTGACCGAGCGTAGCATAAGAAACTCTTTTCTTATCAAGAGTATGTCATCCACGTACTCTACGAGGATCGTCATCATACTCCCTACTACCTTTTTGTTTATACAAGGTTCATCTACCATTTTGATGATATCAACTTCTTTGACTAATTCATCAAAACAGATGTTCCAACTCCGCGATGCCTGCTTTATCAAATAAAGCATCTTGCACACGTTTCCGCTGCTCCCACTGTCTACGAAGCCCTCTGGCTGTGTACTTATAGACGCTCTCTTCTAAATCATCAATTAGAAAAGCAGTCAAGACACCCAATCACCAGATATCGCAGTCATGGTATGTAGCCGTGACAAGTAGGATTTGGATGGACTTAAGCATAGCTACTTGAAAAGGTTTCATCATTATCCACACCTGGTCGATGACGAAAAACCTTTAACAAGTCTAGCTTTGAAAGTCTCAACTTTTCCATCTACACCAAGTAATCTTTTCAAGATATACTTGCTCCTGATGGGGATTTAACCCTTCAGATATAGCAACCAAAGTCCATACTTTGTTGGTGTACATGGATTCCATCTCAGATCACTCAGCATCCGGCCATTCTTACAGAGTCTTACTCTTGATGGCCAGCTCGAAACAAGTTGGGTCATCATCTCATGATGCATTCCTCGCTCCCACTGTCATAGAGAAACAGAAGTATCTCTCAGGTGGGTGAGGAACCCTACTAGATCGGCGGAGAGGCTGAGGTTCGTTGGAATCTACTGAATCCTTTGGTTCTATCAAATCATCAGCTGTAGTTTGTATAGCTGGAACCTTTCCAGTTCTACATAACAGACCATGCCTCGAGTTTGTCCGGATTTTGCTTTTAGACATAGGCCCGACAACCCCAAATCTTAACTAACTTAAGAGATGGGCTCTTCCCTTATCATATCTAATATGAAGTGGTAGGTATCTAATTTGATTGGAATCCTATTCAATAGGTATGCAACTTCGTAAGTGCATAATTCCCAAAAGGAAAAAGGTAACTCAGTATTACTCATCATAGAGCACACCATATCAAATAGGGTGTATCTGCTCCGCCCCGATATACCATCGTTCTATGGTGTATACAGAGGAGTAATGCTGAGAGAGAATCTCATTCTCGTTTAGAATAATCCTGGAATTCCGTGCTCAAGTATTCTCCTCCTTGATCTCATCAAAGGACATAATACTTATACCCGTATTTCGGTTCTCTACTTCTTACTTATATTCTATGAATATCTCAAAAGGTTCGGACTTGTGTTTCAACAGGAACATATGTCTGAATCTTGAGAGATTATCAGAGAATGTAATGAAGTACAAAGAACTGGTCTTGGCATATGTAGACATGGGACTTACATACATCATCATGTATCAGTCCCAAGAGTTTACTAACTCTTTCTCTGCTTCCAGTAAACAGAGCTATGGTCATCGTATCTTTGTGACATGACTAGCAAGTTTCACAAGATGTAAATTCAAACTGATTTAAATATGCATCTAAATGTAACTTCAGCTAGTCGGGTTGCATAGATATGACCTAGTCTACAATGCCTCAAGAAGAATTCGTTCATTTCTGAACTCTTCCTCTTGTGTGTGATCCGTATACTAAGAACTGTAGTTTGATTTAGAACGTCAATGCTTTTAGATAACGTGCCTGAACCAATCAACTTTTGATATAGGAAATGTTCAAAACATTATCCAACAATACAAAATTATATCCTTTCTTTACTAATAAAGAGACTGATATGATTTTGTATATCAGGTTCGGTATCTAATAACATTCGTTCAGAATCAATGTATTGGAATACAGGGTGACAGTGACCGAAAGACTTGGCTGCAACTCTTGCCCCGTTTTCTGCCTCATGAAACTTATCACCCATTCTCAGTTCTCTACCTTTCTGTAGCCCTATGTAACAGATTACATATCTGGGATCCTGATCTGGTATCACATACCTAGGACGTAAAGGATACTGAGAAACAGTTCTCTGAAATGAACACACCCGAAGATGATGCATCAGCATGCACTCTCTTCGTTTGGGCGGCACGGGAATTCTGGTAATCCCCAATTTCCTGCTCTGTCTTATAACAATTATAAGTTGGAGCGGGACCAACGTTCCCCAGCTCAGTATAACAAGCGGGTTCGGTAAATAATCCGTATTATTATCTTGATTAAGGCGTGACATGGTCGCTACCAGGAGAGAGAGAAGAAAACACTCAGCGTGCGCTCTTGCAAGAATAGATTGGTTATTATTTTATCTAATCAGGATGGCTCCCACTGCTTTTTATCAAATCTTCCTTCAAACCCTAAAAGGAAAGACTAGCCGGGATTAATTACACACTACAAGTTCGCCAATCTTTCAGCCAGGCCAGTGTCGGTACTTTGAGGGAGGTCCCCCGTGCTTTCGCACGAACCTAACTAATGTAAACCTCGTTTTCCCATAGGCGTAACCCCGTTGACACCTTTCTAGACACCTACTTGATCGGCTAATTGTAATGTATAAAACTCTCCCAGGAGTAACTCTTACTCGCAGCGGGTATCGGGATCCAACTATCTCATAGAAGGTATGCAATCTCATTGCAAATTTCAACACTTGAAATTCCCGATAATATTTTGCCCCGAACGATCTATGACCTTGACAAGGTCAACAAACCATAGACCGCAAGTCAAGTTCAACCCGTCATTTCTTGATTGAATCAAACCCACCCGCACGACCCTTGACAAGGTCAACAAGGCCGCACGACTACCCTAACCCAATCTGCATCATATGCATAAGCAGATAAATACTGGTCAGCTACCGCACACTGCGCCTTGACAAGGTCAACAAACGCAGCACGAATACTAAACAGGACTTATCTGAAATGACGGAGGGCTACGACAGGTTTTTCTGAAAACCTATTGCGTAATGAACTTGATATCGTTGTAGAATCAAATGATTTTGAAAATGGAGTGTTTTTGAAGCTTTTCTAGTTTTGCTAAAGGAGTCATTCCCGGTGAAGGGATCGTCGGTCCTTTCCTCGTCGAATGAGGTGCGGGATATATCATATATATCACTGTGCAAAGCAAAAACACTTAAAAGCAATCAAAATACAAACCGAGTGTGTAGCATCTGCCAGTTATTGCTAAAGGAGTCACTCCCGGTGAAGGGATCTCGGTCCTTTCCTCATCGAATAAGGTGCAGGATATATCACATATACCTCTGTGCAAAGCAAGAACTGTAGATACCCTTTTTATTTTGAAATTCGATTCTACAACATCTTAGGTTTCTTTTATTTCATTAATCACATTAATGAAGTCCCATCATTTAAGTTACCTAAACATCACAGATAAATACGACGTACACTTATGCCATCCGCATTCGCCTCGATGTCCCCTCGTGCACCGTTAGGTTAGGTAACTAACGGCAGAGCGGGGCAGGGCTAGCGCGGGTGTAAAACATAATTAACGTCTTTATAATATATCATATATACTATATACTGTATCTATCACAGAACATCACATGATCACATCACAGATATCGCAGCAGAACAATCATATGAAATATTGGATATACTAGGACGTCCGTGTTTTCAATACGAGCCAGTATAAAACACGGATTCCACGGTCGCGATGAATAGCCAAACCCACACCCCTAGACCCCTACGAGAGCGGCAAGCAACCCTACCAATTCTGGAGTTAGGAGACCCGGACTCGACTCCTCGAGTTGGTCTCCCACTGGACCCCAGAACCCGGTTACTTGTGCTCCCCTCCTTGGGTCTATCCTAGTGCGGAAAAGTAAATAATATACAAACGGTGACAACTTCCGCAACCTGGAAGTGCCCCAATAAAAGAATATTACATACAAGTTTTTACATGAATGAAAATGAAAAACACTCATCTCACATAAAAATCCCCGGCTATTCAAACACGACGATCCAATATAATATATCCAGCAACACATAACATCACATGTCATCAACGTAAGTAAATATGCGCATCCCAATTGTCGTTGACATATAGCAACGAAACCGGCGATATCACATATTACACTTACGGTCACAGAAAAGAAAGTGTAAAACTACAACAGTTGGAATCCGCAACCATCTCAGACATCGCATGCCTGACCAAATGAATTCCTTAGACATCGCATGCTTAACAATTATAAACCCCGCATTTTAGTCTCAACATTGAAAACACTTTTCAATATAAAGTCGGGTAATTCAACAAGATTCCCGACATCTTGATCGAATGCTCGTCGCAAACTTCAATAGACGGCTGCACCCCCGATACCGTCGACGAAGTGCACCAAGGCGGAACACCGTTACCGCGAGCACCCGAACGGATGCTTTCGGCGACGGGGTTCTCCTACAGTCACTTGGTCGGGGCTATGGAGTGAGGCTGTCTATTAAGTTTACTCGGCGAGTATCCGCGTACGCTACGTGATTGCGACGGACTTTTGATCACATCAAAATTCCGTGGCAACCGATCAAGTGAGACTAAACTGCTATGTTTATAACATTCATTCAGTTATCTCATAACTCATTGTGAATTCCAATTATTGTATCCCATTCCAGATAAATAGAAAATGTTAAACTTTTCGATCGAACAGTCAAACACCCAAGTTTTCCCGATACAGATCAACACATGAAAAAAGTCTAACAACATTCAGTTCGTGCCTCAGTACCAACGGTCCAGCCGTAGAAGGGTCAAGCCAACGCCTCACATGTGGCACGCCGTACTGCCCCAAACCCGAAGGTTCAAAGGGCAGTTCGAGACGGTCACATAATCGAGTTAAGGTTTGTTGTCTTCTAGAGGGTCCATCGAGTTACTTGCACTACTTAGAACGTCGTTAAACTACGGAAAATCCAACACTTGGAAATTTCCCGACAGGGGAAAAAGTGGGTATTTATATCCGGTCGAACTTTTTAACATATTCTAAAATTTATCCGGAAAGCCACACAGACAAAATTTGATACCCCGATCGAAACACCGAATCCCCAAAACAACTCCAGAAAATTCAACTCTTGAATAAATATTAAAAATTCCCAGAAAATCCAACTCCAGAAAATAGGAATTACTGTGCAAAGAAAAGTCAAAGTGTCTACAGTATCGCCGCGGAACCGCCGCGCCACGTGGGCTTAGGCCGCGGTTCCGCGCCGTCATGACGGAGTTATGGCTCCGTTTTGCACAGTATTTCATAATAAACCCTGCTTGATTTTCTGGATATTTTTAATACTGAAAAATCCCTGTTTTTAAAAATTGGACAGAGAGCATGGGTGTGTTAGGGTTTCGGGTTCGTTCGGAGTTCAAAATCCGTCTAGACTTCGCCTAAGGCTCTAGCTAGGCTCTGATACCACTGTAGGGTTCCTAGGCACACTAGTGAGGTCTCACAAGGCATCGAACATGCCAATTTCAAAATTTCTAGGTGCCGAGAGACCCGACTACGAATCGTTGGCTAAAGTTTAGGCGAAAACAAAAGCTAGTTAACAATTTAACTAATGGGATATCGGAAATACAACCTTTGTAGATCCGGTGCTCCACCTCCATAGCTCCGCAACGAAGTCGTCTCCGCTGTCCAAAATGAATCCGGGCTCTAGAGTCGGCTTCGTCGGAGAAAAAACGAGCTAGGTCGTCGATGTCCATGCCGAAGATGATCTACGTCGAGGCATCGCTAAATCAAGCTCCACCTTCACCAAGCCCCAAAAACTTGTGAAGGAAACACACTCTACTACTTGGCAAGAGGTAGAGGATGAAGAAATAGGAAGTGGGTAGACTTTAGAATTGGATTTCTCACTCATTTCATCAATCTACCATTGATGAAGTGAAGGTTTTTCTTCTTGAGTTGAAGGAAGAAGAAGAAGAAATATATGATAAGTTATTTATATTTGGAAAAGAAAATGAATACTTATCATATTAGAACCATGGTCAAGTGTAGAGAATTAACTAAGGTTAGATTAATGGTTAGGGTTAAAGATGAAGACAAGAATGGTTACAAAGTCAAAGCTTCATGAAGCTTCAACTAAACTCCAAAATTAGCAACCATTCTTTTCTTATCTATTCAAAATAAATAAATAAGTAATAAAAAGAAAACCCTAATCATTAGTTTAACCATGGCTTAATTCATTACACTTAACTATAGTTAAACATGTATCATCAAACATGATACAATCAAGTGTACAAAAGTATATCACATATACAATGTGCACAAACCAAGTGAGAAAATCCATTCAAAGTGAACCGATACTAGTTAATGCAAAGTAATATATCAAATATATAATTATACATTAAATCATTAAATCAACACTTGATTCAATGATCCGGTCATGTCGCACATAACCGACCGGTATCAATAGTAACAACTTATCGAATCAACACTTGATCCGATAACCCGGCTATATCGCATATAACCGATCAATGTTACATCGCGAGAATCGAATACAGTATCACATACTGGTATCATTCTCGGTCCCGCACATATCTCATATGCGCTCCTATTTCGTTTCGCTTGAGCCAGGAAACCTCTGTGTAGGACTCTAAAGACTCGTCAATACGCCGGCAGCAGATGATGATCATATCAAACACCCACAAGCCGCAAGCGGTCTGCTAAACGTAACGGCCACCCGGGTATTGAGCGATCTGAAGATCGATGAGCAAGCCCGCTCACACTCCAGTGAATCCGACCAGCAACACTACCGTACAGTCCGGTCTGATCGTCTGATATGTCGCATATCTCGCCTAGGGGTGGTAAACGTCAGACCCCAATAGCTCGATAAGTCATGTCGATATGAGGTCTATAACTATTCGAGAAAATACTGGTAACACTTACCAGTAAATCTCAGCAACCCTGGCCAGGGATTTCCTGTTATAGCCAATCGAACACAGCGCAACATCAACTCCCTATACCGGGAGAGACGAATCCCCTCCTATCGCTCATTGCCTCCATGTGACTCGGGACTGTACCCAAAAACCACCGTTTTGCACGCCCTCTTGGACGTGGTAAGATGGAAATCAAAGCACAGTGGGAACCACACAAGACTCTATGACGATCTCGGGTCAACAGACTACTCTGTACCAGTGTCACCAGAGAACTGCCATCTGACGTGAGGTATAATACCATCTGGGAGTTCTCGGCAAGTCCGTCCAGTGTACCCAGTCTCTACTGAGCACCCGTATATCATCTCCGATGTCAAACACCAATGGATATGGGATCATCCATCGCCCATCTGTATGGGTCGAGAAGGTACACGCTAGTCTACTCTGGTATATCGATGCCCCGTCTCGATACACCCACGACTAGGGACTTTGAAGGATGTACTTATGGACTACCATGTCCCCACTAGTATGATCCGCATCATAGTCCAGGTAGTCAAGTACAGATCCTAAGGGCTTTACCAACATGTAACAGAGAGACAATCAGTATACACGTTAAGGTAAAGAGCAACCAGATAGCATACTATCATGTTGAGCAAGAAAGTCCTCCCTATATATGTCCCGGCATCCACTACAATATACATCCTATGTATAGTAATGGCCTCTAGGGCATACATATAACTAACACTTATGCTACAGTCGGTCAAATCTTTCTTGTCACAAAGGTTCTCCGTGAAGGACCTGGGTGATGCCACCTACATACTGGGCATTCGGATCTATAGAGATAGATCCAAAAGGTTATTGGGATTGTCCCAAACCAGGTACATCAACACCATCCTAAAGAGGTTTAGTATGGAAGACTCCAAGCGGGGAGCCTTACCCGCTTGCCATGGAGTCACTCTCTCCAAGGACTTTTAACCAAAGATCGATGAAGAGAGAGCTCGCATGAGCATTATACCCTATGCTTCGGCAGTAGGATCTATAATGTATGCGATATTATGTAAACGCCCGGATGTAGCTTATGCACTTAGTGTAGTAAGCAGGTATCAATCCAACCCAGGGGAGAAAAACTGGATAGCCATGAAGAACATTCTTAAGTACTTGCGAAGGACTAAAGAATTGTTCTTGGTGTATGGTAATGGAGATCTCCAAATGGAGGTCTTTATCGATTCGAGCTTCTAGAGTGATAATGACGACAGCAAATCTATCTCTGGGTTTGTATTTACCCTCAATGGAGGGACGGTAATTTGGAAGTATTCCAAACAGGATACCGTTGCAGACTCTGCGATGGAAGCTGAATACATTGCCACGAATGATTCCGCAAAGGAAGCCGTCTGGATGAGGAAGTTCGTCTCGGAGGTAGGAGTAGTTCCAACAATTATTGATCCAATACCATTATATTGTGATAATAATGGGGATATGGCGTTAGCCAAGGAGCCAAGGTCCCATCAGCGGTCCAGACACATCCTGAGGCGTTTTCATTTGATCCGGGAGATTGTAGATCGCCGTGAGATTGAGATTAGGAGAGTAGACACAAAGAATAACACCGCGGATCCACTCACCAAGGCCCTCCTTCAGCCGCAACATGAGCGACATTTTGAGATGTTGGGTATGAGATACGCCAATAACTGGCCTTAGTGCAAGTGGGAGATTGTTGGAAATATGTATTCCCTAGAGGCCATTAAATAATAGTGGATGCATTTATACATGTATATATATTCAGAGTACATTCTTGCTCGAGATGATAGTATGCTATCTGGTTCTACTTTATCTGACATGTTGACCTGATCATGCTTTTATTCATTTACACATGTTGATAAAGCCCTGAGGATATTTGCTTGACAATGTGATTATGATGGAGATCATACTAGTGGGATATCTGTAGTTTATAAGAATATCCTGAAAAGTCCCTAGTCGTAGGTATATCAAGACGGGGCCTCGATATACCATAGTAGACAAGCGTATATGATTCTAGACGCATATGATGGGCGATGGATGTTCCCACATCCATTGATCTTTGACATCAAGATCGTATACGGGTGCTTAGTGGAGACTGAGTATACTGGACGGACTCGCTGAGAACTCCTATATGGTATTATATCTATCGTCGGACTGCAGTTCTCAGGTGACACTGGTACAGGTTAGTCTGTAGACCCGAGATCGTCATAGAGTCTTGTGTGTTCTCCCACTGTACTTTGATAACCACCCTACCACGGCTCTACTGAGTCATGTAAACAGGTGGCTTTTGGGTACAGTCCCGAGACACATGGAGGCGATGAACGATAGGAGGGGTTTCGTCTCTCCCGGTATTGGGAGTTGATGTTATGCTGTGCTCGATTGGCTATATCAGTAAGTCCCTGACCAGGGCTGTTGAGATTTACTGATAAGTGTTATCAGTAGTTTCTCGATATGTTATAGACCATTCATCGGCCCGACTTATTGAGTTATTGGGGCCGACGTTACCATCCCTAGACTCGATATGCAGCATATCTGACGAAGAGACCAGACTGTACGGTAGTGTTGCCGGTTGGCTCGACGGGAGTTTTGACAGGCTCGCTTGTTTTCTTCTGATCGTTTAATACCCGGGTGGCCGTTACGTTTAGCTGACCTCTTGCGGCTTGGGGGCGTTTGATATGATTATCACCCACTGCCGGCGTATTGACGAGTCTTAGAGTCCCACAATGGAGTTACCCAGCCCAGGCGAAACGATGTGGTGTGCATATGTGATATGCGTGGGGACCCCATTAAATGCGCGTATGTGATACCGTATATTAATCAAGCGGTTTGCTATTTGTCGGGTCGTATGAGATATGACCGGTTTGCTAAATCAAGTGTTGATTTTACATTGACCGTTAGCTTTTTCACTTTAGACCTTTTTATCTTTTGTTGTATGCATGCATGTATGCACATGTTTACATTGATGCACATATAGATGTGCATGCACACATACATGCATACACTTTGTATGTCATGGTTGTTGATACACTTGATGGTGGAAATATAAGACTCACATGTTAGTAAATATATTGGCATTTTTTTTGAGTTAATGGAAATGGAAATAATTCATGGTTGTTTATTTTATTCCTCCACTAAACCTCTCTTTAACCATGAGTTATTATTCTATGGCCATTAGTGCTCCAAAGATAAATATCTAGATATTTATTAACTAGGGTTAAGAATGAGAGTGGAAAATATATATTTTTTCTATTCTCATTTTTATCATGATCTTTTTCATTATCTCTTGAGCTCTCATATTGCCATCTTCTTCTTCCTCTCTCTCTCTCTTGCTCTCTATGTTTTGATAGTGGGTGAAAGAGTGATCAAGTTAGGATTTTGAAGTGAGAAAACAAACCATATCATCATTCTATACTACTATTTCCCATTAGTTTAGAGTGTTAGCTTCAACTTCATCATTTGATCAAGTGGAGCTAGGAGCTTGGACAAAGAGGACTCCGGGTGGATCGTCATGGACTTGGAGGATCTCAACTAAGCTTCTTCCAACTTTCAAGTATCCAAGGAGTCTAGCTAAGGGAGCTACAAAGGTTATATTCTCTTTTCCTAGTGCTTTACTACTTGTGGAATGAAATAGTTTTTGTGTTACCCTAGTTTTTCTAGTATGATCCTTAGGTTAATTTCTTTAGCACCCTCTAATTTTTTAAATATGGTATGTGTGATGCTACCAAACCCTAGTAGTGGTGCTAAGGAAACCCTACACATCACAGGTAAAGTAATGGCCTCTAGGACATACATATAACTAACAGTTTCCAATTTGTGCCTATGTGGGGTAGGTCGTTAGCCCGTGTATGATATTATTTAAAATTAACAAGTTTAACTAATTCTTGTCAAAAACTTGATTAATCTAGAAGTTACATGAAATTTTTCATGAAAAGAAATATAGGTTACAAGTTGTAATATTATTACTTATCATTATCTCGCTAAATTAAAGATCGGTTAATAAAACATAAAATATTTGATACAAGGTAATATCTTGAGCATGATTTCCATGGATGAAGTTCAAGGCATGGATTGAATTGGTGACATAGCAAAAGAAAGGATTTAAGGAAGAGAAAAAGAAAAGTAGGAAGACTTACCGTTTCTTCTTGTACTCATACAAGCGAGAAAAGAAGAGAAGAAGTCTCGGTTGAAGAACCGAGACCTACGGTGCATGGAAGATTGAGGTTGGGATCGATTACGCATACAAGAACGAAATTTAGCTAGCTAACATGAGAAGGAACGAATTTGAGCGACGGAGTTGACTTGGACTTGTGTGCTTTACTTCTTTGGCTAGAGTGAGACTTGAGAAATAGGAATTTTGATTAGTATTTTCAGAATAAATTAGGAGAAGAACTAAGAGAAAAGACTAGTTATTTATAAGGAGGAAATATAGGTACAGAAAGAATTAAAAAGATAATTAAAATGTATTAAAAGCGGGGCAAGTCAGAAGGACGCACGGGCGCAGCATGGAGGCAATTAGTGCCATCACAGTTGCCCATAGCAGTTTTTAGGGGGAAATGGGTGGTCGAGATTGGGAGTTGAGTCCCGAGTTTTGTGCCACGTGTTTTAATCGTATTTAAATACTCATTTATCCTGTTTGATTTCTCTGAAACTTTTCATTTCTCCATGTAAGGCACGTGCAACTCTAAGACTTCCGAAAAGTTAAAAAGAAAATTATTAAAACTAATTGGAGCTGATTGGATTCGAACACGCAGGCTAAAGAACAGCAGTGAAGAGTATTAACCAATGAGCTATAAGTTGTTTCAATCTTTTATTTAACAATTTTAACTTATAACTCATAGTCAGGTTGAAATACACCTTTATATACATTGAATGTGTTACAATTGTACAGAGATTTCAGGATCGTTACATCCTACCCTCCTTATAAAAATTTCGTTTTCGAAATTTTCAAAAAGAACTAACCATCAAATAGATGAGGGTATTGTATATGCAAATCATCTTCTCGCTCCCAGATTGATTCTCCTGACGAATCCCTTATCTACATCACCTATACTAAATTCACCTCCTTCTTCCGTAATGTCTTCACTTTTCGATCCAAGATCTCGACCGGTTGCTGCTCGCAAATCAGATCGGTTTGCACTGTGAGTTCCGAGTGATCTAGTATGTGTCTGGGGTCTCTCGCATATCATCGTAGCTAGGATATTTGGAACACATTGTGCACTCCTTCCAATGAGGGTGGTAGTACCAAGCGGTACACCCTTTCTCCAACTCGTTCAAGTATGTGGAATGGTTCGATATACCTTGGACTAAGTTTGCCCTGTTTGCCAAAATATATCACTCCTCTGTTCAGAGCGATCTTCAAAAATACATATCCTCCGGGTTAGAACTTCAAGTGTCAGCGCTTTGCAACTGCCCAATGCTTCTGCCTATCTTGGGCTTTGCGCATCTTTTCCCTCCATTATTTGATTTAAAATGTTTTAGATCATAGTTTTCTTCTTACATGGGTTGTGGAGACGTTAGAATGATGTCACGTGATTCAAGTGCTGGTCACGTGATATTTCTGGGCCGTAACAGATAGCTACATTTATAATAGGCTATCATGCATAACACTGACATGTTAGATGTGGTGATATGTCTCAGTCACTGAGAATGGAGATTCTTCAGCTGTATGTCATGATCATATATTGTGATACATATAGTACATGACCATGTTTGAATTCTCCATGACACGTCACCTATGATATATAAAATTTAAACAGTAATATAATCTGTTTGACTTGATGACATTGTTGTTTTCGATCTTTCATTTAAGTAAGTTTTGATATGAAGATACTTCTTATCATCTGACATGAATAACAAATCTGAAATATTAGGATGCTTCAAATACATTTAAGAAGATAATGGGTGTCTAGATTGAATCCGAAAATCTCATCGTGATAAGAATAAGTTTACTGTTCATTCCTATGAAGACATAAAATCCTACGAACATGTGTTTTGAATAATATTTTTCAAATTATATTATTATATTAACATTTATATTCGAAATGAATTTGTGTTAATGGGGAATGAAGTTTTAGGCTTAAGCAATTAGGTGAACATGTCATGCTCATTTAATAGCTTAAAGATAAAAAACCTTACTGTCGGAAATGATTGAATGTAAGTTGATATTTAATGTCACCTCACATTATGGTAGAGCTTTTATATTGAAAAGAATGGTGTTTGACTGTTAAATCAAAACTATTAATTAATTAATTACGAATTAATTTAGTTGATAGTTGCCTTTGATATGAGACCCATTTGGTTCCGCCTATAAGCCTTTCGGTGGAAGCTTTAGACACAACCATAAGAAAAATATTATTAATAATATAATTGTTGTATTATTAATATGTGGATTTTTAGTCCCACATCGGATATTTAGGGTTAAGGTATCGTACCACAACCCTATATAAAGAAGGAAAGTGCTTGCCATGAGTAATGATCTTTAATTAAGAATTTGAATTATGAATATTTCCTCTTAAAATATTTGGATGCTTATCAATCCATGAGGGTGTTTCTTCCAGAAAGGCCGGTGGACTTCAGTTGGAGGCCTTTGAATTTGTGAAGGCTGCCTCAAAGGAATTTTGTGGATATGATCAGATCCTTCATTGATGAAGATCAAGATGTAAAAGTTACGCATTTAATTTTAAAATTCGATTTTTAAAAATTGATGCATGTGTTTCCGTCATAGGCATGCATACGCTTCTTTCAACCCTTAATCATCCAAACCATAACTATATAACTAGAGGCTTCTCATTAACAAATATTCACATCTTCAAGTTTAGATTTGGACAATGGTGTGGAATCAAGATAGAGGTGCAAACACTGCATTGTTGATAAGCTAGGATCGATGTTTCTATCTAACTAATCTCAACTATTCATTTTTTCATTTATTTTCTTAACTATATTCTTATGTATGAATAATCATGACTTGCTGTTGTTATTCCTTAATTTTTTCAAAGCCAAATACACCTAATCTTTAATGTAGATAAAGGAAACATCCATTTAAAATGATTTGGCAAGAAAAAGATATATAAAGTGAATTGAAGAACTATAAATTACATTCTCATGTTAAAGAGAGATTTAAGTTGAAGATAAAAATATTATTACAATTTTTTCCTTTGCTTTGTCTTTATCATGTGTATCAAAAGTTCATAAATGTATACAAGCTACATAAGAGGAGTGGTAATTAATATAAATTCTCTAAATTATCTTTTTACATATTCTGAGAAGTTTGATCTTATTTTCTGAAATGCAATTCGTTTCCTCGATACTCGTTTTCCTTTTGGCTTGATTATCAACATAGATGCAACATGCATTTTCTTTTTGAGAAAATTTATTGATGTTAACTTATTTTTTTAATTAAGCTCTTTAAAAATTGCAAACTATTAATTAATAATTCTTTACTTTCAATCTATTATGTATATATTAACAAAAAACAAATAAATTACAAATTTATCAATTCATCACGCCCTGGCAAAGGCACATGGCTAGTAACTCAAAACAAAGTTATCTTTTTTTACTATTATAACCAAAAGAGAAAGGGCGTGTAACGGTCTCATATTTAATTGAAATAAAATATTTCAAAAAACATGAAAAATCCTTAATCCTAAGACAGTAGTCCAATTCGTCGACTTTTATGTCCTATGTGTTAGTTATATGTATGCCCTAGAGGCCATTACTGTACATACGATGTATATTGTAATGGATGCTTGGACATATATAGGGAGGACTTTCTTGCTCGACATGATAGTAGGCTATCTGGTTGTACTTTGTCTTAACATGTACTGTGATTGTCTCTATATTACATGTTGATAAAGCCCTTAGGATATGTACTCGACTACTGGGACTATGATGAGATCATACTAGTGGGGCCACGGTAGTCGACGAGTACATCCTATAACTGTTCCTAGTCGAGAGTGTATCGAGACAGGGCATGGATACACCAGAGTAGACTAGCGTATACGCATCTTGACCCATATGATGGGCGATGGATGACCCCATATCCATCGGTGTGTGACATCAAGGATGGTGTACGGGTGCTCAGTAGAGACTGGGTACACTGGACGGACTCGCCGAGAACTCCCAGATGGTATTATACCATACGTCAGATGGCAGTTCTCCGGTGACACTGGTACAGAGTAGTCTGTTGACCCGAGATCGTCATAGAGTCTTGTGTGATTCCCACTGTGCTTTGATTTCCATCATACCACGTCCAAGAGGGCGTGCAAAACGGTGGCTTTTGGGTACAGTCCCGAATCACATGGAGGCAATGAGCGATAGGAGGGGATTCGTCTCTCCCGGTATAGGGAGTTGATGTTGTGCTGTGTTCGATTGGCTATAACCGGAAATCCCTGGCCAGGGTTGCTGAGATTTACTGGTAAGTGTTATCAGTAGTTTCTCGAACTGTTATAGATCTCATATCGACACGACTTATCGAGCTACTGGGGTCTGACGTTTACCACCCCTAGGCGAGATATGCAACATATCAGACGACGAGACCGGACTGTACGGGAGTGTTACTGTTTGGATTCACAGGAGAATGTACAGGCTTGCTTGTTGATCTTCTGAGCGCTCAATACCTGGGTAGCTGTTACGTTTAGCTGACCGCTTGCAGCTTGTGGGTGTTTGATATGATCATCACCTACTGCCGGCGTATTGACGATTCTTTAGAGTCCTACACAGAGGTTTCTTGACTCAGGCAAAACGGAGTAGGAGCACATATGTGATATGTGCGGGACCGAGGATAATGCGATATGAGATACCGTATTCTATTCTCGCGATATTTGATATCAGCCGGGTCATCGGATCAAGTGTTGATTCGATGAATCGGTACGGATAAATATTAGTCGGTTATATGCGATATAGCCGGATTGTCGGATCAAGTGTTGATTCAATAATTTAATGTATAATAATATATATAATATATTAAATGGCATTAACTAATATTAGCTCACTAAAAGATTCTTTTTCTCACTCGGGTAATACATTGATATATATGCGATATATGTTAATTGTATTATTTTATTTTGTTACGATAAATATTATATATGTGATATATAATATTGTAACATGATATGATAATTAATGCAACTTGTTTAGTGGAGTTTAAACATGATTAGGGTTTGGATTAGGGTTAAAACTTCTAGTTGCTTCTAGAAGGTTTTTATTTTGTCATGATGAAGATATTTGTAAATGACTCATTCTTAACTCAACCCAAACCCTAACCCTTGGTTAATTCTCTACATTGGTTAAGTGAACCATGGTTGCATAATTGATCATATCATCTCTTTTCCTATTCATCACAAAAGGATTCTAGCATTATTCATCTTCTTCCTCCTTGATTCTTTCATGAAAAAGCTTGACTAGTTTTTCAAAAGTGATGAATAAATATGAGAAAAAGATAAATAAAGAGAGCAAAAATCCTACTTCATCATTCTCATCTTCCCTTGCCATTTAGATGAGGGTGTTCACATCATTTCATGAGTGTTAGCTTGTGTTAAAGGAACTTCAAGGTAGATCATCTTAGTATCGAAGATCGGAAGCAAAGGTTGCGTCTTTCTCTTCGTGGAACCTCTCGAGAGTCCGGATCCCGATGATCGCAGCGAAGGGACCACAACACGGAGCATATGAAGTGAAGGACCGGATCTACAAAGGTTGTAATCCCTCTCACTTTGTGTTAAAGCGTTTAGCATGGTAGTTTTCGCCTAATCTCTAGTTTAAAGATCCGTATTCGGGTTGTTCGGCACGGCTAATTTTTTAATCGGGCATGGTTGATACCTCGTAGACCCTTGTGCGCGTGCCCAGCAACCCTACAGTGGTATCAGAGCCAAGCTAGAGCTTTAGGCGAAGTCTAGACGAAGTTTAAACTCCGATCGAACGCCGAAACCCCGACACGGAACCCTCTCTGTACATTTTTCAAAAATGAGGTTTTTTTGAATTAAAAATTCTCATAAAATTAAGCAGGAAAAAATAAGAATTACTGTGGAGTACGGACCTATAACTCGAAAATTTGACCGCGGAACCGCCGCTAAACCATGGGTTTTGCGGCGCTTCCGCGGCCCAAATTTGGACTTAGTCCCTGAAATTTCATGTAATTAATTTTAGGCCCTTTCTTGTTATTTTTTTCTGTGAATATTTTAATTCCACTCAAGTGTTGAGTTTTCAAGGGTTGTATTGGGGAATCGTTGATTCGATCGGATAATTTAACTTTGTTTAGTTTGTCCGGATAATTTTTAGAAACTGTTAAAAAGTTCGAACGGATATCAATAACTCACTTTTTCCCCTGTCGGAAAATTTTTCAAAAGTTGGATTTTTCCTCGTGTTTAAGAATGTTCTAAGTCGTGCAAGTAACTCGATGGACCCTCTAGAAGACAACAAACCTTAACTCGATTATGTGACCGTCTTGAACTGCCTTTTGAACCTTAGGGTTTGGGGCAGTACGGCGTGCCATATGTGAGGTGTTGGCTTGACCCTTCTACGGCTGGACCATTGGTACTGTGGCATGTAATGGATGTTTTTAAACTGATTTCAAGTGTTGAGATATATTGGGGAAATCTTGGGTACTTGACAATTCGATCGGAAAGTTTAACTTTTTCTATTTATCTGGAATGTGATACAATAATTGGAATCCACAGGTAGTTATGTGATAACTAATTTGAATATTATAAACATAGCAGTTTAGTCTCAGAAGATCGGTTGCCACGGAATTTTGATGTGATCAAAAGTCCGTCGCAATCATGTAGCGTACGCGGATACTCGCCGGGTAAACTTAATAGACAGCTACTTCTCTTAGCCCCGACCAAGTGACTGTAGGAGAACCCCGTCGCCGAAAGCATCCGTTCGGGTGCTTGCGGCAGCGGTGTTCCGCCTTAGTGCACTTCGTCGACGGCATCTGGGGGTGCGGCCGTCTACTAAAGTTTGCGACGAGCATTCGATCAGATCGTCGGGAATCTTGTTGAATTGCCCGACTTGATATTGAAAAGAGTTTTCGATAATGAGACTAAAATGCGGGGTTTATAATTGTTAGACATGCGATGTCTAAGGAATTCATTTGGTTAGGCATGCGATGTCTAAGAAAGTTGCGGATTCCAACTGTTGTAGTTTTACACTTTCTTTTCTGTGACCGTAAGCGTAGTATGTGGTGTATCGCCGGCTTCGTTGCTATACATCAACGACAATCGGGATACGCATACTTACTTATGTTGATGATATGAGATATTATGTGTTGCTGTGATATGTTGTATTGGATCGTCGCTTTTGAATAGCCGGGGGTTTTATGTGAGATGAGAGTTTTTCTTTTTCATTCATGTAAAATTCATTTGTATGTAATATTCTTTTATTGGGGCACTTCCAGGTAGCGGAAGATGTCACCGTTGTATATTATTTACTTTTCCGCATTAGGTAGACCCAAGGCGGGGAGCACAAGTAACCGGGTTCTAGGGTCCAGTGGGAGACCATCTCGAGGAGTCGAGACCGGATCTCCTAACCCTAGAATTGGCTTTGTTACTTGCCGCTCTCGTAGGGGTCTAGGGATGTGGGTTTGGCTATTCATCGCGACCGTGGAATCCGTGTTTTATACAGGCTCGTATTGAAAACACGGACGTCCTAGTATATCCAATATTTCATATATGTTCTTCTGCTGCATTGTTCTGTGATGAGATCATATTATTGCCTGTGACGAATGTTTATATTATATATATGAGATATATGTATATATTGCAGATTTCGTTTTCAAAAAGAGATGCTTGTGAAGCATAATAAAATGGGACTTCATTAATGAGATTAATGAAACAAAAGAAACCTAAGATTATGTAGAAACTTGTTTATAAAAACTGGTAGCTCTAGTTGTTGCTTTGCATAGCGGTGTTCCTTGTAGAACATCCAGCACCTTATTCGATAAGGAAAGGACCGAGATCCCTTCACCGGGAGTGACTCCTTTAGCAATAACTGGCAGATGCTACACACTCGGTTTGTCTTTTGATTGCTTTTAAGAGTTCTGCTTTGCACAGTGATATATATGATATATCCCGCACCTCATTCGATGAGGAAAGGACCGATGATCCCTTCACCGGGAGTGACTCCTTTAGCAAAACTAGAAAAGCCTCAAAATCACTCCATTTTAAAATCACTCGATTCTACGACGATATCAAGTTCATTACGCTCGGGGTTTTCTGAAAAACCTGCGTAGCCCTCCGTCATTTCAGATAGATATTATTTAGTATTCGTGCTATGTTAGTTGACTTAGTTAAGGCATAGTGTACAGTAGCTAAGTAATGTTTATCTGCTAAAACATGAGATGTGATTGGATTAGGGTATTCGTACGGCTTTGTTGACTCAGTTAAGGGTCGTACGGGTGGGTTTAATTCAATCGGGAAATGTACGGGTTGAACTTGACTTGCGATTTATGGTTTGTTGACTTAGTTAAGGTCATAGATCGCTAGGGGCAAAATATTATCGGGAATTTCAAGTGTTGGAATTTGCAATGAGATTGCATACCTTCTATGAGATAGTTGGATCCCGATACCCGCTGTGAGTAAGAGTTACTCCTGGGAGAGTTTTACACATTGCAATTAGCCGATCAAGTAGGTGTCTAGAAAGGTGTTAACGGGGTTACGCCTCTGGGAAAACGAGGTTTACATTAATTAGGTTCGTGCGAGAGCACGGGGGACCTCCCTCAAAGTACCGACACTGGCCTGGCTGAAAGATTGGCGAACTTGTACCGTGTAATTAATCCCGGCTAGTCTTTCCTTTTAGGGTTTGAAGGAAGATTTGACTAAAACAGTGGGAGACATCCTGATTAGATATATTATATAACCAATCTAATCTTGCAAGAGCATACGCTGAGTGTTTTCTTCTCTCTCTCTCCAGGTAGCGACCATATCACGCCTTAATCAAGATAATAATACGGATATATTTGACCGAACCCGCTTGTTATACTGAGATGGGGAACGTTGGTCCCGCTCCAACTTATAATTGTTATAAGACAGAGAAGGAAATTGGGGATTACCAGAATTCCCGTGCCGCCCAAACGAAGAAAGTGCATGCTGATGCATCATCTTAGGGTGTGTTCATTACACAGAACTGTTTCTCAGAATCCTTTACGTCCTGGGTATGTGATACCGGATCAGGATCCCGTATATGTAATCTGTTACATGGGCTACAGATAGGTAGAGAACTGAGAACGGATGATAAGTTTCATGAGACAGAAAACGGTGCAAGTGTTGCAGCCAAGTCTGTTGGTCACTATCACCCTGTATTACCAGAATACATTGATTCTGAACAAATGTTATTAGATACCGAACCTGATATACAAAATCATATCGGTCTCTTTATTAGTAAAGAAGGATATAATTTTATGTTGTGGTATAATGTTTTGAACATTTCCTATATCAAGAGTTGATCGGTTCAGGCACGTTATCTAAAAGCATTGACGTTCTAAATCAAACCACAGTTCTTAACGTACAGAACACACATAAGAGGAAGAGTTCAGAAATGAACGAATCCTTCTTAAGGCATTGTAGACTAGGTCATATCAATGCGACCCGACTAGCTGAAGTTACATAAAGATGCATATTTAAATTAGTTTGAATTTACATCTTGTGAAACTTGCCGGTCATGTCACAGAGATAAGATGACCACGGCTCCGTTTATTGGAAACAGAGAAAGAGTTAGTGAACTCTTGGGATTGATACATGCTGATGTATGAAATTCCCCTGTCTACATATGCCATGACCGGTTCTTTGTACTTCATTACGTTCTCTGATAATCTCTTAAGATTCAGTTATATGTTCCTGTAGAAACACAAGTCCGAACCTTTTGAGATATTCATGGAATATAAGTTAGAAGTAGAGAACCAAAATACGGGTATAAGTATTATGTCCTTTGATGAGATCAAGGAGGAGAATACTTAAGCACGGAATTCCTGGACTATTCTTAAGGAGAATGAGATTCTCTCTCAGCATTACTCCTCCGTATACACCATAGCACGATGGTATATCGGGGCGGAGCAAAAACACCCTATGTGATATGGTGTGCTCTATGATGAGTACTACTGAGTTTCTTATTTCCTTTTGGGAATTATGCACTTGTGAAGCTGCATACCTATTGAATAAGGGTTCAAATCAAATCAGTTGCCTACCACTTCATATGTGATATGGAAAGGGAAGAGCCCATATCTTAAGTTTGTTAAGATTTGGGGTTGTCCGGCCTATGTTTAAAAGAAAAATCCGGACAAGCTCGAGGTAAGGTCTGTTATGTAGAACTGGAAATGTTCCAGCTATACAAAATGCAGCTGATGATTTAGTTGAACCAAAGGATTCAATAGTTTCCAACGAACCTCAGCCTCTCCGCCGATCTAGCAGGGTTCCTCACCCACCTGAGAGATACTTCGGTTTCTCTATGACAGTGGGAGCGAGGATTGCATCATGAGATGATGACCCAACTAGTTTCGAGCTGGCCATCAGGAGTGGGACTCTGTAAGAATGGCTGGATGCTTATCGATCTAAGATGGAATCTTTATACACCGACAAAGTATGGACTTTGGTTGCTTTATCTGAAGGGTTAAATCCCCATCAGGAGCGAGTATATCTTGAGAAGATTACTTGGTGTACATGGAAAAGTTGAGACTTTCAAAGCTATGCTTAAGTCCATCCAGATCCTACTTGCCACGGCTAAATACCATGACTACGATATCTGGCGGTTGGGTGTCATAACTGCTTTTCTAAATGATGATTTGGAAGAGAGCGTCTGTAAGTACACAGCCAGAGGGCTTCGTAGACAGTGGGAGCAGCGGAAACGTGTGCAAGATGTTTTATATGATAAAACAGGCATCGCGGAGTTGGAACATCTGTTTTGATGTGGTAGTCAAAGAGTTTGACTTCATCAAAATGGTAGATGAACCTTGTATATACAAAAAGGTAGTAGGGAGTATGGTGGTGATCCTCGTAGAGTACGTGGATGACATACTCTTGATAGGGAAGGAGTTTCCTATGCTACGCTCGGTCAATCTCCGCTTATCACAAGGATTCTCCATATAGGATCAAAGTGATACCTCCTAAATCCTGGGTTTTTGGATCTATGAGATAGATCTAATTGGATGTTAGGATACTCACTAGTTGTAGTGAGATGGTATCAATCGATCCTGGGGAGAATCACTGGAAAGGTTCCAGGGTGATAAGAACGACTGAATGTCAGTCGCAGGCATTGTCCATACCCTCCGTGGAGGGACAGTATGTTGGAAGAGTTCCAAGCTAGATACCGTGACATACTAGACGATTAAAGGCAAGATACATCGTTACCAAGGATGCTACCAAAGAGGCAGTCTGGATATATATATAAGTTCATAAGATGAACTTCGTTCCTACCATTGTGTGACAATGGAGTTGTGGCTTATGCCAAGAAACTACCGTCCCATCAGACATCCAGATATAATTCTTAGGCAGTATCACCTGATCATGGAGATGGTTGATCTCCAGGGAGATCGAAGTTAGGAGAGTAGACACAGAGGACAACAGCGCGGATCCACTCACGAAGGCCTTTTTCCCAGTAGAGACTTTTATGGGATGGTTGAGTATGAGATACTTCAACCGCAGCTAATTGTTGGGTATGCGATACCATAACAGATGGCCCTAGTGCAAGTGGGAGATTGTTAGTTATATGTATGCCCTAGAGGCCATTACTGTACATACGATGTATATTGTAATGGATGCTTGGACATATATAGGGAGGACTTTCTTGCTCGACATGATAGTATGCTATCTGGTTGTACTTTGTCTTAACATGTACTGTGATTGTCTCTATATTACATGTTGATAAAGCCCTTAGGATATGTACTCGACTACTGGGACTATGATGAGATCATACTAGTGGGGCCACGGTAGTCGACGAGTACATCCTATAACTGTTCCTAGTCGAGAGTGTATTGAGACAGGGCATCGATACACCAGAGTAGACTAGCGTATACGCATCTTGACCCATATGATGGGCGATGGATGACCCCATATCCATCGGTGTGTGACATCAAGGATGGTGTACGGGTGCTCAGTAGAGACTGGGTACACTGGACGGACTCGCCGAGAACTCCCAGATGGTATTATACCATACGTCAGATGGCAGTTCTCCGGTAACACTGGTACAGAGCAGTCTGTTGACCCGAGATCGTCATAGAGTCTTGTGTGATTCCCACTGTGCTTTGATTTCCATCATACCACGTCCAAGAGGGCGTGCAAAAAGGTGGCTTTTGGGTACAGTCCCGAATCACATGGAGGCAATGAGCGATAGGAGGGGATTCGTCTATCCCGGTATAGGGAGTTGATGTTGTGCTGTGTTCGATTGGCTATAACCGGAAATCCCTGGCCACGGTTGCTGAGATTTACTGGTAAGTGTTATCAGTAGTTTCTCGAACTGTTATAGACCTCATATCGACACGACTTATCGAGCTACTGAGGTCTGACGTTTACCACCCCTAGGCGAGATATGCAACATATCAGACGACGAGACCGGACTGTACGGGAGTGTTACTGTTTGGATTCACAGGAGAATGTAAAGGCTTGCTTGTTGATCTTCTGAGCGCTCAATACCAGTGTAGCTGTTACGTTTAGCTGACCGCTTGCAGCTTGTGGGTGTTTGATATGATCATCACCTACTGCCGGCGTATTGACGATTCTTTAGAGTCCTACACAGAGGTTTCTTGACTCAGGAAAAACGGAGTAGGAGCACATATGTGATATGTGCGGGACCGAGGATAATGCGATATGAGATACCGTATTCTATTCTCGCGATATTTGATATCAGCCGGGTCATCGGATCAAGTGTTGATTCGATGAATCGGTACGGATAAATATTAGTCGGTTATATGCGATATAGCCGGATTGTCGGATCAAGTGTTGATTCGATAATTTAATGTATAATAATATATATAATATATTAAATGGCATTAACTAATATTAGCTCACTAAAAGATTCTTTTTCTCACTCGGGTAATACATTGATATATATGTGATATATGTTAATTGTATTATTTTATTTTGTTACGATAAATATTATATATGTGATATATAATATTGTAACATGATATGATAATTAATGCAACTTGTTTAGTGGAGTTTAAACATGATTAGGGTTTGGATTAGGGTTAAAACTTCTAGTTGCTTCTAGAAGGTTTTATTTTGTCATGATGAAGATATTTGTAAATGACTCATTCTTAACTCAACCCAAACCCTAACCCTTGGTTAATTCTCTACATTGGTTAAGTGAACCATGGTTGCATAATTGATCATATCATCTCTTTTCCTATTCATCACAAAAGGATTCTAGCATTATTCATCTTCTTCTTCCTTGATTCTTTCATGAAAAAACTTGACTAGTTTTTCAAAAGTGATGAATAAATATGAGAAAAAGATAAATAAAGAGAGCAAAAATCCTACTTCATCATCCTCATCTTCCCTTGCCATTTAGATGAGGGTGTTCACATCATTTCATGAGTGTTAGCTTGTGTTAAAGAAACTTCAAGGTAGATCATCTTAGTATCGAAGATCAGAAGCAAAGGTTGCGTCTTTCTCTTCGTGGAACCTCTCGAGAGTCCGGATCCCGATGATCGCAGCGAAGGGACCACAACACGGAGCATATGAAGTGAAGGACCGGATCTACAAAGGTTGTAATCCCTCTCACTTAGTGTTAAAGCGTTTAGCATGGTAGTTTTCGCCTAATCTCTAGTTTAAAGATCCGTATTCGGGTTGTTCGGCACGGCTAATTTTTTAATCGGGCATGGTTGATGCCTCGTAGACCCAACCCTACACTATGGAATCACACTACTATAGTATAGGGATCTGGTAACGATTTAAACCCTTACCACCGTTACCATATCTCAATTTAGTAACGGTTTAAGCCGTTACAGAACCGTTACTATAACCACCGTTACCATAATTATGGTAACGGTTTAACCCGTTGCCAAACACAAAAAAGGCAACGGTCTAAACAATTACAATATAGACGCCTTTATCAAAATTGACTCAGAAATCTTACCCATAAAATTGTGGGGCCCACATATGTGGTAACGGGTTAACCCGCTACCGTACATATGGTAACGGTCTAGTCCGTTACCATATACATCCTATGATAACGGTTTTAACCGCCGCCATATCATCTCCCATTAATAAAGACCATCTGATATTTGATATCCTGCAGATATCAGATACACGTAACCGTTACCATAGGGTTTATAGTAACGGTTTAAACCGTTACCATGTGTTATATGTATTTTTCTATGAACATGAAATTTCTTCTCCCAATGCGCTGCTTTCAATTACAATCAGCAATACATAATAATATTATTATGATCAAATCTCATGCAATTATAAACAAAATATATATATATAACCAATATGATCAATAAATAAACAAAATAAATGCTTGTATCAATAAATCAACAAATAAATAAGTCTATGGTCGTTAGGACGAAGAACCTGCATTGTCCCGTGTCCTGAAGAAACTCCCAAACTCATTCTGTATGGCCTCCCGGATGGTCTCGGCGTTCGACTGCATCAGCTCCTGGACCTCCTCCGTAAGGGTCTGCAGCTGCTGCTGCGTTTATTGTTGCGTCTATGCCATCTGGTTGTGGAGCCGACGAATCTTTTCCTGCGGCGCAACTGCCGCATTTACCCGCGTCTGAGACACGACATACTCGTGGACGGACGCACGTCAAGCAAAATGTCGGTGGGCCCCGGGACCAACCCCGTCCTCATACCTACCATAATACCCGCTGGATAGCGGATCCAGGATAGGCACAATGACGATAATCGGATCGTCGGGGCCAAGTCCTAGGCCGTTCGTATTCTCCTGAAACTGAGTTTGTAAAGAACACGCAAATTGTAAAGAACACGCAACGCACTTAAAACAAAAAATCAACTTGATTATATAAAACATACCATATACTCGCCCATGCCCTTATGTAACGCAGACCATCCCTTGGCAGCAGTGTAATTGGCGGGGCCTTTTTGTTTCTATGATAAAATTATGGTATGAAAATTTGACAAGAGTTTAATGTTTTTGAAGATGATAATGAATTAAAGTGATGGCATAAAATTTTGACAAGAGTTCAATGTGTGTGTTTTTTTTCCAATAAACTATTGTAGTTTTTCACTAAAATACCTACATCTATAGTTGATTTTCACTAAAATACTCCATTTGCTCAATTTTACTTATTTATACTAAAATTCCATTAGCTATTTTTGATTTTCCACTAAAATATCCTTAACTATAAAATTAGGATTTATTTCAATAATTAATTTGCGACACCGAAAATATATAAAATTAAGCGTCGAAACAATAACCATGTGCCATTGTGCGCTGGCCTGCGTACGTTTTACTTGGATCAGGACAGCGCGAATTTTCATGCCGTTATTTCGGTTCGCCTTGTTGTGCTCCGACGACAACTTGTAAATATAAAAAAAATTATATTATATTTCAGAATATGAATCGTTTATGTTATATTGTTATAACCTTAAAAATTAAATATATACCTTAACATGCTCACGCTCATAATACTAGACCAGCTGCGGCCAATCCTCTCTCGGGACTTGGAGATATTTCCTGTTCATCATCGCCCAGTGCTCTTCCTCAGTCGCCGTGAGCCAGGGAAGGTAATATTTTTCCTTCACTTCACTACGCTGTCTCTTCTTGATATTCTGACACGTAGGTATCAGCTAAGTAATGACGCGATGTGGATCGAACGGTCTATCCATGCCATCCTCGCCGATGACGCCGATGAATTTGTAATTTTTCCTGGTCTGAAATTAAAAAATTATATATATATATATATATATATATATAACGACGATTGAAATTTAAAGATACAAAAGGGTATGCGATACTTCGTTCGATGCAAAAAATGCTGAACACTGGCAATCTAGCGGTGGTCCCACCTAGCATGGAGCGGGTAGTTATAGTAAGTACAGATCTCCGCTACTATGTAATCCCCCCACTTGGTCGACATATCACCAACATGAACACCATCAGCGTTCCACATCAGCGTCCATGGCTCAGCACCTATAGCTGGCCTGGAGCAGAAGAGCCCAGTAGAACCCCTCCTCCTAACACTGCTGGAGCTTGCAAAGAAGATAGATATATAAACACAATATTATAATATTCAGAGTATGTAGTTGGAAACATACATATTTAAATTACAATCATTATTTAAAAACTTTAAGCAATAGTGATTTACCTTCCATTCCTGGCGTGGCGCTATAACCGGTACCAGATGCCATCCCCTCAATAGAATGTGGAACTGCAAACAATAAATTGTTGGATAAATCAATAGAATTTAATAGATAACTAGAAATTCAATAGACAACTATATTGTAATGATATATTAAATTTTGAATGAGTAAATAATATACCATGTGCAGGAGTGACTGGGTGATTGTTGCAGAAACCCGCGTTCCGCTTGTTCTACTTACCGCAATCAAGATGGAGTTGCTTTGCAGTTAGCCGGTTGAGCACGAGGCGATCCACAGGGAGATGGTTGTATGTCCGTTCTTGTCTTAGACGAGTCAATTCAAGAATGTATATGTGTATGTTCAAATGTATCCTAAGTGTTCGCATTTATGTTCAAGTAAACTTGTTAGGGTTAAAGTTGGTTAGTAGAGTTAGGATTAGTCTTGTGCTTTTCTTTTTCCATTCTTAAAATGATGTTAGGATAAAAGAAAGCAGCGGGGATTACGAGGACATAAGAATGAAATTTGCGAGTTTAAGCAAGCTTTCCAACGCTAAATCCATTCCTAGTGCCCCTTGTCCTTCCGCTAGGTCCGCTTATTTCCAACCCTAGACCAAACACCCACAACCATGTATTCAATTAAGTCACAACTACTTGTTAAGTGTATAGAGCCCAAAGTACTTCTCGACTTAGCTCGCGTCTAGATGTCACGTATAGCGCGCCTAAGTGAAGGGGTTGTGTTTGTTTGGTCCAGGTTCATATTAGGATGTTTGGCGAAGAGAAGCACAAGGGATTTTTCCGTCCCTTATACTAACCTTCCTTAGCCCCTAACAAGTGCGGAAATTTTTCATACATTTAAATGAAAATAAAAACAAAACAAGAAGGAAGAAAAGAAAGAATGGAAAATGCGGTTTTACAAATGATAGCAAACTAACTACTCGGGCCTTCACCTAAGCAAGGAACTCCATAGAGTATCATGGCTTGAGAAAAATACGAATAAGAAGAAAAGAAAAAACAACAAGAAATAAAAACAACTAATTAACAATAATAAATAAAATTACACTAGGAGTTAAAATTACAAGACAAGAAAATAAAGATACAAGTTAAATATAAACGTTCATCTTCATTGATTTTCCACTCAAGAGCTCTCACTACACTTTCATGGAGAATAGATAAAGAAGAAGAAGAAATACAAACTAATCTACATTAAATCCTAACAAAGAAGAAGACATCTACAATGGCTCAAAACTGGAGTATTTATAGGCAGAGAGATGAAACCCTAGGGCTAAATTTCGAGACCATACATAATTACAAAACTACCCCCAAAACACGATCTGGTACTGAGTTGACTCGGCCGCGGAACCGCTGCAAAAATGGCATATTGCCTGCGGTTCCGCGACGGTTTGGAGGAGTTGGTTTGTCGTTATTTCTGGGGTTCCTTGTGTTGCTTTCTTCTTCTGTTCTACAGGTCCCAAATTGCAAAATGGCTCTTTAGATTTCCAACAGTCCAAAATGGCTTCAATTTTAATTCATTTGACCTTTATCTCCCTCGAGCTCCTTGCATCCATAGAATTTTGTGCTGTCCCTCTCGTGCTTTGTGCTTGACCGAGACACGAATGACCACTGTTATTTGTCTTGTCTCTTAAACTGGTAAGCGGAACTGGACGGATGCGGATGACCGGAACCCTGATTTTATCTGACTGTGGCAGATGTTCTGGATTTTGGCGTAACTGTGGAGATTTTGTAAGATTTATGTTATTTTGGACTAGAAACCTGTAACCTATAAATATATAGCAAACACGGATCAAAAGCACCTACCTATAAACAAACGAGCAGAAGGATGGACGGTATTAAATGCAATATTCTGGTGTGAACAAATACCCCCAAACTTATATTTTGCTCGTCCCGAGCAAAATCAATTATTTTCAAAAAGTCCTAAGCTCATTTTTGTAGGCATCACGATTGCACTTAGCATGTGCAACAAACCGTTAAAGCTCTAGGTGTCCCTAGTAGGAAGAGTGTTGTCTTTTGAGGGTTTTCAGCGGATACTACCCACAAAAACCCATCAAGCTAGTTTCATAAGTTAACATCGATTCTACTCATACAGTTTAGTATCTAAGTTAGAAATTCTATCATCCAATATTAGAAATATCCATTCCCTATTTTCCACACCTCCTATTTATTCAACCCAAGATCCTATACGTTTTGACAGTTTAGAAAGATCTTGGTTTCTCCTGAGTTTTCCTTTTAAAGCGCAGTCTCCAATCCAGAATTTTTATCAACTTTACGGAAAACATAATTTTATTCTTTATTCCTATCTTTCCTCCAAATATCAATCGTATACCCCTACGTGTGTGTAAAATTTCACCCCTACACTTAAGAATTCAATTCAAGCTATAATACCCTTTCCCTAATACCTAATACTACTTCTTTTCATTAATGATGGACGGATTTGCTCACACATCTATCATGCGACTGTTAATGCTTCTTGAGGTACCAAGAGCTGATTACTGAATGTGTGAGCTTAAAGCGTAAATAACAGTTTTCAGGTCTTGTAATTTATTTATTTTTCTTTTCCTTTCAAGACCGGATATTTTTTTCAATGATGCTCTTTTGGTGGTTAGCTTTAAATACCGCTTTTCTTTCATACTAGGCTTTCAGGCAAGAGTATTTCTGAGTATCCTCTACTATCCAAAGTTTCAAGATGCATGTAGGGGCGATTTATAGGATATGTACTTTCTGAATTTGGACTCAAGAATAGAAACTATTTTTCAGACTTATTTTTCAATAAAACTTTCAATACTTTCCCTTTATCTCGACTTAACTCAAGAACTGAACTCAAGATTACCTATTTCTAAAAAAACTTCAAGGACGTATATTTACCAAGGTTAAACAGTTGGAGGGCTCTTTTTAGGGTTTTCAATTGTTAAGCGTAAGATTTAGTTATTTCTAACGTATCAACTAAATTTTCGGAATAAAAATCTAAGTTACCCTACTAGCTAACTCGACAACAAAGATTTTATAATTTTGTAAATTTTTTTCAATTTTAGTGGGTTTTTAAATAAGTATACAAATGCAAAATATACACATGAATGCGAAGGTAGAAATCTTACCTGGCACATCCGCAAACTTAAACTTGACAGTGCCCTCATTGTCATGCTACACCATGAGGGTCAAAATTATCGGTGCTCCCCTGTATATTTTTTTTATATAAAAGAAAAAGCAAACAAAATATATATACACAAAAAGATCCCCCCAAACTTAAGTAAAACAATGTTGCCACTGTTTAAGCGTTAAGGTAAGAGTTAGGGGGGAAGAGAATAGTATTAATCTATACAAGGCCTTACAAAGGCCAAAAGTTAATACCAACCATTCAAAAATTTACCGTGATAAATCTCAGGTTGGTAAAAGAATGCATAGAGGAAAGTGAGGAATACGCGAGACCGTATGTGGATGAAGCGGCGTACGGTCTCGGTGGAGGAGAAGAACGGCGGAGGGGAAAAAGAAATGGAACACGAACTTGAGGGTGGAAATGGAGTGAATAAATTAGTACAATTTGTAATGATCGAATTGAAAAAAAGGATTGTACTAATCTATCAACATGTCGAGAAATGGGGTTAAACCTCTCAAGGTCCGTGAGAAAACATGGGTCGACCGAATTTAGTAAAATGGACATAAGAAGTGAAGGTGATGCGGCGTCTTGCAAAGCGGGAACGATGGAAAGGATGGAAGGAAGTGATTAACAAAATGGTATCGGTTAAACATTCAGGAGGATGTGCACAGTCAGTGGTAGGGATATGATGAATTGGAAAATCCGACTCATCTAATAAAACTGCTTCATCCTCAATAATATCCACAAAACTTTCTTCAAAATTCAGCTCATCATGCATTCATCATCAATTTTCAGACGTATATGAGATTTGCGAAAAACAGTTAATGGTTCGGGATGATGTCCACACGGAAGTGAAAGGACATGATGGATTGGTGAGAAAAACTCATCCAAAACTATGGGTTCATCATCCAAAATATTCCAAGCATCGATATCCTCAATCAAGTGAAAGTTAAATTTCTCAGACACCTCATCAAAAGCATGGATTTCAATCAATTGTGGTTCTAGAGTGGAGGTATAGAGATCAACGGTATTTGCATTGGTTTCACTTGAAATGGACCGTTCACAATCGGGCAAATCAAACCCTACAAAATCGCACAACTCATTAAACATTTTATCTTCAATTGGAGAATCATTTGGGACACTCGATAGACTTTTGAAACTGGAGTTGTGGAATTCATTTTGAAATGGGTAAGATTTATTTGGAAGGGTGTAATGCTCACTCTCACCTCGCAAATTCGCAAACTGTCCAATCGCCTCATCATACATTGGAAAATTCGGAGCTAGTTGAAAACTAGCTACCGATCGTTATGTCGTATGAGGGCGGCCATGGACGCATTCAAATCCATCATCTGGTTGTACGACGTAACCCAAAATTCTTCTAATGACTGTTCAAGGTTAGACATGGGTTGTGAAGGGGTTTCAGAAAATGACTCAAACTTGTTTGGATATGTGAAACTCCTAAATGGTTGTTCAGAAGAAATGTCTAAAGAAGGTATAAAAGTTGGGTAGGATTGATAGGAATCGAATGGTTGGACGGGATTAGGATCAACATTATGATAAGAAGGTGATTGGAATCGTTGATCAAAAGAATTCGAAGTGGTGTAAGGAGTGAAAGATCGGCTACGAGATTGTTCGATTCTTTCGGCAATGAACATGGGTCTTGGAGTCGGAACATGACTCTTAAAAAGGGTATCAACGTTAGTGGGTGGTGAAGGTTGAAACGGTTGATACGAAGTAGAGTGCGGAGTCCAATTGTTTGTCTTAGACGCTTCTATTCGATCTCTCAATGAAATTTTAGGCATGGATGGATCGTTCAAAGTTCGGCCAAAGAAAGAACCGTATGAAGAAATGTCTGGTTGTGGGTACCAAAGTTCGGCAAGAGTTAGTCGTTTTGGGGTACCCATGTTATGAAAAGGTAAGGAGGGTGGATGGTGGGTGAATTTTTATAAATTTTTGATTTTTTTTGTTTTTGCAATTTTCGAAATTTGTTTGTTGGTTTTTTAAATACGGAATTATAGGACTAAACTTTACACAAGCACAATTACAATCACAATATGCATAAACAACATCTAGATCTAGGGTCTTCAAAATCCAACTAGACCGCTCCTAGACTTTCAAGCGACAAATTGAAAGATAACCCTCAAATCGCCTCTTCATTGCCAATTGTGGCTAGGTAAATACAAGTGAGGTAAGGAGGGTTCTGCTCATGAATCACCGTGAGACGGGACTTTTAAAATTACCTCCTCACTTATCTAGCTTAGGCACCACAAAGTCAAGTTTAGATAAACGACTGATTCCCCGCAACCTTCACTTGTCCTAAATGAGGGCGACAAGTCCTTATAGGTTTGGTCTAGATATATTTTTATTAACTCAAGGTGAGGCGTATGCCTTTACTGATTTTTGGGGTCCTAGGAAGGGTGATGAAATCCCCACCCAATCTTAATTGGTGTTCAAGCCCCTTAATATCCGTATTATTATATGCAAAGCGATAAACAAACAAAATCTAAAACAACAAAAAATTTATTTGGCGGCGGCGCAATCTGTGCAAAGAAACCTATAGAAAATACAATTTAGTGGAGTTCAGAGGTGAATTTTAGAGCAGATAAGAGGCCAGAAAAAAAATTAGGGGCACAAACACACAGAACCACCGTGGTTCCGCCACATTAACCACCTTTTGGCTGCGGTTCCACGGTGGGGTTGATGAGTTGGAGCACTAAACATGTTATGTACACTCCCCTAGTTATACTCTTTTGTATAAAAGACTCTGTTAGTTATATGTATGCCCTAGAGGCCATTACTGTACATGTGATGTATACTGTAGTGGATGCTTGGACATATATAGGGAGGATTTTCTTGCTCGACATGATAGTATGCTATCTGGTTGTACTTTATCTTAACATGTACACTTATTGTCTCTCTATTACATGTTGATAAAGCCCTTAGGATGAATACCTGACTACCAGGATTATGATGCAGATTATACTAGTGGGGAAAGGGTAGTCGGTAAGTACATCCTTCAAATGTTCCTATACAGGGCATCGATACTCCATAGTAGACTAGCGTATACGCTTCTCGATCCATATGATGGGCGATGGATGATTCTACATCCATTGGTGTTTGAAATCAGAGAAGGTATACGGGTGCTCGGTGGAGACTGGGTACACCGAACAGAGTCACCGAGAACTCCTAGATGGTATTATACCTATCGTCGGATAGCAATTCTCTGGTGACACTGGTACAGGTTAGTCTGTAGACCCGAGATCGTCATAGATTCTTGTGTGATTCCTACTGTACTTTGATTTCCACCATACCACAGTCAAGAGATCGTGCAAAAAGGTGGTTTTTGGGTACAGTCCCGAGTCACATAGAGGGAATGAGCAATAGGAGGGGTTTCTTCTCTCCCGGTATTGGGAGTTAATATTGTGCTATGCTCGATTGGCCATAACAGGAAATCCCTGGCTAGGGTTGCTGAGATCTACTGGTAAGTGTTATCAGTAGTTCCTCGATCCGTTATGGATCTTGCAGCGGCGTGACTTATCAGGCTATTGGGGTCTGACGTTATACCACCCCTAGGATGTTGATATGCGACATATCAGACGAAGAGACCGGACTGTACGGTAGTGTTACTGATTGGATTCGCAGGAGTATGAGCAGGCTTGTTTGTTGGTCTTCTGATCGCTCAATACCCGGGTGGCCGTTACGTTTAGCAGACCGTTTGATGCTTGTCGGTGTTTGATATGATCATCACCTGTTAGTTATGTATATGCTCTAGAGGCCATTGTTGTACATGTGATGTATATTATGATGGATGCTTGGATATATATATAGAGAGGACTTTCTTGCTCATCATGATAGTATGCTATTTGGTTTTACTTTATCTTAATATGTTGACTTGTATTAGTTTACTGTCTTGCTCTCACATGTTGATAAAGCCCTTAGGATATGTACTCGACTACTGGGACTGTGATGAGATCACACTAGTGAGGCCAGGGTAGTCAAAGAGTACATCCTATAATTGTTCCTAGTCGAGGGTGTGTCGGGCATCGATACACCAGAGTAGACTAGCGTATACGCATCTTGACCTATATGATGGGTGATGGATGATCCCATATCCATTGGTGTTTGAAATCAAAGATGGTGTACGGGTGCTCAGTGGAGACTGGGTACACTGAACGGACTTGCTGAGAACTCCCAGACGGTATTATACCTATCGTCAGATAGCAGTTCTGCGGTGACACTGGTACAGGTTAGTCTGTAGACCCGAGATTGTCATAGAGTCTTGTGTGATTCCCACTGTGCTTTGATTTCCACCTTACCACGTCCAAGAGGGCATGGAAAACGGTGGCTTTTGGGTACAGTCCCGAATCACATGGAGGCAATGAGCGATAGGAGGGGTTTCGTCTCTCCCAGTATTGGGAGTTGATGTTGTGCTGTGTTCGATTGGTTATAACTGGAAGTCCCTGGCCAGGGCTGATATGGAGTGCTGCTGGTAAGAGTTATCAGTAGTTTCTCGACCCGCTATGAGCCTTATATCGACACGACTTATCGGTTACTGGGGTCTGACGTATACCACCCCTAGACTAGATATGCAACATATCAGACGAAGAGACCGGATTGTACGGGAGTGTTACTGATTGGATTCACAGGAGAATGTACAGGCTTACTTATTGATCTTCTGATCGCTCAATACCTGGGTGGTTGTTACGTTTAGCTGACCGCTTGCAGCTTGTGGGTGTTTGATATGATCATCACCTACTGCCAGCTTATTGGCGATTCTTTAGAGTCCTACACAGAGGTTTCTTAGCTCGGGCAAAACGGAGTAGGAGCACATATGTGATATGTGCGGGACCGAGAATAATACGATATGAGATACCGTATTCTATTCTCGCGATATGAGATATTGTCCGGGTATATGTGATATAACCGAGTCATCGGATCAAGTGTTGATTCAATGAAAAGGTACATGTTATATTAGTCGGTTATATGTAATATAGCCGTGTTATCGGATCAAGTGTTGATTCGATAATTTAATGTATAATTATATATGTGATATATTAAGTTACATTAACTAATATAAGCTCGCTTTATTGATTCATTTTCTCATGGGATAATACATTGATATATATGCGATATATGTTAATTTTATTATTTTCTATTGTTACAAAATATATTGTATATATGATATATAATATTGTAACATGTTAGGGTTACAAATTTAACAATGGTTTAGGGTTTAAACTTGGTTAGGGTTTGGATTAGGGTTAGCTTTTGCATGAAGCTTCATGAAGCTTTGACTTTATCTTTGGCTTGATATTTTGTGAAGATATTATGTTAACCCAATCCAAACAATTAACTCAAGTTAATTCTCTACAAGGGTTAACTCCTTCATGCCTAACCTTAGGTTAGATTTGTAACCACTAAAATAATTCATTGTTCATCACAAAAGGAATTATCCATTCATTCTTCTTCTTCTTCAACCTTGAGTTTTGAGAAAGCTTTCTAGGTTTTCATTTTGTGGTGAATAAAAGTGAGAATTTGAAAACAAAAGAGAGCAATATTCCTACTCCATCATCCTCATCTAATCTAGCCAATTAGATTAGGGTGTTCACCTCATTAGAGAGAGAGCTTGAGTTATAGAAACTTCGAGGTAGATCATCGGAGAAAAGGAAGACTACAAGCTAGCATGGATCGTTCGAGTTGTGGAGCCTCTCTTGAGTCCGGGAGATCATGGATCGCGGTGAAGGGACTTCTACTCGGAGCTTATGAAGCAAAGGAGCGGACTACAAAGGTTGTAATCCCTCACTTTTAGTTGTAAAGATATTTACTTGCATGTTAAACCATAATAATCTAGCAAAGATCCCAGCTTTGGGTTGTTCGGTACGTCTAAATTTTTATTCGGGCATGTTTGATGCCTTTTTGAACCTTGTATGAGTGCCTAGGAACCCTACATCACCTACTGCCGGCATATTGACGAGTCTTTAGAGTCCTATACAGAGGATTCCTGGTTCATGCGAAACGGGGTAGGAGCACATATGTGATATGTGCGGGACCGAGATTAATGCGCGTATATGATACCGCATTTTATTCTCGTGACATGTGACATTGGTCGGTTATATGTGATACAGCCGGGTTATCGGATCAAGTGTTGATTCGATAAGTTGTTGCATTTGATATTAGTCGGTTATACAGAATATAGCCGGATTATTAAATTAAGTGTTGATTTAATAATTTAATATATAATTATATATTTGATATATTACATTACATTAACTAATATTAGCTCACTTAAGTATTCATTTTTCTCACTTATGATACATTGATATATCTGTGATATATGTTAAATGTATTGTTTTCTTTTTGCACAAAATATATATGTGATATATATTGTTGTGCCATGCAAGGTTACACATGCAACATGTTTGTATGAGACTCACACCATGCTAGGTTAATGCTAGGGTTTTATTAGTTTTAAGTAATTCAAAGATTTGGAATTAGTCAGGGATGAGCTTGGAGAAGCTAGTAGAACATTGACTTAGTCCACTTGTTTCTCTAGCTTAAGATATTTGTTAACCCAACCCTTAACCTATAGCCTTGGTTTATTCTCTACAAGGGTTTGGCATGGCATATACCAACCATGGTTGCATTTCTAACCTCATGAGATTATTTCTCTTCATCACTTTCATTTTCATCTTATTTGCTTTTTGAAGATCTCTTGATTTTCATGAAGTGATGAAATTGAGTTCGAAAGTAAAAAATAAAGTGAGCCCACTTCCTACTTCATCATCCTTTACTATTAGCCATTTAGTTTAGGGTGTTTGCTTCACTAATTATACCATTAGTGAAGAGGTAGCATAAGCTTGAGTCTCCTCGACGTAGATCATCATCGGCCTCGAAGACATTAAGCAAGGTTGTTCTTTTCTTCAAGTGAACCCTCTCTAGAGTCCGGGATTCACAATTCGCAGCGAAGGGACCAAAACATGGAGATTTAGAAGTGAAGTGCCGGTCTACAAAGGTTGTATTCCGCATTCACTTTGTATGTAAAGTTGTTTACATATTGTTTCGTTTAAAACTCTAGTTAAGATTATAGGGTTAGGGTTCTTTAGAACGGCAAAAATTTAAAAACGGCATGGACGATGCCTCCCGAAACCTTGCTGCCGCGCTAAGAAACTCTACAGTGGTATCGTAGCCAAGCTAGAGATTTAAACGGTGTTTGTTAGATTACGAAACCGAAACTACTCTGAAACACCCAATACAAAATCTAGTTTCTGTCGAATTTTTAGAGGTGTCAAATTTTTTTTTTAAACAACTGCAGAATGTTGTATGTGATATAACATGAACACTATGAAAATTTGAGGCATTTTTGTACAATTTTGGCCGGCCACAACCCCCCCAAAACCGAGCTCATCGGGTCCATTTAGGCTTTTGGGCTTCAAATTTTCATGGTGTTCCATTCCCTGGGTTTTGGTGTTTCAGGTGTTGTTTGTTTTTGCGAAATTTGCATGTGATGTTAACTTTCTGCAAAGCAAATTCGGAGTGTTTCGTAGCCGTAATTCTAACATGTATTCGGGTTATTTAGACGATGTTAAAAAGTTCGTACGGATAACAATAACCTAATTTTTCCCTCGCTGAAATTCTCCAAGAGTTGGATTTTTCCGAGTTTAAATTTTTCAGAAAATCTTGCAGGCGATTCTGTGGTCCCTCGAGAAGAATGAAACCCAAACTCGATTCTGTGACCGTCAGAACTGCCATCAAACCCTAGGGTTTGTGGTAGTTCAGGGGTGCCACAGATGGGGCATTAGTTGACCCTTCTACGGCTGGTTCATAGGAGCTGTGGTATATTCTGGGTACTTTTTGAACTCCGCTCAAGTGTTGAGCTTGTTGGGATATTTTGGGTCTTTACTTATTCGATCGAAAAGTTTAACATCGTCTGCATATCTGTGATTGTGATACAATATTTGGAATCCACAAATAGTTATGAGATAACTAGTTTGAATTTTATAAATCTAGCAGTTTAGTCTCATTTGATCAGTTGCTACGGAATTTTGATGTGGATCAAAAGTCCGCCGCAATTACGTAGTGTACGCGGATATCGCCGGGTAACCTTAATAGATAGCCACGCCCCATAACCCCGACCAAGTGACTGTAAGAGAACACCGTCGCAAAAAGCATCCGTTCGGGTGCTCGCGGCTGCGGTGTTCTTCCTTAGTGCACTTCATCGACAGCATCGGGGGGTGTGGTCGCCTGCTAAAGTTTCCGATGAGCATTCGATCAGATTATCGGGAATCTTGTTGAATTACCCGAAAGGTTATTGGAAAGTGTTTTCAATATCGAGACTAAAATGCGGGGTTTATAATTTTTAGGCATGTGATGTCTAAGGATTTCATTTGTTGGGCATGAAATCCAAAGTATGTGATACATTGGGTTTATGATGTTTGAGGTGGTTGCGGATTCTAATTGTTGTAGTTTTTCTCTTTCTTTTCTGCGACCGTAAGTGTAATATGTGTGTATCCCCGATTTCGTTGCTATATGTCAACGACAATTGGGATACGCATATTTACTTACGTTGATGACATGTGATATTATGTGTTGCTGTGATATGTTATATTGGATCGTCGTGTTTTGAATAGCCGGGTTTTTTTTTATATGAGATGAGAGTTTTTTCATTTTCATTCATGTAAAATCTTGTATATAATATTCTTTTATTGGGGCACTTCCGGGTTAAGGATGATGTCTCCATTGATGTATATTATTTACTTTTCTGCATTAGGATAGACCTAAGGCGGAGAGCACAATTAACCAGGTTCTAGGGTCCAGTGGGAGACCATCTCGAGGAGTCGAGACTGGGTCTCCAAACTATTGAATTGGGAGGGTTGCTTGCCGCTCTCGTAGGGGTCCAGGGATGTGGGTTTGGCTATTTATCGCGACCGTGGAATCCGTGTTTTATACTGGCTTAATTTAAAACAAGGAATTCCTAGTATATCAAATATTTCATATGTGATTCTTCTGCTGCTGATATTTTGTGATGTGATCACTTGATATGTTCTGAGACGAATGCCTATATTATATATATGATATATGATAAATATTGCTGCTTTCGTTTCTTCTGTGATGCTCAGGAAGCATAATTTGATGGGACTTCATTAATGAGATTAATGAAATAAAAAAAAACTAAAGATTTTGTAGAAACTTGTTTAAAAACTGGTATCTCTAGTTCTTGCTTTGCATAGCGGTATTTCTTATAGAATATCCGGCACCTTATTCGATAAGGAAAGAGCCAAGATCCCTTCACCGGGAGTGACCTCTTTCGCGAAACTAGCATATGCTACTACCAACTCGGTTTTTCTTTTGAATGTTTCTATAGTTTTTGCTTTGCATAGTGGTATTTGTGAAATATCTTGCACCTCATTCGATGAGGAAAGAGCCGAGATCCCTTCACCGGGAGTGACCTCTTTAGCGAAACTAGTAAAAGCTTCAAAAACACTCCTTTTCAAAATTACTCGATTCTACAACAATATCAAGTTCATTACGCAAAAGGTTTTCATAAAAACCTATCGTAACCCTCCGTCATTTCAGATAAGTACTACTTAGTATTCGTGCTACGTTTGTTGACCATATTAAGGTATAATGTGCGGTAGCTGATTAGTGCTTATCTGTATAAGAATATGATGCGATTGGATTAGGGTAGTCATACGGCTTTGTTGACCTTGTTAAGGGTCGTGCTGGTGGGTTTAATTCAATCAGGAAATGACGGGTTGAACTTGGCTAGCGCTTATGATTTGTGGACCTTGTTAAGGTCATAAATTGCTAGGGGCAAAATATTATCGGGAATTTCAAGTGTTGAAATTTGCAATGAGATTGCATATCTTCTATGAGATAGTTGGATCCCGATACCCACTGCGAGTAAGAATTACTCCTGGAAGAGTTTTACACGTTACAATTAGCCGATCAAGTTGGTGTCTAGAAAGGTGTTAACGGGGTTACGTTCCTGGGAAAACGAGGTTTATTTTAATTAGATCCGTGTGAAAGCACGGGGAACCTCCCTCAAAAGTACCGACACTGGCCTGGCTAAAAGATTGGCGAACTTGTAGGGTGTAATTAATCCTAGCTAATCTTACCTTTTAGGGTTTGAAGGAAGATTTGATAAAAACAGTGGGAGCCATCCTGATTAGATAAAATAATAACCAATGTAAACTTGCAAGAGTGCACGCAGAGTGTTTTCTTCTCTCTCTCTCTCTTCTGGTAGCGACCATGTCACGCCTTAATCAAGATAATAATAAGGATGCATTGACCGAACCTGTTTATTATACTGAGCTAGGGAACGTTGGTTTCACTCTATCGTATAACTGTTATAAGTCAAAGCAGCAAATAGGGGAATATCCGGATTCCCATGCCACCGAATTGAAGAAAGTGCATGTTGATGCATCTTCTTTGGGTGTGTTGATTACCGAGAAGTGTTTCTCAGTATCCTCTACGTCCTAGGTATGAGATACCGGATCAGGATCCCACATATATGAGAGTTACATGGGCTACAGAAAGGTAGAGAACTAAGAATGGGTAATATGTCTCTAAGTGTTAGAGAATGGTGCAATTGTTGCAGCCAAATCAGTTGGCAAATATCACCTTGTATTACCAAATGGTAAATATATTGATTCTGAACAAATGTTATTACATACCGAACCTGATATACAATATTACATCAGATTCTTTATTAAGTTAAAGAAGGATATAATTCTGTATAGGGGATAATGTTGTGAACATTTTCCTGAATCAAGAGTTGATTGGATCAGGCACGTTATATAATAGCATATACGTTCTAAATCAAACTACAGTTCAAAGTATCTAGAACACATACAAGAGGAGTATTTTAGAAATGATCGAATCCTTCTTGAGGCATTTTAGACTAGGTTATATCAATGCGACATGACCGGCTAAGTTACATAAGGATGAATATAAGAATCTGTTCGAATTTTTATCTTATGCTACTTGTCGGTCTTGTCTCAAAGGTAAAATGACCAAATCTCCGTTTACAGGAAACAGAGAAAGAGTTATTGAACTCTTGGGGTGGATACATGATGATGCATACGGTCGTATGTCTATAAATGCCAAGGTTGGTTTTTCGTACTTCATTATATTCACTGACCATCTCTCGAGATTCGGACATATGTTCCTGTTGAAACAAAAGTCTGAAACTTCTGAAAAATTTAAGGAATATAAGCTTGGAGTTGAGAACCAAACGGGTAGAATTATTAAGTCTTTCGATGAGATCGAGGAGTAGAATACAAGGCATGGTGTTCCTGGATTTTCTAAAAGGAGAATGTGATTCTCTCTCAACTTGCTCCTTCGATTACACCACAGCACAACGGTGTATCGGGGCGGAGGTATCGCACCCTATGAGATATAGTGCGCTCTATTATGAGTAATACTGAGTTACCTGTTTTCTTTTGGGTTTTATGCACTTGAAAAGCTGCATACCTATTGAATGGGGTTCCGTCCAAATTAGGGCCTACCACTACATATGAGATATGGTGTAGGAAGAGACCATGTCTTAAACGAGTTAAGCTATGGGGTTGTCCGGACTATGTTGAATGGCAGAATCCAGAAAAAGCTCGAGGCAAAGTCAGTTCTATGTAAGTTTGTTAGGATATCCCAAACATTTGCGAGGGTATATCTTCTACCTAACTGAGGAGCAAAAGGTGTTTTGTTTCACAGCATGCCACCTTTTTAGAAAAGGAATTTCTTGTGAAGAAATGTGTGGTCATGAGGTAGAACTGGAAGCAGTTCCAGCTAGACAAACTAACAGCTAATGATTTGGTAGAATCAAAGGATTCAATGGTCTCCAACGAACCTTAGCCTCTCCGTGAATCTGGTAGGGGTCCTCATCCACTTAAGAGATACTACGGTATTCTTGGTGACAGTGGGAGCGAGGATTGCATCATGGTAGATGATGGCCAAACTAGGTTCAGGCAGGCCATCATTAGTGGAGACTTTGTGAAATGGCTGGATGCTATGTGACCAAAGATGGAATCCATGTATACCAACAAAGTATGACTTTGAATGTTGCACCTGAAGTGATAAAACCCATAGAAAATGGATCTTGAGAAGATTCTTGGTGTAAATAGAAAAGTTGAGACTTTCAAAGCTATACTTAAGTCCATCAGGACAAATGCGCGCATCGCGGAGTTGGAACATCAATTTTGATGTGGTAGTCAAAGAGTTTGACTTCATCAAAATGGTAGATGAACTTGTATATACAAGTAGGCTGTAGAGAGTAAGGTTGTCTTCCGATGACATACTCTTGATAGGAAATTGTTTCCTATGCTACACTCGGTCAAGCTCTTCTTATCATAGGGATTCTCAATATAAGATCTGGATGATACCTAGTATATCTTGTGGATTATGATCTATGGTGATAGATCTAAATAGATGTTGGGAGTGTCCCAAATCCAGGTACATTAACACCATACTTTAGTATGGAGGATTCTAAGCATGGTGGTTCGCCCACTTACTCATGAATCACTCTCTCCAAAAATATGTCTTCCAAGACTGATTTGGAGAGAGCTCGCATGCAAGGGATACCCTATGCTTCGGCACTATGCTCTATCATTTATGCGATGTTATGTACCAGACCAGATGTAGATGACTCATTAGGTGTAGTGATCAGGAATCAATCGGATCTTGGGAGAATCACTGGATAGCCGTAGAGGACATTCTTAAATACTTGAGAAGCACTAAAAGAAAGTTCTTGGTTTGAGCTTCCAGAGTATTAAGGACGACTGAGATTCAGTCACAGGCATTGTCTTTACCCTCAAGGAGGGATGGTTTGTTGGAAGAGTTCCATGCTAGATACCGTGATAAACTAGACGATAAAGGCTGAATACATTGCTACCAAGGATACAGCCAAAGTGGCTGTCTGGACATTTCTTGTTCATGAGATGAACAAGGTTCCTACCATTAAGCGTCCAATAACTGTTATTGTGAGAACAATGGAGTTGTGGCTTTGGCCTAGGAACACCTGTCCTATCAGCATTCCAGACATATTCTGAGGTATGTATCACCTGATCAGGGAGATGGTTGATCTCCAAAGGATCGAGGTCAGGAAAGTTGATACGAAGGATAACACGGCAGATGCACTGACAAAGGCCTTTCCCTTAGAGAGACTTCTATGGGATGGTTGAGTATGGGATACGACAACCACGCTATATTGTTGGGTATTGGATACTACAACAGATGGACTTAGTGCAAGTGGGAGATTGTTAGTTATATGTAGGCACTAGAAGCCATTACTTTATATGTGATGTATATAGTAGTGGATGCTTGGACATATATAGGGATGACTTTCTTGCTCGACATGATAGTATGCTATCTAGTTGCACTTTATCTTAACATGTACACTTATTGTCTCTCAATTACATGTTGATAAAGCCCTTAGAATGAGTACTTGACTACCAGGATTATGATACAGATCATACTAGTGGGGACAGGGTAGTCGGTAAGCACATCCTTCAAATGTTCCTAGTTGTGGGAGTATCGAGACAGGGCATCGATATTCCAGAGTAAACTAGCATATACGCTTCTCGACCCATATGATGGGCGATGGATGATCCCACATCCATTGGTGTTTGACATCAGAGAAGGTATACGGGTACTTAGTGGAGACTGGGTACACTTAACGGACTCACCGAGAACTCCTAGATGGTATTATACCTATCGTCAGATAGAAGTTCTCTGGTGACATTGGTACAGGTTAGTCTGTAGACCAGAGATCGTCATAGAGTCTTGTGTGATTTCTACTGTGCTTTGATTTCCACCATACCACGGTCAAGAGATCGTACAAAAAGGTGGTTTTTGGGTATAGTCCCGAGTCACATAGAGGCAATGAGCGATCAGAGGGGTTTCGTCTCTCCCGGTATTGGGAGTTGATGTTGCGCTATGCTCGATTGGCCATAACAGGAAATACCTGGCCAGGATTGCTGAGATCTACTGGTAACTGTTATCAGTAGTTTCTCGAACCATTATGGACCTTGCATCGCCATGACTTATCAGGCTATTGGGGTCTGACGTTACACTACCCCTAGGCTGTTGATATGCGACATATCGGACGAAGAGACCGGAATGTACGGTAGTGTTACTGATTGGATTCGCAGGAGTATGAGCAGGCTTGCTTGTTGATCTTCTGATCGCTCAATACCCGGGTGGCCGTTACGTTTAGCAGACCGCTTGCGGCTTATGGGTGTTTGATATGATCATCACCTACTGCCGGCGTATTGACAAGTCTTTAAAGTCCTACACAGAGGTTTCCTGGTTTATGCGAAACGGAGTAGGAGCACATATGTGATATGTGCGGGACCGAGATTAATGTGCGTATGTGATACCGCATTCTATTATCGTGACTTGTGACATTGGTCGGTTATATATGATACAGCCGGGTTATCGGATCAAGTGTTGATTCGATAAGTTGTTGCATTTGATATTAGTCGGTTATACAGAATATAGCCGGATTATTAAATCAATTGTTGATTTAATAATTTAATGTATAATTATATATTTGAAATATTACATTACATTAACTAATATTAGCTCACATAAGTATTCATTTTTCTCACTTATGATACATTGATATATATGCGATATATGTTAAATGTATTGTTTTCTTTTTGCACAAAATATATATGTGATATATATTGTTGGGTCATGCAAGGTTACACATGCAACATGTTTGTATGAGACTCAAATCATGCTAGGTTAAAGCTAGGGTTTTATTAGTTTTAAGTAATTCAAACATTTGGAATTAGTCATGGATGAGCTTGGAGAAGCTAGTAGAATATTGACTTAGTCCACTTGTTTGTCTAGATTAAGATATTTGTTAACCCAACTCTTAACCTTTAGCCTTGGTTTATTCTCTACAAGGGTTTGGCATAGCATATACCAACTATGGTTGCATTTCTAGCCTCATGAGATTATTTCTCTTCATCTTCTTCTTGCTTTTTGAAGCTCTCTTGATTTTCATGAAGTGATGAAATTGAGTGAGAAAATAAAAACTAAAGTGAGCCCACTTCCTACTTCATCATCCTCTACTATTAGCCATTTAGTTTAGGTGTTTGCTTCACTAACTACACCATTAGTGAAGAGTTAGCATGACCTCGAGTCTTCTCGACGTAGATCATCTTCGGCCTCGAAGACATTGAGCAAAGTTGTTCTTTTCTTCAAGTGAACCCTCCCTAGAGTTTGGGAGTTCACCATTCGCAGCGAAGGGACTACAACATGGAGCTTTAGAAGTGAAGGACCGGTCTACAAAGGTTGTATTCCACATTCACTTTGTATGTAAAGTTGTTTACATATCGTTTCGTTTAAAACTCTAGTTAATATTCTAGGGTTAGGGTTCTTTAGAACGGCAAAAATTTAAAAACGGCATGGACGATGCCTCCCGTAACCTTGCTGCCGCGCTAAGAAACCCTACAGTCTCTGTTTCTTTATTTGATCACTGTACTTGCTCCAGATTAGCCTGCACCCTTGCACAAAAAAAATATCAAAAATAACAAGTATTTTTATATATTTATTTATATATATATACACAAAAAAATATTAACTTGAATAACAAGAAAGAATTACGTTATCGTCTCTCCGGCCACGGCGCCATTTGATTGTTGCAGAAACTCGCATTCCGCTTGTTCTGTTTGTTCTACTTACCGCAATCAAGACGGTGTCGCTTTGCAGCTAGCCGGTTGAGCACGGGTCGATCCGCAGGAAGATGGTTGTATGTTCGTTCTGTTGGGTTACGACAGCGCCGCGGCTATCAATCCATGGTCAAACGCGGAACAAAAACTTTTCAAACATGGCGCTACCACAACCAATTACCCGGATCGTGCTATTAACCATATACTAGCAAACTGTAAAGTGAGTTTAGAGATTATACCGATCGATCCGTGTCCTTCGGTCTTCAATCTCTGTGCCTAGCTCCTCGCCGGCTGCCCCGACGAATTTCGCTCTCCGATCTCGCTAGTTGAAGTGGCTCCACGTCGAGGATTCTTTATACAGGCTCCCGCTTCAAACCGAAGCAACTCAGACATGACGTTTTCTAGCCGACATGTCCAAGGTGAAGTAGAAATAGTGTGTGATTACTTTGTCTCATAACACTCTAGGATTCTCAACACATGAGAGGGATAGAGTGGAGGTTGAAGAAGAAGCCATTGATGGAAGTTGTGAGCTCAAGAAAAAGCAAGTGAAGAAAATGATCTTGCTTATTGTGTGAGATAAATGTGAGAGCTCTAATAATAATCTCAAGACCAAACCCTTGCCCTCATGTAGCTGCCCTCTGTCTCTTCATATCTTAATCCCGCGCAATAATCAATCAAGAGAAAAGACATGGCACAAGAAAACACACCATGAGTCGCCAAAATTGCACATGCCATATTTAATGCTTTTGAACAAAACATGAACTCACAATTTCCACATAATAAACATTAATCCAAATGTTTAAAACGATAAATAGAGTGGCATCTTCTAAAGTAAACTCATGACGGATCACAAGAATACCCTTCATCTATATATACATACCAGCATCCGTATTTCGACTGAATACGAATACAACGAGATGAAAATAATCCAACAATCTAATACTAGGATCCGGTTTAAACCAAAGCCCACTAGTATGATCCATCCGATCATGATCCGTGCACAAGTGCACGTATATGATCGAACCCTACTATAAAACCATACGGCCTTTACAACATTTCGCCCAAACTTAGGAAACTTTTTGTGGGGGACTCTAAAGACTCGTCAATACGCTGGCAGTGGTTTTAACCACAAGCACGTCAGTGGCACTAGCTGTACGTAACGGCTGCCCATGTATTGAGTGAAAGGGAAGCTGATGAGCGAACTCATCTTGAAACCCTACTGAGCCTATCGGTGACAATCACTGTAAAGTCCGGTCTGTTCGTCTATGAGTATCGCATATTGGGCCTTGGGGGATGGTAAACGTCAGGCCCCCAATAGCGGTATAAGTCATGTCGGAGTGTAGCCCAGAACACCTTGAGAAACTACTGGAATACCTACTAGTAAATATCACTTGCCTTGGCCAAGGAATTTATGTAATGGCTCTCCTAAACACAGCGCGATATCAACCCCAATACCGGGAGAGACGAATCCTATCTAACCGCCACTGCCTCTAAGTGCTTCGGGACTGCACCCAACTACTACCTGTTTATAGGACTCCTTTGAGCCGTGGTAGGGTAGCAATAAAAGAACAGTGGGAACACACTTGAGGCAAAGTAGCAGTGTCAAGTCAATGAACTAAGCTGTACTCATGTCACCTGGGAACTGCTACCTGACGATAGGCATAATACCAACTACCAGTACCCTTGCGAGTCCGTACGGTGTACTGATAACCCAATGAGCACCTGTATACATCTTAGGTGAACCAACTGACACCAATGGCTTGTGAGACCGGCCACCGCCCCTCGTCGGTGTCTCGATCCGTATACAATAGTCTACTCATGGAGTATCGATGCCCTGTCTCGAAACTCCGACGACTAGGGACACTTTAAGGATGTGCTTATAGACCACCCAACTCTCACGTATATGATTGGCATCATACTGCTGGTAGTCAAGTAAGAATCCTATGGGCTCTATCAATGTGTAATAGTGATCTGTAATGTCACCTGAAGCATGTACATGATGATAAAGACAAACCAGATTGCATACTATCATCTCGAGTATGACTGTCCTACAGGTATAGGTCCTCCCTCAATCATTGCAATCACGTTCCTGCGATCCAATAATTGACTTTGAGGGCACTATAGCCAACATGTTCTTTTCTTAGACGTGTCAATTCAAGAATGTATATGTGTATGTTCAAATCTATCCTAAGTGTTCGTATTTATGTTCAAATAAACTTGTTAGGGTTAAGATTGGTTAGTAGAGTTAGGATTAGTCTTGTGCTTTTCTTTTTCCATTCTTAAAATGATGTTGGGATAAAAGAAAGGAGCGGGGATTAAGAAGACATAGGAATGAGATTTGCGAGTTTAAGAAAGCTTTCCAACGCTAAATTCATTCCTAGTGGCTCTTGTCCTTCCGCTAGGTGCGCTTATTTCCAACCCTAGGCCAAACACCCACAACCATGTATCTAATTAAGTCACAACTAGATGTCAGGTTGTAGTGCTCCCAAAGGACTTCTCGACTTAGGTTGCGGCTATATGTCACGTATAGCGCGCCTAAGTGAGGGGGTTGTGTTTGTTTGGTCCAGGTTCATTTTAGAATGTTTGGTGAAGAGAAGCACAAGGGATTTTTCCGTCCCTCATACTAACCTTCCTTAGCCCCTATCAAGTATGGAAATTATTCACACATTTAAATAAAAATAAAAACAAAACAAGAAGGAAGCAAAGAAAGAAAGGAAAATGCGGTTTTACAAATGACAGCAAGCTAATTACTTGAGCTCTCACCTAAGCAAGAAACTCCATTGAGTATCATGGCTTGAGAAAAATACGAATTAGAAGAAAAGCAAAAGATAACAAGAAATAACAACAACTACTTAACAACAATAAAAAAAATTACACTAGGAATTAAAATTACAAGACAAGAAAATAAATACACAAGTTAAGTTAAATCCCCCATCTTCATTGATTTTCCACTCAAGAGCTCTCACTACACTTTTATGGAGAATAAATGATGAAGAAGAAGAAGAAATACAAACTAATCTACACTAAATCCTAACAAAGAAGAACACATCTAAAATGGCTCAAAACTGGAGTATTTATTGGCAGAGAACTAAAACCCTAGGGCTAAATTCCGAGCCCATACACAATTACAAAACTACCCCCAAAACACGATCTGGCACTGAGTTGACTCGGCCGCCGAACCGACGCAAAAATGGCCTATTGGACACAGTTCCGCGGCGGTTTGGAGGAGTTGGTTTGTCATTTTTGGGGGATTCCTTGTGTTGCTTTCTTCTTCTGTTCTACAGGTCCCAAATTGCAAAATGGTTCCAATATACCTTCAGATTTCCAACAGTCCAAAATGTCTTCGATTTTAATTCATTTGATCTTTATCTTTTTCGAGATCCATGCATCCATAGAATTTTGTGCTGCCCCTTTCGTGCTTTGTGCTTGACAGAGACACGAATGACCACTGTTATTTGTCTTTTCTCTTGAACTGGTAAGCGGCACTGGACGGATGCGGATGACCGGAACCCGGATTTTATCTGTCTGTGGCAGATGTTCTGGATTTTGGCGTAACTATAGAGATTTTGTATGATTTGCATTATTTTGGACTAGAAACCTATAACCTATAAATATATAGTAAACATGAATCAAAAGCACCTGCCTATAAATATACGAGCAGAAGAATGGGCGGTATTAAATGCAATATTCAGGTGTGAACACTTGGTAGGAGGATCTGCTACCGCGCTAATAGGGATAGGTATGGCTGCTGCGGTCCCTACGGGTCCTGTGGCGTTAGTAGGGGCACTGGTAGTGATAGGCGGCGCTGATGGTGGTGTTGTGGCGCTAGTAGGAGGGATGCTGGTAGGGATAGGGGCGCTGATAGTGGTGTTGTGGCGCTTGTATGTGGGGTTCTGGTAGGGATAGGCATCTCTGCTCTGGATGCTGAGCTCTGGATAACATCGTCTAAACGTATTTTCTTATTATGACTGTTGGGTTACCTACAACGGCAGCAAAGTTTCGGGTTGCATCTCCCATGCCAATTTCAAAAATTTGCCATTATAGATAACCCTAAACCTAGATCATTTACAAGAGAATCAAACAAAAGCTAGCATGTTAACACTTTAACATCTAAGAGTTGGGGATTACAACCTTTGTAGTCCGTTCCTTCACATCATAAGCTCCGTGTTGAGGTCCCTTCGCTTGATCATCAAGTACCCGGACTCTAGAGAGGCTCCATGAAGAGAAAGATGTAACCTTGCTTCCAATCTTCCAAAACTAAGATGATCTACCTTGAAAAATCTCAAACCCAAGCTCTTGCTTCACTAATCAAGTATTAGTAAAGCAAACACCCTAATCTAAGTCGCTTGAGTAGATGAGGATGATGAAGTAGTAATTTTGCTCTCTTTTGTTTTCAATTTCTCACAAAATATCATCACAAATCCAAAAGCTAGAAAGCTTTCAAGAGGAAGAAGAAGAAGAAATCTTTTTGTGATGAATAATGAATTAATTGTGTGAGCTTAGAATTGCAACCATGGGTTAAAGATCACATCCTTAACCCTTGTAGAAAATAAACCATGGGTAGAGGTTTGGGTTGGGTTAACAAATATCAACACAAAATATCAAGCTAGATGACAAAAGTCAAAGCTTCATGAAGCTTCATGAAAGCTTCATCCAAAAGCTAACCCTAATCCAAACCCTAACTTGGTTTAAACTCAACAACAATGTTGCAATTGTAACCCTAACATGTTACAATTTTATATATCACATATATAATATAGAATATAACAAAATAAAAATAATACAATTAACATATATCGCATATACATCAATGTATTATCCATGTGAGAAAAAGAATCTTTAAGTGAGCTTATATCAGTTAATGTAATGTAATATACCAAATATATAGTTATACATTAAATTATCGAATCAACACTTGATCCGATAATCTGGCTATTTCACAAATAACCGACTAATATAATCTGTATCAGTTCATCGAATCAACACTTGATCCGATGACCCGGCTATATCTCATATACACGATCGATATCACATATCGCGGAAATCTAATACGGTATCACATACACGTATTGTTCTCGGTCCAGCACATATCACATATGTGCTCCTACTCCGTTTTGCCTGAGCCAGGAAACCTCTGTGTAGGACTCTAAAGAATCGTCAATACGTCGGCAGTAGGTGATGATCATATCAAATACCCACAAGCGGTGAGCTAAACGTAACAGCCACCGAGGTATTGAGCGATCAGAAGATCAACAAGCAAGCCTATACATTCTCCTATGAATCCAATCAGTAACACTCCCGTACAGTCCAGTCTCTTCGTCTGATATGTCGCATATCTAGTCTAGGGTGGTAAAATGTCAGACCCCGTTAACCGATAAGTCATGTCGATATAAGGTCCATAACAGTTCGAGAAACTACTGATAACGCTTACCAGTAAAGCTCAGCAACCCTGGCCAGGGATTTTCAGTTATAGCCAATCGAACTCAGCGCAACATCAACTCCCTATACCGGGAGAGACGAAACCCCTCCTATCGCTCATTGCCTCCATGTGATTCGGGAAAGTACCCAAAAGCCACCGTTTTGCACGTCCTCTTGAACGTGGTAAGGTGGAAATCAAAGCACAGTGGGAATCACACAAGACTCTATGTCGATCTCGGGTCTACAGACTAACCTGTACTAGTGTCACCAGAGAACTGCCATCTGACGTAAGTTATAATACCATCTGGGAGTTCTCGGTGAGTCCGTTCAGTGTACCCAGTCTCCACTGAGCACCCATATACTTTCTCTGATGTCAAACACCAATGGATATAGGATCATCCATCGCCCATCTACATGGGTCGAGAAGCTATACGCTAGTCTACTCTAGTATATAGATGCCCTATCTCGATACACCTACGACTAGGAACATTTGAAAGATGTACTTAGCGACTACACTGTCCCTACTAGTATGATCTGCATCATAGTCCTGGTAGTTAAGTACTCATTCTATGGGCTTTATCAACATGAAAAATAGAGACAATCAGAGTACGTGTTAAGATAAAGAGCAACCTGATAGCATACTATCATGTCGAGCAAGAAAGTCCTCCCTATATATGTTCAAGCATCCATTACAATATGCATCGTATGTACAGTAATGGCCTCTAGGGCATACATATTACGAACAATCTCCCACTTGCACTAGAGCCATCTGTTGTAGTATCTCATACCCAACAATCAGCAGTGGTTGAAGTATCTCATACTCTACCATCCCATAAAAGTCTCTCCTGGGAATAGGCCTTTGTGAGTGGATCCGCCGTGTTGTCCTCTAGGTCTACTCTCCTGAACCTGGGTCTTCCTGGAGATTAACCATCTCCATGATCAGGTGATACTGCCTTAGAATATGTCTTGATCTCTTATGGGACGGGCGTTCCTAGGCATAAGCCATAACTCCATTGTCACACAATGGTAGGAACAAAGTTCATCTTATGAACTTATATTTATCCAGACTGCCTCTTTGGTAGCATTCTTGGTAACGATGTATCTTGCCTTTATCATCTAGTAAGTCACGGTATCTAGCTTGGAACCCTTCCAACATACCGTCCCTCCACTAAGGGTGAAGACAATGCCTATGACTGACATTCAGTCATCCTTATCACCCTGAAACTTTTCCAGTGATTCTCCCTGGGATCGATTGATACCATCTCACTACACCTAGTGAGAATCCTAACATCCAATTATATCTATCTCATAGATCCAAAACCCAGGATTTAGGAGGCATCACCTTGATCCTATATAGAGAATCCTTGTGATAAGACGAGATTGACCGAGCGTAGCATAGGAAACTCCTTCCCTATTGTAACACTTTGATTTTTCCGTTTGATGTCTTTCGTGATAATTGGTGATCGTACGTGTTATTATATAAGTGTTCCTAGGATTATTAGTTATATTTAGTAGTGTTTGCATATTGGGATTTTCTTGTGCTAGTGTACACCTTACACACTTAGTCATTTTGAGACTTAGGATTTTGTTAACTTGTTAACCATTCTTGTGCATGGTTGCAAACTTATTTTCCCCCACCATTTAATCCTTTAACAAAACTCTTTTTATAATTTCAAACTCAATTAAACAAATGAGCATGGTGGTTAGGTGAAATGTTGACTTTTGAACCCCATCTCCTTCTCTCCTCTCTCTCTTTCCTCACTTCAGAAATTCTGGAGAATTTCCAGCAGCCAACCCTCCATTTTCCTCCATATTCTCTTCTCTTTTCATTCCCCTTTGATCCATACACAAACCCTATACTTATCAACTCATTTTCTTCACAAAACCTTAGTAAAAGTGAGCTTTTTGGGGTGTTTAAGGCAAATCTGCATACACGAGGGGAAAAGCTGAGACTTTGGGGTTCTACAAGGTTCTTAGAAGGTATTAATTCACATTAGCACTTCTTTTCCTTAGACTTGTTGTATTGTTTAGCAAAAATCACATTTTTGGTGCATTTTTAGTGATATTATAGGATATTTGTGATGTATATGTTAGATTGGTGTTCTCATAGTTTAGTTAGCTCATTTAAGTGTTATTAGAGCTATTTTAACTAGGTTGCACTTCAGGTTGTACAAAAATACCCTAAAGTTCCATTTTTAGTGCAAAATGTGTGATTTGAACTGATTTTAGGCACTGTAGAAATCTGCTATTACCCGAGACTTTTCAGAACAAAACTAGGCATCACTGAAGCATGTGTGGGGAGTATGGAGTGCACCAACCAAACCTGGGGACCCAATTCCCAAGTCTGGCCGCCAAAAAGGGCATTCTGGCCGCAAATTGCGGCCAGATTGGGGAAATTTGGGTTGGGGTTTGGGGTGTGGGTCTCTGCTTGTATGTGGGTTATTTTGGTATATATAGTTTTTCTATATCTTTCCTGTATCAAAATCTGGAGCTGAATACCTATTTTCCCGTATTTTCAACCTTTCGCGACACGCGTGATGCGTGTGTGTGGGTTTTGGGTTTCTGCGTATCGCGACGCGTCGGAGTGATTTCAGACGCGTAACCACACGTTTTAGCGTATCGCGCACACGCGCGCTTGGTTCGCGACACGAGTTACTAGTTTAGCTTTAATGTCGCGTTTGTGTGATTTCGAGCTTACATATGATATATTATGTAATCCTAGGTTCGCAGGCGAGTATGGCGAACGCAGTGAAGAAAGGGAAGCAGGTTGTTGGCTACACCTAGCGAGGGACTGCGGTGAGTAGATTTCACATCTACGGGGATATCGCCCGCATGGCATTCTACGTCAGGGCTGATGGGAACTTATAGTGTTCCATATATATATTGCATGTTCATGGTTACTATTTTGTGCGTATTGCATTCCATACTACACAGATATAATTTAGAATTGATAGAACACCGCACCATTACTAACGGTCCATGTGCACGAGCACTATCCTGTATGTTACACACACACCGTTAGTAATTGCCATGACACGTAGGAATCATATATCACATCGGATCATTGCATTATAGCTTATCTATATGTGACATGACTAGATATTCATACTTGATGCCTATATCACATCGGATCATTGCATTATAGCTTATCTATATGTGACATGACTAGATATTCATACTTGATGCCTATATCACATCGGATCATTGCATTATAGCTTATCTATATGTGACATGACTAGATATTCATACTTGATGCCTATATCACATCGGATCATTGCATTATAGCTTATCTATATGTGACATGACTAGATATTCATACCTGCTACACATATCACATCGGATCATTGCATTGTAGCTCATTATATGTGACATGACTTGATATTCATACCTGCTACACATATCACATCGGATCATTGCATTGTAGCTTATCTATGTGTAATTTGACTGGATATTTACATTTGACGCACATATCATATCGGATCATTGACTTGTATTTTGTTTGGATTATATGTGATTTCTGGATTTGGGAACCGTGGCCATTTCAATAAGTAATCATTTAAAAACCCGGTTCCCTTGATATGATATTTCGGTGCGTCCACCATGTGTTTTCTCGGTGCTAGAGTGATATATGGAAACCCGAATCGAGGAGGCGGTTGAGGCCGATTTCGGGTACATGGTGGACCCGGTATGGTATCCCGGGGCGAGAACGGTTTCGCTGTGCAGTAGACGGTGAGCCTGGCAGAGGGACCACTACCTACCGGTGATTGGTTGGACCTGACAGTTATCCGGAGTGTACTGATCAGAGTCTATAGATGGATGTGGGGTGATCCGTACTGCCGGGGCCGAGGGCCGATACCGCAGACGGAGCCCGTGGGCTGACCCGGACTGATGGGGCCCGATGGATGAGGATTTGCGTGTCGATGCTGGACACGAGTATTTATGATATTTGGATGCCGATGTTGGGCACTCGGAATTCTCAGAGATGTACAGGATTTGAGGGCCGATGAGAGTGCCGGCGCCTGAGCTATTTGGGGGATCTGGGTGCATTGAGGGACACCGATTATATATTCCACGTTGACATTCCGTGTAGATACTATATTGCCCCTGCTCAGCATTTACTATTGTACCTCATCCTGTAGTTACATTACCTGATACAGCATTGTATCTCATCCTGTAGATTACATTACCTGATAGAGCATTTGCATGATTATTGCACATACTGCTTATCACCTATTGATATCATCTGTTGGCATATGATCGAGTAGCGTAGTACGTGCATGCTCGCGATTACCTTTATATGTTATCTCTATTCACGAGTTGGCAACTCACCCCCGTTGTGCCACAGTGTTTGTAGGTTGCCTTTCGGAGTAGTCGCGGCAGGCTGCGGTTGCATCTTTTGACACAGATACCCCCATAGTTGGTGTACTAGCTCTTTTGCTGATAGGTGGGTTTTGTGCGGTATCTGTTTATCCTTCTGTATGTACATTGTTGTATCTAGTATTCTCCATCTACCATGTATGTATTTGACTTAGAGACAGTGTGAGGACGATGTTGTACTTTATTTGTATTCTGGTGTCGTGCTCGTTGTGAGCCGACTTCTCTTATGCAGTTTTATTCTATCTGTGATGTTCCCACTTGTGGATCTTGAGCTTCGCTACGGCGTCGTATATTGTTATCTTGGGGATTGTTTACTTAGATTTCTTATCATGTTAGTTGGTGCTTTCATTTAATTCTTACCACACTCTATACTTTCACTGGTTTGATTTCTGGGTTTCCGGTTCCCTTAGTCACGTTACGCCTGTAGACGTTACGTGGTTAAGTGCCGGTCACGGGCCAAACTTCGGGTCGTGACAAAGTTGGTATCAGAGCGTAGGTTTTACCTTTCGGAGTGTAGGATGACCCTGGTATGATGGAGTAGGTAGCTGCGGCAGGGTAGCGTAGCGTGTGTATGTTCCGCGGCATACTCACGACACGGTACTCCGCCTACGCGACCTTAGGACTTGTTGATATAATTTCCTTCTTGATTATATACATTCTCACGATTCGATTTCCGTATCCTTATCGAATCATATTGTTCCTTTCAGCCAATATGCCGCCAAAGACTACGAGGGCGCAGAGAGCGGCCGCGAGGGCCGAGATTCGAGTTGACTCGTCTGAGACGAGGACTGATCCGGGCAGTGCACCCGTTGTACCTGAGCAGACTGTTCCTCCTTTGACAGATCAGATCGCCACGCTAGGGGCTGGTGTGCAGGAGATGCGCCAGACGGTGGGATCTAGCATGCAGGAGATGCGCGAGATGATAGGATCGCTGGTTGAGACACTTCGAGCGCAGCGACCAGAGATAGTTCCACCCGTTGCGGAGACCGCGGTGGTACCCACAGTTCAGGCAGTTTCACCTGCGACTACAGAGGTTATTACAGTATCGCTGTCAGAATTTATGAGGCTAAAACCTCCGGTTTTCACAGGCACCGATACAGCCGAGGACCCCCAGTCCTTCCTTGATAAGATGGCCCGTATATGTCGTTCACTTAGATGCGCGGATGCGAGATGGGTCGAGTTAGCGAGCTTTCGCCTAGAAGGTCTTGCACAGAAGTGGTGTGATTCAGTTGAGAAGGGCAGAGCAGCAGGTCTTCCTCCTATGACCTGGACCGAGTTTGTAGCGTTATTCCTTGCCCGTTTTCTTCCTCAGAGTGTGAGGGATGCCCGAGCACGCAGATTTGAGTCCTTGCACCAGACACCAGGGATGTCAGTGGCAGAGTACGATGTGCTGTTCACAAAGCTAGCTATCTATGCCCCGTACCTAGTGGCTACTGAGGAGTTGCGAGTCAAGAGATTCGTCCGAGGCTTGCTTACACCACTATTCCTTGCTATCAGCACGCAGCATTACGAGACATACGCAGCAGCAGTAGATGCAGCGTTATTAGTTGAGGAGCGCCTTGCTGAGACTTCGGCAGTTCCAGGGCCGAAGAGAGTTCGTGCAGATACGTCAGTACAGAGACGACCGTTCCGGCGTCGTGACAGGCACCTTGCAGGTGGCAGAGATTCGAGACGAGGCCGATTGTTTAGCTCCTATTCCCAGGAGGGCCAGAGACCGTCATTGGGATGTTACCGTTGCGGGAGTTCGTATCATCGTGTGCGAGATTGTCCTGAGGTACCCCGGAGCGGGGCGGCAGCACCGCATGTTACATTACCACCTTCACCACCCCAGACGGCATTGCCGATAGTACCTACTGTTACTCCGCATCAGACGCCTGCACAGAGAGGTCGTGGTCGCGGAGGATTCGTTCATAGAGGACGAGGTGGCCGAGGTAGAGGAGGACCAGCAGCCGGCAGGGGACAGTTAGTTGCAGGTGGAGGACAGGCACGAGTTTTTGCTTTGACGCATCAGGACGCGCAGGCGTCCAATGCGGTGGTCTCAGGTATCCTTTCTGTATGTTCGGTTGACGCACACGTGTTATTCGATCCCGGATCCACGTACTCGTACGTATCCACACACTTTGTGCCGAGTTTGGATAGAGAGTCCGGTTTGCTTGACCAGCCGCTTGTTGTGACTACTCCTGTGGGAGAGTCGTTTGTTGCTAGGCACGTGTTCCGATCCTGTACCGTCCGTATCGGCGATAGAGAGTTACCGGTCGATTTGATCCTTCTTGAGATGTTGGACTTCGGCGTCCTTTTGGGCATGGATTGGTTAGCTACGTGCTATGCTTCTGTTGACTGCCGCGAGAAGACAGTTCGATTTTGTTTTCCCGGCGAGTCGGTTGTTGTTGTGTTGGGGGACCGTAGTGCCACCCCTCACTGTGTGATTTCTTCTGTTCGCGCTGGACAGCTTTTGCGGAAGGGATGTCAGGGATTTCTCTCATATGTTTGCGATACTAGAGCTACAGAGGTTCCTCTGGATCAGGTTCCGGTGGTTATCGAGTTCCCTGATGTGTTCCCTGACGAGCTTCCTGGGCTACCGCCCGAGCGTGATGTTTCTTTCTGCATTGATTTGGTTCCTGGCACGGGGCCAATTTCAGTACCGCCTTATCGGATGGCCCCGGCGGAACTTAGAGAGTTGAAGGGTCAGTTGCAGGACTTGCTGGATAAGGGACTTATTCGACCCAGTGTTTCTCCTTGGGGTGCTCCAGTCCTGTTCGTCAAGAAGAAGGACGGCAGCATGCGTTTGTGTATTGACTACCGCCAGCTGAACAAGGTGACAGTGCGGAATCGATATCCTTTGCCACGCATCGACGATTTGTTCGACCAGCTTCAGGGGGCAGGATACTTTTCGAGGATCGATTTGCGATCAGGCTACCATCAGCTGCGGGTTCGACAGGAGGACATTCCTAGGACAGCTTTCCGCACACGTTACGGCCATTATGAGTTTTTGGTGATGTCGTTCGGACTCACCAACGCGCCAGCAGCATTTATGGACATGATGAACCGTATTTTCCGGCCGTATCTTGATCGGTTCATTATAGTGTTTATTGACGATATCTTGGTGTATTCTCGGAGTAGAGAGGAGCACGAGCAGCACCTGCGGATTTCACTGCAGACCTTGAGAGAGCATCAGCTTTTCGCCAAATTCTCCAAGTGTGCCTTCTGGCTAGACAGCGTAGACTTCTTGGGCCACGTGATTACACGAGATGGTATATGTGTCGACCCGAGAAAGATAGAGGCAGTTCGGAGTTGGCCTAGACCCACGTCAGTGACGGAGGTTCGCAGCTTTCTAGGGCTGGCAGGTTATTACAGGCGATTTGTGCAGGATTTCTCTCGCATTGCTACACCGTTGACCGGGTTGACCCGGAAGGGAGTTCACTTTGATTGGACGGAGGAGTGTGAGCACAGTTTCCAGCGGTTACGGGCTCTACTGACTACGACACCAGTGCTATCATTGCCTTCAGGATCAGGCGGATTTGCGGTCTACTGCGATGCTTCACGAGTGGGGCTGGGATGCGTTTTGATGCAGCATGACAGGGTGATTGCGTATGCTTCACGGCAATTAAAGAAACATGAACAGAATTACCCTACTCATGATCTGGAGATGGCTGCAGTGGTCTTTGCACTCAAGATCTGGCGACATTATTTGTATGGAGAGTCGTGCCAGATATTCACTGACCACAAGAGCTTAAAGTACATATTTTAGCAGCGAGACCTGAACCTTAGACAGCGCCGATGGAAGGAGTTGGTGAAGGACTACGATTGTGAGATCTTGTATCACCCGGGCAAGGCAAATATAGTGGCAGATGCGTTGAGCAGGAGGCCCGGGGGTAGTCTAGCTTGTGTGAGCGCAGTGCAGAGGCAGTCATCGGCAGATTGGCAGATCTTATGCGACAGTCGGGTACAGTTTGAGTTTACGCCGATCGGGGGACAGATTGCGCATGTTCGTGCACGCCCACAGTTGCTTGACCGTATATACGAGGCACAGCACAGTGATGACCGCTGTTCAGAGATCAGGACACAGATGGGACATGGCAGATTTTCCGAGTTCGTGATCGACGATCAGGGGATACTACGATTTGGAGCTAGACTGTGCGTACCAGATGCTGAGGGATTGCGGCGCGAGATTCTTGAGGATGCACATCGATCGGTATTTAGTGTTCATCCCGGTTCTACCAAGATGTACCACGATATGAGGAATGTTTACTGGTGGGACGGTATGAAGAGAGATATTGCAGATTTTGTATCGAGATGCCTGACTTGTCAGCAAGTCAAGGCTGAGCACCAGAGGCCCGCAGGAGAGCTACAGCCGTTGCCCATTCCGGAGTGGAAATGGGAACAGATATCTATGGACTTCATTGTGGGTCTACCCAGGACTAGTCGAGGGTATGACTCCATCTGGGTGATCGTGGATCGTTTGACTAAAGCGGCTCACTTCCTACCGGTGAAGACGACTTTCGGATTTACTCAGTATGCCCAGGTTTACATTGATCAGATTGTGCGACTGCACGGAGTTCCGACATGCATCGTGTCCGATAGAGGCACCCAGTTTACCAGCCGGCTATGGAAGAGGCTTCAGGAGGCTTCGGGCACTCGCTTGAGTTTCAGCACAGCATTCCATCCACAGACCGACGGACAGTCAGAGCGGACTATTCAGACTCTCGAGGACATGCTCAGAGCATGCGTATTAGACTTCGGAGGTAGCTGGGATCATCATTTGCCCTTAGTAGAGTTCTCCTACAACAACAGCTACCAGGAGACCATTCAGATGGCACCGTTTGAGGCTCTTTATGGGAGAAAATGCAGGTCGCCTACTTGTTGGACAGAGCTCAGTGAGAGCAGTATTTTAGGGCCACAGATCGTTGAGGAGACGACAGCGAAGATCCAGTTGATTCGCGATAGGATGAGAGCAGCCCAGAGTAGGCAGAAATCTTATGCGGACCGTCGTCGACGCAGACTTGAGTTTTCTGTTGGTGATCATGTTTTCTTGAAGGTCTCCCCAATGAAGGGCGTGATGAGATTTGGAAGGAAGGGGAAGCTTAGTCCCAGATACGTAGGCCCCTTCGAGATCCTTGAGCGTATTGGTGCAGTTGCGTATCGTTTAGCCCTTCCGCCCAGTTTTCCAGACGTGCACCCCGTATTTCACGTTTCGATGCTCCGCCGATATCTTGATGATCCTTCGCATGCGATTCAGCACCCGACGATCCAGCTGGAGCGCGATCTTTCCTATGCAGAGCAGCCGGTGATGATCTTGGATCGACAAGTGAAGAAATTGAGGTCGAAAGAGATACCGTCCGTCAAGGTACTTTGGCGCGGCCAGAGCAGGGAAGAGGTCACTTGGGAGACCGAGAGCGAGATGAGGAAGAGGTATCCCCATCTTTTTGAAGGTGCGTATGGGTAGATTCTTAAATTCGGGGACCGAATTTCCTTAAGGTGGGTAGATTGTAACACTTTGATTTTTCCGTTTGATGTCTTTCATGATAATTGGTGATCGTACGTGTTATTATATAAGTGTTCCTAGGATTATTAGTTATATTTAGTAGTGTTTGCATATTGGGATTTTCTTGTGCTAGTGTACACCTTACACACTTAGTCATTTTGAGACTTAGGATTTTGTTAACTTGTTAACCATTCTTGTGCATGGTTGCAAACTTATTTTCCCCCACCATTTAATCCTTTCACAAAACTCTTTTTATAATTTCAAACTCAATTAAACAAATGAGCATTGTGGTTAGGTGAAATGTTGACTTTTGAACCCCATCTCCTTCTCTCCTCTCTCTCTTTCCTCACTTCAGAAATTCTGGAGAATTTCCAGCAGCCAACCCTCCATTTTCCTCCATATTCTCTTCTCTTTTCATTCCCCTTTGATCCATACACAAACCCTATACTTATCAACTCATTTTCTTCACAAAACCTTAGTAAAAGTGAGCTTTTTGGGGTGTTTAAGGCAAATCTGCATACACGAGGGGAAAAGCTGAGACTTTGGAGTTCTACAAGGTTCTTAGAAGGTATTAATTCACATTAGCACTTCTTTTCCTTAGACTTGTTGTATTGTTTAGCAAAAATCACATTTTTGGTGCATTTTTAGTGATATTATAGGATATTTGTGATGTATATGTTAGATTGGTGTTCTCATAGTTTAGTTAGCTCCTTTAAGTGTTATTAGAGCTATTTTAACTAGGTTGCACTTCAGGTTGCACAAAAATACCCTAAAGTTCCATTTTTAGTGCAAAATGTGTGATTTGAACTGATTTTAGGCACTGTAGAAATCTGCTATTACCCGAGACTTTTCAGAACAAAACTAGGCATCACTGAAGCATGTGTGGGGAGTATGGAGTGCACCAACCAAACCTGGGGACCCAATTCCCAAGTCTGGCCGCCAAAAAAGGCATTCTGGCCGCAAATTGCGGCCAGATTGGGGAAATTTGGGTTGGGGTTTGGGGTGTGGGTCTCTGCTTGTATGTGGGTTATTTTGGTATATATAGTTTTTCTATATCTTTCCTGTATCAAAATCTGGAGCTGAATACCTATTTTCCCGTATTTTCAACCTTTCGCGACACGCGTGATGCGTGTGTGTGGGTTTTGGGTTTCTGCGTATCGCGACGCATCGGAGTGATTTCAGACGCGTAACCACACGTTTTAGCGTATCGCGCACACGCGCGCTTGGTTCGCGACACGAGTTACTAGTTTAGCTTTAATGTCGCGTTTGTGTGATTTCGAGCTTACATATGATATATTGTGTAATCCTAGGTTCGCAGGCGAGTATGGCGGACGCAGTGAAGAAAGGGAAGCAGGTTGTTGGCTACACCTAGCGAGGGACTGCGGTGAGTAGATTTCACATCTACGGGGATATCGCCCGCATGGCGTTCTACGTCAGGGCTGATGGGAACTTATAGTGTTCCATATATATATTGCATGTTCATGGTTACTATTTTGTGAGTATTGCATTCCCTACTACACAGATATAATTTAGAATTGATAGAACACCGCACCATTACTAACGGTCCATGTGCACGAGCACTATCCTGTATGTTACACACACACCGTTAGTAATTGCCATGACACGTAGGAATCATATATCACATCGGATCATTGCATTATAGCTTATCTATATATGACATGACTAGATATTCATACTTGATGCCTATATCACATCGGATCATTGCATTATAGCTTATCTATATGTGACATGACTAGATATTCATACTTGATGCCTATATCACATCGGATCATTGCATTATAGCTTATCTATATGTGACATGACTAGATATTCATACTTGATGCCTATATCACATCGGATCGTTGCATTATAGCTTATCTATATGTGACATGACTAGATATTCATACCTGCTACACATATCACATCGGATCATTGCATTGTAGCTCATTATATGTGACATGACTTGATATTCATACCTGCTACACATATCACATCGGATCATTGCATTGTAGCTTATCTATGTGTAATTTGACTGGATATTTACATTTGACGCACATATCATATCGGATCATTGACTTGTATTTTGTTTGGATTATATGTGATTTCTGGATTTGGGAACCGTGGCCATTTCAATAAGTAATCATTTAAAAACCCGGTTCCCTTGATATGATATTTCGGTGCGTCCACCATGTGTTTTCTCGGTGCTAGAGTGATATATGGAAACCCGAATCGAGGAGGCGGTTGAGGCCGATTTCGGGTACATGGTGGACCCGGTATGGCACCCCGGGGCGAGAACGGTTTCGCTGTGCAGTAGACGGTGAGCCTGGCAGAGGGACCACTACCTACCGGTGATTGGTTGGACCTGACAGTTATCCGGAGTGTACTGATCAGAGTCTATAGATGGATGTGGGGTGATCCGTACTGCCGGGGCCGAGGGCCGATACCGCAGACGGAGCCCGTGGGCTGACCCGGACTGACGGGGCCCGATGGATGAGGATTTGCGTGTCGATACTGGACACGAGTATTTATGATATTTGGGTGCCGATGTTGGGCACTCGGAATTCTCAGAGATGTACAGGATTTGAGGGCCGATGAGAGTGCCGGCGCCTGAGCTATTTGGGGGATCTGGGTGCATTGAGGGACACCGATTATATATTCCACGTTGACATTCCGTGTAGATACTATATTGCCCCTGCTCAGCATTTACTATTGTACCTCATCCTGTAGTTACATTACCTGATACAGCATTGTACCTCATCCTGTAGATTACATTACCTGATAGAGCATTTGCATGATTATTGCACATACTGCTTATCACATATTGATATCATCTGTTGGCATATGATCGAGTAGCGTAGTACGTGCATGCTCGCGATTACCTTTATATGTTATCTCTATTCACGAGTTGGCAACTCACCCCCGTTGTGCCACAGTGTTTGCAGGTTGCCCTTCGGAGTAGTCGCGGCAGGCTGCGGTTGCATCTTTTGACACAGATACCACCATAGTTGGTGTACTAGCTCTTTTGCTGATAGGTGGGTTTTGTGCGGTATCTGTTTATCCTTCTGTATGTACATTGTTGTATCTAGTATTCTCCATCTACCATGTATGTATTTGACTTAGAGACAGTGTGAGGACGATGTTGTACTTTATTTGTATTCTGGTGTCGTGCTCGTTGTGAGCCGACTTCTCTTATGCAGTTTTATTCTATCTGTGATGTTCCCACTTGTGGATCTTGAGCTTCGCTACGGCGTCGTATATTGTTATCTTGGGGATTGTTTACTTAGATTTCTTATCATGTTAGTTGGTGCTTTCATTTAATTCTTACCACACTCTATACTTTCACTGGTTTGATTTCTGGGTTTCCGGTTCCCTTAGTCACGTTACGCCTGTAGACGTTACGTGGTTAAGTGCCGGTCACGGGCCAAACTTCGGGTCGTGACACCTATCAAGAGTATGCCATTCACGTACTATACGAGGATCACCATAATACTCCTACTACCTTTTTGTATATACTAGGTTCATCTACCATTTTGATGAAGTCAAACTCTTTGACTACCATATCAAAACAGATGTTCCAACTCCGCGATGCCTGATTTATCCCATAAAACAATTTGCACACGTTTCCGCTGCTCCCACTGTCTACGAAGCCCTCTGGCTGTGTACTTATAAACGCTATCTTCTAAATCACTATTTAGAAAAGCAGTCATGACACCCAACCGCCAGATATCGTAGTCATGGTATGTAGCAGTGGCAAGTAGGATCTGGATATACTTAAGCATAGCTTTGAATGTCTCAACCTTTCCATGTACACCAAGTAAACTTCTCAAGATATACTTGCTCCTGATGGGGATTTAACCCTTCAGATAAAGCAACCAAAGTCCATACTTTGTTGGTGTATATGGATTCCATCTCAGATCGCTAAGCATCCAGCCATTCTCACAGAGTCCCCACTCCTGATGGGCTGGTCGAAACTAGTTGGGTCATCATCTCATGATGCAATCCTCGCTCCCACTGTCATAGAGAAAACCGAAGTATTTATCAGGTGGATGAGGAACCCTACAAGATCGGCGTAGAGGCTGAGGCTCGTTGGAAACTATTGAATCCTCTGGTTCTACCAAATCATCAGCTGCAGTTTGTATAGCTGGAACTCCTTCCAGTGCTACCTCATGACCACTAATTTCTTCATAAGAAATCCTTTTCTCTAAAAGGTGGCATGCCGAGAAATAAAATACTTTTGTTTCTCGGTTCGGTAGAAGATATTCCTTTGTGAATGCTTGGTATATCCAATAAACTTCCATAGAATTGACCTTGCCTCGAGCTTGTCCGAATTTTGCTTTTTGACATAGGCCGGAAAACCCCAAATCTTAACATCCTTAAGAGATGGGCTCTTCCCATACCATATCATATATTTGGTTGGAACCCTATTCAATAGGTATGCAACTTCTTAAATGCATAACACCCAAAAGGAAATAGGCATCTCAGTAGTACTCATCATAGAGCACACCATATCACATAGGGTGCGATTGCTCCGCCCCGATATACCATCGTGCTGTGGTATATTCGTAGGAGTAATACCGAGAGAGAATCTCATTCTCCTATAGAATAGTCCAGGAACCCCGTGCTCAAGTATTCTCCTTCCTGATCTTATCATAGGACATAATACTTATACCCGTTTTGGTTCTCTACTTCTATCTTATATTCATTGAATTTCTCAAAAGCTTCAGACTTGTGTTTCAACAGGAACACATGTGCGAATCTTGAGAGATCATCGGTGAATGTAATTAAGTACAAAGAACCGTTCCTGGCATGTGTAGATAGGGAACCTATATATATCATCATTTATCAATCCTAAGAGTTCACTAACTCTTTCTCTATTTCCAATAAACGGAGCTATGGTCATTTTATCTTTGTGACATGACTGACAAGTTTCACTAGATGTAAGTTTAGACTGATTTAAATATGCATCTTAATGTAACGTAGCTAGTCGGGTTGCATTGATATGACCTAGTCTACGATACATTAAGAAGGATTCGTTCATTTCTGAACTCTTCCCCTTGTGTGTGTTCTGTACGTTAAGAACTGTGGATTGATTTTGAACGTCTATGCTTTTAGATAAGGTGCCTGAACCGACCAACTCTTAATATAGGAAATGTTTAAAACATTATCCATTAATACAAAATTATATCCTTCTTTACTAATAAATAGACTGATATGATGTTGTATATCAGGTTCGGTATCTAATAACATTCGTTTAGAATCAATGTATTTGGTAATACAGGGTGATAACTACCAACAGACTTGGCTGCAACACTTGCACTATTTTTAACTCCTAAAACTTATCACCTGTTCTCAGTTCTCTACCTATCTGTAGCCCATGTAACTTATTACATATGAGGGATCGTGATCCGGTATCTCAGACCCAGGACGTAGAGGATACTGAAAAACATTTCTCGGTAATGAACACGCCCGAAGATGATGCATCAGCATGCACTTTCTTCGTTTGGGCGGCACGGGAATTCTGGTAATCCCCTATTTCCTACTCGGTCTTATAAATATTATAAGTTGGAGCGGGATCAACGTTTCTAAGTGCAGTATAACAAGTGGGTTTGGTCAATACAACCGTATTATTATCTTGATTAAGGCGTGACATGGCCGCTACCTGGAGAGAGAAAGAAGAAGACACTCAGTGTATGCTCTTGCAAGATTAGATTGGTTATTAATATATCCAATCAGGATGGCTCCCACTGTTTTGGTTAAATCTTCCTTCAAACCCTAAAAGGAAAGACTAGCCGGGATTAATTACACCCTACAAGTTCGTTAATCTTTCAGCCAGGCCAGTACCGGTAATTTGAGGGAGGTTCCCCGTGCTTTCGCACGGACCTAATTAAAATAAACCTCGTTTTCCCAGGGGCATAACCCCGTTAACACCTTTCTAGACACCTACTTGATCGGCTAATTATAATGTGTAAAACTCTCCCAGGTGTAACTCTTACTCGTAGTGGGTATCGGGATCCAACTATCTCATAGGAGGTATGCAATCTCATTGCAAATTTCAGCACTTGAAATTCCCGATAATATTTTACCCCTAGCAACTTATGACCTTGGCTAAGGTCAACAAATCATAAGCGCTAGCCAAGTTCAATCCGTCATTTCCCGATTGAATTAAACCCACCCGTACGACCCTTGGCTAAGGTCAACAAAGCTGCATGACTACCCTAACTCAATCGCATCATATGCTTATGCAGATAAGCATAAATAGCTACCGCACACTACACCTTGACAAGGCCAACAAACGCAGCATGAATACTATGAAGTACTTATCTGAAATGACGGAGGGCTATGACAGGTTTTTAAGAAAACATTTTGCGTAATGAACTTGATATCATTGCAGAATCAAATGATTTAAATGCAGTGTTTTTTAGGTTTTTGCTTGTTTTGCTAAAGAGGTCACTCCTGGTGAAGGGATCGTCGGCTCTTTCCTTATCGAATAAGATGCAGGATATTTCACAAATACCACTATGCGAAGCAAGAACTAGAAAGCAATCAAAAGACAAAACCGAAGTTGTAGCATCTGCCAGTTATTGCTAAAGTGGTCACTCCCGGTGAAGGGATCTCGGCTCTTTCCTTATCGAATAAGGTGTTGGATGTCCTACAAGGAACACCGCTATGCAAAGCAACAACTAGAGCTACCGGTTTTTGAAAATTCGATTCCACAACATCTTTAGGTTTCTTTTATTTCATTAATCTCATTAATGAAGTCCCATTTTTATTATGCTTCACAAGCATCACGTTTGAAACGAAATCAACAATATACAATATATATCTCATATATATAATATAAACATTTGTCTCAGGCAGTAATATAATCTCATCATAGAACATTGCAGCGAAGAAACATATGAAATATTGGATATACTAGGAGATCCGTGTTTTAATGCGAGCCTATATAAAACACGGATTCCACGGTCACGATGAATAGCCAATCACACAACCCTAGACCCCTACGAGAGCAGCAAGCAACACTACCAATTCTAGAGTTAGGAGATCTAGTCTCGACTCCTCGAGATGGTCTCCCACTAGACCTTAGAACCCGGTTACTTATGCTCTCCGTCTTGGGTCTATCCTAATGCGGAAAAGTAAATAATATACAATGGTGACATCATCCTCAACCCGGAAGTGCCCCAATAAAACAATATTACATACAATGAATTTTACATGAATGAAAATAAAAACTCCCATCTCACATCAAACCCCCGGCTATTCAAAACACGACGATCCAATATAACATATCACAGCAACACATAACATCACATGTCATCAACGTAAGTAAATATGCGTATCCCAATTGTCGTTGATGTATAGCAACGAAACCGGTGATACACCACATATTACACTTACGGTCGCAGAAAAGAAAGTATACAACTACAACAGTTGGAATCCGCAACCTCCTTAGACATCACATGCCTAACCAAATGAATTCCTTAGACATCGCATGCCTAACAATTATAAACCCCGCATTTTATTCACGATCTCGAAAACACTTTTCAATATCAATTCAGGCAATTCAACAAGATTCCCGACATCCAGATTGAATACTCGTCGGAAACTTTCATAGACGGCCGCACCTCCCGATGCCGTCGACGAAGTGCACTAAGGCGGAACACCGCTGCCGCGAGCATTCGAACGGATGCTTTTGGCGACGGGGTTCTCCTTCAGTCACTTGGTAGGGGCTATGGGGCGTGGCTATCTATTAATTTTACCCGGAGAGTATCCGCGTACGCTACGTGATTGCAACGGACTTTTGATCGCATCAAAATCTCGTGGCAACCGATCAAGAGAGACTAAACTGCTAGATTTATAACATTCAAATTAGTTATCTCATAACTACATGTGGATTCCAAATATTGTATCACATTACAGAAAAGGTTATACGATGTTAAACATTCCGATCGAATCAACAAACACCCAAAATTTCCCTATTTTCTCGACACTTGAACTTAGTTTAAAAGCATCTATCATATGCCACAGTACCAATAGACCAGCCGTAGAAGGGTCAAACCAACGCCTCAAATGTGGCAACGCCGAACTACTACAAACCCTAAGGTTTAGAGATGGTTCAGAAGGTCACATAATCGAGTTAAGGTTTTGTTCTTCTAAAGGGTCCACCGCATTACTTGCACCACTTTGAATGTTCTTTAACTAAGGAAAAATCCAACACTTGGAAATTTTCCGGCAGCGGAAAAAGTGAGTTATTGATATCCGTTCGAACTTTTTAACACTGTCTAAACAATCATGAAACCAAGGTAGAATTGCGAATACGAAACACTCCGAATTACCTTTTGAGTAAATAAACATCTCATGCAAATTTAGCCAAAATAAACAACACCAAAAGTACCAAACCCCAGAGACTTGAACACCACCCAAAAACCAAACCCCAAATCCCCCAGATATCCAAGCAGGCCGGATTTATTGGCCTTCTGGCCGGCTAAAATCCAAGCCGGGGCTTTGGGTTTCGGTGTGTGTTCATATTGTATCTCATACAACATTCTGCAACTGTTTGAAAAAAAATTTGACTCCATAAATAATTCGACAGAAACTAGGGTTTTGCATCGGGTGATTCGGAGTTGTTTCGGTTTTGTAATCCTACACATATCCGTCTAATTCTCTAGCTAGGCTCTGATACCACTGTTGGGTTACCTACAACGGCAGTAAGGTTTCGGGCGGCATCTCCCATGCCAATTTCAAAAATTTGCCATTATAGATAACCCTAAACCTAGATCATTAACTAGAGAATCAAACAAAAGCTAGCATGTTAACATTTTAACATCTAAGGGTTGGGGATTACAACCTTTGTAGTCCGTTCCTTCACTTCATAAGCTCCGTGTTGAGGTCCCTTCGCTGCGATCATCAAGTACCCATATTCTAGAGAGGCTCCATGAAAAGAAAGATGCAACCTTTCTTCCAATCTTCTAAAACTAAGATGATCTACCTTGAAGAATCTCAAACCCAAGCTCTTGCTTCACTAATCAAGTATTAGTAAAGTAAACACCCTAATCTAAGTGGCTAGAATTGATGAGGTTGATGAAGTAGGAATTTTTCTCTCTTTTGTATTCAATTTCTCACAAAATATCATCACAAATCCAAAAGCTAGAAAGCTTTCAAGAGGAGGAAGAAGAAGAAATCCTTTTGTGATGAATAATGAATTAATTGCGTGAGGTTAGAATTTCAACCATGGGTTAAAGATGGCATCCTTAATCCTTGTAGAGAATAAACCATGGGTAGAGGTTTGGGTTGGGTTAACAAATATCAACACAAAATATCAAGTTAGATGAAAAAAGTCAAAGCTTCATGAAGCTTCATCCAAAAGCTAACCCTAATCTAAACCATAACTTGGTTTAAACTCAACAACAATGTTGCAATTGTAACCCTAACATATTACAATATTATATATCACATATATAATATATAAAGTAACAAAATAAAAATAATACAATTAACATATATCGCATATACATCAATGTATTATCCATGTGAGAAAAAGAATCTTTAAGTGAGCTTATATCAGTTAATGTAATGTAATATATCAAATATATAATTATACATTAAATTATCGAATCAACACTTGATCCGATAATCCGGCTATTTCACAAATAACCGACTAATATAATCTGTATCAGTTCATCGAATCAACACTTGATCCAATGACCCAGCTATATCACATATGCCCGGCCGATATCACAAATCGCGAGAATCTAATACGGTATCACATAAACGTATTGTTCTCGATCCCGCACATATCACATATGAGCTCCTACTCCGTTTTGCCTGAGCTAGGAAAGCTCTGTGTAGGACTCTAAAGAATCGTCAATACGCCGGCAGTAGGTGTTAATCATATCAAACTCTCACAAGCTGCAAGCGGTCAGCTAAACGTAACAGCCACCCAGGTATTGAGCGATCAGAAGATCAACAAGCAAGCCTGTACATTCTTCTGTGAATCCAATCAGTAACACTCCCGCACAGTCCGGTCTCTTCTCTGATATGTCGCATATCTAGGCTAGGGTTGGTAAAACGTCAGACCCTAGTAACCGATAAGTCGTGTCGATATGAGGTCCATAACAGTTTAAGAAAGTACTGATAACACTTACCAGTAAATCTCAGTAACCCTGGCCAGGTATTTCCAGTTATAGACAATCGTACACAGCGCAACATCAACTCCCTATACCGGGAGAGACGAAACCCCTCCTATCGCTCATTGCCTCCATGTGATTCGGGACAGAACCCAAAAGCCACCGTTTTTCACATTCTCTTGAACGTGGTAAGGTGGAAATCAAAGCACAGTGGGAATCACACAAGGCTCTATGACGATCTCGGGTCTACAGACTAACCTGTACTAGTGTCACCAGAGAACTGCCATCTGACGTAAGGTATAATACCACCTGGGAGTTTTCGGCAAGTCCGTTCAGTTTACCCAGTCTCCCCTGAGCACCCGTATACTTTTTCTGATGTCAAACACCAATGGATATGTGATCATCCATCGCCCACCTACATGGGTCGAGAAGCTATACGCTAGTCTACTCTGGTATATCGATGCCATGTCTCGATACACCTACGACTAGGAACATTTATAGGATGTACTTAGCGACTACACTGTCCCCACTAGTTTGATCTGCATCATAGTCCTGGTATTCAAGTACTCATTCTAAGGGATTTATCAACATGTAACATAGAGACAATTAGAGTACGTGTTAAGATAAAGAGCAACCTGATAACATACTATCATGTCAAGCAAGAAAGTCCTTCCTATATATGTCCAAGCATCCATTACAATATACATCGTATGTACAGTAACGGGCTCTAGGGCATACATATTACTAACAATGACTCCACCCATCAGACCCTATATGTATATATCCAAATATTATTTCATTACTTATAATCATTAAGCACTTTAAAACATTTATTTCAATTTCATTACCTGACATGTTTATTCGGTTTATTGGCTGAAGATTCTCAAGGTGGATTCTCAAAATCTTGGCCGTGAAAACAAATTGGCTGATATCATGTCTTACCAATGTATTGATGGACGGTGCAGAGTAGTTTGGATCCTTGGTACATTCAGTAGAAGGAATGAGATGTGTTATCGCACGATCTTCGTCGTCACTCTCATATTCAGAGTCATTCAACGTTAGTACACTATAATAATCTTTTGGTTTCCAACGACAAACAATACTCCAGTCAACATTCTTCAAATCATGAGAATAATATATTTGTGTTGCAATTGTGGAAAGATAAAGCTATCATATTCGTAGGTTGTCTATTTGTTGTTTACCAAAGTGAGACCGTATTCATCGATCTTCCTACCCCGGTCAGACTTAGATAGTACCATCTGCATTGGAATATATGAAATGGGATATCCTTATGCATGTATGAGACTGCTATAGCCTCCTCAAAAACACCGTATTAGGGATTACTATTGTCATCGACGGTTGCGATGCCGCTATTTTGTGTAATTCTAATACGTTCCGTCCTTTTTATCTCAAATTTGTAGCCAGAAACTCCGTACCCATTGTAAAATATAGTTGCAATCGTTGGACCCCTTAGAAGGTCATGGACCTGGATGTCAATCTGCTCTCCACGATTCAATTGTCCATCGACTTCTTGTCTATACCATGCAGCGAAAGTGCGCCTCTGTTCTTCTTCGATTCTATCATCCGAGCACGTCTAGGATTCGATCTCTTGAGTATAGTTTTATGCAATCTGTTCGTTAATTTACAGTTATATAAGTTAGATTAAATTTAATTTTGAATGTTTAAATAGATGAAATTAGAAAATCTTATCTTGCATAATTAGCAAAACATTCGCAGTTTAACAAGATGTACGCATGTACCCTTCCCTGGAGATCGTAAGTCATGTTATTTAGTTTTCCTACTCCAATTGGACCATCAGGCACATGCGGCAGTTTTTTCAGCTTCTTCCTGACATCGTCGTTCAGGAAACGAGCATAGAAAAAAATAACTTCTTCCAGGAGACAATATTCCGTAATCGAACCATTAGGACGATACTTGTTGTGGATATAGTTTTTTTAAGTTAATAGATATCTGTTGAAAAATAATGGATATTAATAATTTATGATAATGTTTTGCAATTTAAATGATGTATAATAAACATTTTCATACCTCTCGATGAGATATATCCAACGGTAATGCACCGAACCGCCAATCTTGGCCTCGGTTGCCAGATGGACAGACATGTGAGCAATAATGTCGAAAAATGAAGGTGGAAAGACAGATTCCAGCTTACATAGGATCAAAGGAATATCTTCTTCGAGGTTTACTATCTAACTGCACAATTGCCGAAAATAGGTGCAAAAGTCATTAAGCACGAGACCATCATCTGAATTTACCGATGCTCTGACGCATAAAGGAAAGAAGATGTTGCATCAGTACTTGGTAATTGTGACTCTTGAGTTCTACGATTTTTCCATTTTCTACCTGCACCTGTTTGGCAATGTTTGATGAGAAACCGTCGGGAACTTTCAATTCTTTCAACGCCCATAAGAACCACCACTTCTTCTCTTTGTCCCGGTTGTAGATTGCCGTTAGGATCTTATAATAACCCGGTTTATCGGCCACGGGATGAGGCGGCAATTTTTTTCTAATTAAAAAAACCATCCAAATCCGTCAAATCACGACGGGCATTGTGATTTTCCTTCATTTTTCCATCCTTACGCAGCAAAAGATTGATGATGGCTTGGAGACGCTCTTCTCGATATGCATGACATCTAAATTGTGGCGTAGCGGTAGATCGGACCAGTACGGAAGCTGAAATAAACCACTAAATTTCTTTTAACCTGTCGGGCATGACTTTGTATCTTTGTTCCAAGTCTTTCCGAATGTGATATTCTGATAAGCTCCCCATTGTTGCAGTATGTCGTTACCAGAAAATGGTTTAGAAGTTCTACCGGTGTCCATCTTGCTATTGAACATTTCTTTATTCCTCCAGAATCTGTGAGTTATAGGAAAGAAATTTCGGTGACTCATATACGACTCTTTCCCACCAAAATTCAAGCGTACGCTACTCGTATGAATATGACAACAAGGGTACATAAGCTTATCTTGAGTTGTCCACCTCGACATCATACCATAGGCAGGAAAATCATTAATTGTCCACAACAAGTGAACCGCATCTGAAAAAATTGTTTACCTTGTGAATCATAGGTTCTCACGCCAGGTTCCCACATCGACATTAACTCACCAATCAAGGGTTGAAGGTATACGTTGATGTTTTTCTCTGGAGACAAGAGACCGTCGATTAAAAGCACCACCATAAGATAAGACTGCGTTATAGCCCTTAATGGCGGAAGGTTGTATATAGTCATCACAACGGGACAATTACTGTGAGTACGTCCGCCACGACCAATCCCAAATGGACTGAAACCGTCGCTCGCAATTCCCAGCCTTACGTTACGAGGGTCTATGCTGAACATAGGATTTTTTTCATCTAAAAGATTCTATGAGATCGAATCTCTAGAATAACTCATTTTTCCCTCCTCATGGGGCGCTTTATGGTGCAACTGCATTTCGGACGCCATCTCCTCACACATAAATAAACGTTGCAGCCTCGATATTATTCGAAAATGACAGAGAATATTCACGGGCACATGACTCGACAAAGGGTCTTTCTTAAGCTTGAATCAGCTGGTCCTGGACATGGGGAAGTTTCTGAGTGTGGCATGTTCATTCCAGAAAAAAACGCAATCATTCTCGTTGTTAGTGTTATGTATTCCCTAAAGGCCATTATTGTAAGATATAGTGGATGCTTGGAAATATATATGGAGGGCTTTTTTGCTCGACATGATAGTATGCTATCTGGTTTCCTTTATCTTAACATATTCACTGGTATTATTATACCGTCTCTCAAATACATGTTGATAAAGCCCTTAGGATGTAGGCTTGACTACTAGGACAATGGTGCAGATCATACTACTGGGACCTGGGTAGTATACAAGCACATCCTTTAATAGTTCCTAGTCGAGGGAATATCGAGACATGGCATCGATATTCCAGAGTAGACTAGTATGTACGTTTCTTGAACCTATATGGGGCGATGGTTGATCCCATATCCATTGGTGTTTGACATCAAAGATTGTACACATGTTCTCATTAGAGAATGGGTACACCGAACAGGACTCGCCGAAAACTCTTAGATAGTACTATACCTATCGTCAGATAGCAGTTCTCTGGTGACACTGGTACAGGTTAGTCTGTAGACCCGAGATCGTCATAGAGTCTTGTGTGGTTCCCACTGTGCTTTGATTTCCTCACTACCACGACTCAAAGGAGTCATGCAAACAGGTGGATTTTGGGTACTGTCCCGAGTCACATGGAGGCAATCAGCGATAGGAAGGGTTTCATCTCTCCCGGTATAGGGAGTTGATGTTGTGATATGCTCGATTGGCTATAACAGTAAGTCCCTGGCTAGGGCTATCGATGAGATTTACTGGTAAGTGTTATTGTAGTTTCTCGAACCGTTATGAGCCATACATTAGCATGACTTATCAAGTTATTGGGGTCTGACGATTCCACCCCAAGACTCGATATGCGACATATCATACGAAGAGACCGGACTGTATGGTAAGTGTTACTTATAGGCTTCATGGAGAGTATGGACAAGCTTGCTTGTTGATCTTCTAATCGCTCAATACATGGGTAGCAATTACGTCCAGCTAGTACCGCTGACGGCTTGTGGGTGACTGATGTGATCATCACCTACTGCTGGCGTGTTGACGATTCTTTAGAGTCCCACACAGAAGTTTCCTAGTTCAAGAGAAACGAAGTTGGACACATATGTTGATATGTGCGGGGGGCCTGATTAAATATGATTTTGTGATACCGTATTGTAATCTGGCAGTTATCTGATATTGGTCAGGTTATATGTGATATAACCGGATTATCGAATCAAGTGTTGATTTGATAATTTGATATACAAATAAATAATATTAGTCGGTTATATGTGATATAACCGGATTATTAAATCAAGTGTTGATTTAATAATATGATACATATTATATTTGATATAATTATATCTTAACTAATATTATTAGCTCACTAATTATTCTTCATAATATATATATATATATATATTTATATATATATATGAAGCATGATAGAATTTCTATTCTGTGAAAATAGAAATGAGGTGGAAAATGGGAGGAATGGTGAAGCATGGCATTGGATATTTGTTTATTCTTTTTCTTTCACTATTGAAGCATGGCTTCATTTTCTTATTGTAATATATGGATGCTTCAATAATTGAAAAGAGGATATAGTTGCCATGCTTCATATATTCATTCTAGACTCGTGTTTCTTTTCATGAGTTGATTTTAGAGTTGAGCTCTTTTGCTCTCTAACTTTTACCATTTTCCTCACCTCCACCATCAAGCTGTAAACCCTCACATATGATGTGAACCATAGAGCTTGAGATCCCTAGTGAGCATACAACACCCCTACTTCACCATCCTACACTTGATTAGCAATCAAGTGTAGCGTGTTTCCTTCTCTAAAAAGTATAGTGAAGAGATAGCTTGGATTGCGAAGCTTCGGGTGGATCATCTTCGGCACGAAGGTCATCGGAGGAAGCTTGCACCTTCTTAAAATGGAGCCTAGTAGAGTCGTGTGGACTACTACCCAGATCTTTAGAAGAGAAGGACACGGTCTACAAAGGTTGTAGCCTCCTTCCCTTCTCTTAGTTAATCATATCATCATTGTTAAACCCTAATATTCTAGTTAAGATCTTGTTAAGTGTTCATTAGCACCATGAATTTTTCAAAATTGCATGTGTGATGCCCGTTTAAACCACGTCGCGGTGCTAGCAAACACTTTCATGGTATCAAAGACAAGCTAGAACATTTGGGTAAGTCTTTACGATGTTAAAGTGTTCGATCGAATTTTCGAGATCCAGATTTATCAAGTTTCTGTCGATTTTTCAAAAGTTGGAATTTTGGTAATTAAAAATATGTAGAAAATCGTACCGACTTTTTTATGGAGCCTTAGAAAATTCGAACCCCTAACCCCTTCAAACCACCGCAGAACCGCGCCCAAACCCTAGTTTGGCCGCGGTTCCGAGTCATAGGTTGAATTTTTCTGTGCTGCTCCATTGGTAAATTTGGCACTTTTTGGATGTTTTTAATGATTCTCAAGTTATTGAGCTCTCTGGAATTAGTCGGTGTTTGATAAATCGATCGAATTTTAACGTTGTATAGATCTTGATGATATGTGATACAATTGTTAGAATCCAGAATAATTAGTTTTATGAAAACTAGTTAGTATATTATAAATCTATCCGTTTAGTCTCGTTTGATCGATTGCTATGGAGTTTTGATTCGGATCAAAACTCCATCGCAATTGCGTATAGTATGCAATCACTTAGTCGGGAACCTTGTTGAATTATCCGACAGCATATTGAAAAGAGTTTTCAATTTGAGACTAAAATGCAAGGTTTATAAGTTAGGCATGAAATACGGAATATGAGATATTCCGGGTTTATGATGTCTAAGGATATAAGGATTCTAATTATTGTATTTTTTCATTTCTTTTCTGCGACCGTAAGTGTAATATGTGGGGTATCCCAAATCTTATTGCTATATATCAACGGAATTTGGGATACGCGTATTTACTTACGTTGATGACATGTGATGTTATGTATTGCTGTAATATGTTTTATTGGATCGTCGTGGTTGAATAGCCAGGGGGTTTTGCGTGAGATGAGAGTTTTTCATTTTCATTCACGTAAAATCTGTATGTAATATTCTTTTATTAGGACACTTCCGGGTCGAGGATTATATCACCACTGATGTATATTATTTACTTTTCCGAATTAGGATAGACCTAAAGTGGGGAGCATAAGTAACCGGGTTCTAGAGTCCAGTGGGAGACCATCTCGAGGAGTCGAGACCGAGTCTCCTAACTCTAGAATTGGCAGGGTTGCTTGCTGCTCTCGTAGGGGTCTAGGGATGTTGGTTTGGTTATTCATCACGACTATGGAATACCTATTTATCATTACTGGATGCATTTAAAACACGGACCACCAAGTATATCCAATATTTCATATTTCGACTTCTGCTGCTTGGTTCTGTGATGTGATCATATAACTGCGTGAGAAGAATGCTATATTATATATATGATATATAACAAACGTTGCTTATGTTTTGCACCCGCGCTAGTCCAACCCCCGTTCTGCCGTTTGTTAAGTAACCTAACGGTGCATGACGGGGCCCCATGGCGAATGCAGATGGCATAAGCGTACGTTCTATTTTCGTTTCTTTTTCTGTGATGTTTAGGAAACATTAAATGGTGGGAATTCATTAATGAGATTAATGAAAAGAAAAGAAACCTAGATATGTTGTAGAATCAAAAGTTTTTAAAAAAGGTAGCTCTAGTTTTTGCTTTGCTTAGTGTTATTCCTTGATGAATATCCAGCACCTCATTCGATGAGGAAAGAGTCGAGATCTCTTCACCGGGAGTGACCTCTTTAGCAAAACTAGCAAATGCTACAACCCACTTGGTTTATCATCATAGCTTTTGTCGTTCTTGCTTTGCATAGTGGCGTTCCTTAATAGATATCAAGCACCTCATTCGATGAGGAAAGAGCCGAGATCCCTTCACCGGGAGTGACCTCTTTAGGAAAAGCTAGTAAAAGCTATTCGCTTTGATTTTGAAAACTACTCGATTTTAAAAGCGGAGCTTAAACCACTCCTTTTCAAAATCACTGGATTCTATAGCGATATCAAGTTTATTACATTAAAGGTTTTCTTAAAAACCAGCCATAGCCCTCCGTCATTTCAGATAAGTACTATTTAGTATTCGTGCTGCGTTTGTTGACCTCCATCAAGGCGTAGTGTGCGGTAGCTGATTAGTGCTTATCTGCCGCATGTGATGCAATTGGATAGGGTAGTCGTACGGCCTTGTCGACCTCCGTCAAGGGTCGTGTTGGTGGGTTTAATTCAATCAAGAAAAGAACGGGTTGAACTTGATTAGCTGCCTATGGTTTGTTGACCTCCGTCAAGGTCATAGGAAGCTGAGGGTAAAAACTATTATTAGGAAAGTCAAGTGTTGAAATTTGCAATGAGATTGCATACCTTCTATATGATAGTTGGATCTCGATACCCACTGCGAGTAAGTGTTACTCCTGGGAGAGTTTTCCACTTTTCAATTAGCCGATCCATTAGGTGTCTAAGAAAGGTGTTAACGGGGTGATGCCCCTGCAGAAATGAGGTTATTTAATTAGTTCCATGCGAAAGCATGGGGAGACTACCTCGGAGTACCAATACTTGCTTGGCCGAACGATTAACGAACTTGTAGGGTGTAATTAATCCCGACTAATCTTACTTTTTAGGGTTTGAAGGAAGATTTGATAAAAACCGTGGGAGCCATCCTGATTAGATAAAATAATAACCAATCTAATCTTGCAAAAAGTGCACGCAAAGTGGTTATCCTTCTCTCTCTCCTGGTAGCGACCAATGACATGCCTTAATCAAGATAATAATATGGATGTATTGACTGCACCCACTTATTATACTGGGCTAGGTTCTACTCTATCTTATGACTGTCATAAGTCTGAGCAACGAATAGGGGAATATCTGGATTCATAAGCCACCCAATCGAAGAATAAACATGTTGATGCATCGTCTTTAAGTGTGTTCGTAACCGAGAACTGTTTCTCAGTTTGCTCTACATCCTGGGTATTGGATACTGGATCAGGATCCTACGTATGTAATTTGTTACATGGGCTGAAGAGAGGTAGCGAATTGGGAAAGGGTGATAAGTCTCTAGCAGTAAGGAATGGTGCAATTGTTGTAGCCAAAGCAGTTGGCGAATATCACCTAGTGTTACCAACTGGTAATACACTGATTCTGAGCGACTGTTATTTCGTACCAAAAATATTGTGAATGCTTTCATAAATCAAGTGTTGATTGGGTATGGTACGTTATATAATGGTAAATACGTTCTAAATCACAATATAGTTCTACCTATACAGAACACACAATAGTGGAATAGTTCAGAAATGAACGAAGTCTTCTTGTGGCACTGTAGACTAGGTCATATCAATGCGACAAGACTAGCTAAAGTTGCATAAGGATGCATATTTGAATCCGTTCGAATTTACATCATATGAAACTTGCCAGTCATGTCTCAAATGTTGGAGATAGTGCCCTCAGAGTCAATTATTGGATCACAGGCACGTGATTGCAATGATTGAGGGAGGACCTATCCCGGTACGACAGTCTTACTCGAAATGATAGTATGCTATCTGGTTTACCTTTATCATCGTGTACTGCTTCAGGTGACCTTACATGTCACTATTACACGTTGATAGAGCCCCTAGGATTCTTGCTTGACCACCAGCAGTATGAGGGCGATCATATAAGTGGGAGCTGGGGTCTATAAGCACATCCTTAAAAGGTCCCTAGTCGTGGGAGTTTCGAGACAGGGCATCGATTCTCCAGAGTAGACTAGTGTATACAGTCGAGACCCCGACGAGGGGCGGTGGCCGGTCTCACAAGCCACTGGTGTCAGTTGGATCACCTAAGATGTATACAGGTGCTCATTGGGTTATGAGTACACCGGACAGGACTCGCCGGGAACATGCTAGTTGGTCTTATACTTGACGTCAGATAGCAGTTCCCTGGTGACATGTGTACAGGTTAGTTCATCGACCTGGGGATCGTCATTTGTCTCGTGTGAGTTCCCACTGTACTTTGATTACTACCCTACCACGGCTCAAAGGAGTCGTGCAAACAGGTTTTAGTTGGGTACAGTCCCGAGCCACATGGAGGCAGTGAGCGGATCTTCAGGGGTTCGTCTCTCCCGGTATTGGGGGTGAGGTCGCGCTGTGTCTAGGAGAGCCATTACACGAAGTCCTTGGCCAAGGCAGGAGATTTACTGGTAGGTATTCCAGTAGTATCTCAGGGTGTTCTGGGCTACACTCCGACACGACTTGTACCGCTTTTGGGGGTCTGACTTTTACCCACCCCCTAGGCCCGATATGCGATGCTCATAGACGAACGGACCGGACTGTACGGATATTGTCACTGACAGGCTCAGTAGGGTGTCAGGATGAGTTCGCTCATCGACGTCCCTTTTGGTCAATAGCTGGTGGCCCGTTACGTATTGGCTTATACCTCTGACGTGCTAGTGGTTAAATCCACAGCCATAGTATTGACGAGTCTTTAGACTCCACCACACTTTCAGTTACTCAGCTTTCGGGCGAAACGCTGTAGAGGCCGTATGGAGATATGGCAGGGTCCGATCAGATACGTGCGGTATTGCGCGGGTCGGGATCGGACGGTTTGTACTAGAGGCCGTATAGATATATGGCAAGGTTCGATCGGATACGTGCGGTATTGCACGGATCGGGATCGAACGAATATTACTAGCCGGCTTTGGTTTAAGCCGGATCCTAGTTTAGTACAGTGTAGATTTTGTCTCTTTGCATTTGTATCCGGACGGAATACAGATGCGGGTGTGTATGCACAGTATCGGGGTTTTCCTGTAATTTATTACGGGACCAGTTTTCTGGAGTTGCCAGTTTGCATTCCGTTCCGGCCGGTTTTTCTTTGTTCTTTCCCGGCCGGACTTTTCCGATGGAGGGGTTTATTTGCAATTGTGCAAATAACATTTGTGGAGGGGGTTTCTTGCAATTGTGGGATTATGATATCTTTCATCCATTCTCTTGCATTAATTAAGACTTGAAAGGGTATGGGTTGGATTTAAATGAAGTATGGTTGATGTTTTGGATGTGGTCACCACTTGCTTTCTACTACACTCACCTCCCTCTTTGATATAGTTTGTTTTCCTCCACCTTTTCTCACATGGAATTGGCCGGCCACAATATTGAGAGGAGAGGAAAAATGAGAGGTCCCAACTTTGTATGAGGGATTAATTCACATCTCATTTTTCATGCTTGCCAAATTCTCAAAAACCCTCTCCAAAGTTCATGATTCTCTTCATCCTTCTTGGCAACCAAAACCCCAATGAGACATAGACTCTACACATCCTACAGCATGTCTTGGGCATGTCGACTTGCCAGCTTCATGCCCGAGTTGCCTCGGTATTGAGGTGGGAGCCCGTAAGAGTACCAGGCTTCGTGGTGCCCTTTCCGACGAGGAGGAGACGGACGGAGATCCCGCGAGGAGATCGGAGTGGAGATGAAGACCGGAGGACTCGGATCAGTCGGTATATCTCTTCCCATCTTGTATTTAGCTAGACCTAGTTTAATGGCCCGATCCGGGTGTTTAGTGCGCGGTGGTGCCGGTTTGCTAAGTCCGCAAAATTAAAGTTTATCACCGTTTCCGCATTTGGCCGTCGGATTGACGGTCGGGGCGCCGCCGTGCACTTACAGTGGTATCAGAGCCTCGCCATTAACTTCGTCTAGCTTCGTTTGATGTGTTTTTCAGTTCCGATCGACCAAAATTCCAAAAACCCAATTTTAGTTCACGACAGTTTTCTGTTGAAATTTTTTGGTCTCCTAAAATTTTTCAGGTTGTAAAAAACTGATGTACAAGATATTCTAAGCATACTGGAAAAGTTCGACACAGTGAGTCGACACCTGGAGCGCGGAACCGCGGCCAAACCCCCCCTTGGGCCGCGGTTCCGCCGCACATTTGTATCCTCACTGCATCATATTTTTCCAGTGGGCTTCTGGGCTTATTTTAGGGGTTTTGGAATATTAAAATTGGGCCCAGATTTTCTGTGAGTGCTACAGTATTGCTTGGGGGCCCACTTGTTAATTTTTGATCGATCGGATATTTTAAACACATTTTTTCACAGTATTTACATTATATCTGCGACCGTGAATGTCACTCGATCGGTAAATCCGGTCTAACTGCTATAGCCCGGTTAGACGGATTTGCGAATGTGACTTTCACGTTGATGTTCTGTGATTTTGCTGTGATGTTGCGGATCGGTCGTGGGGATAGCCTGGATGCAATGCTAGTACAGTGTTGTTGTATTATGTACATTTGTTATTGCGGGGCGAGCATCCGACATGTGGACTGCCGTCACTGCCTGATTGTATTATTCTTTTGGGGCACGACCTGGTTGCGGTCGATGTACCCGTTGTATGTATATTTTACTTTCTGTACTAGGGTAACCCCGCGGAGGGGTGCACGGATAGCCGGGTTCTAGAGGGAAACGGGCCCGCATCTCAGGGCATTGAGACGGAGGGGGCTTCAGTCTGGAATTGGCAGGCTATTCGCCGCACTCGTAGGGGGTACAGGTTGACCCAGGAGGGGTGCCCAAGTTACCGGATTCCGTGAAGTGCTGGGTGGTCCATTCACGGCGCTGAAGGGGGCTGCCTCGCTTCAGGTTTTGGCGGGTGACTTGCTGTGCCCGTAAGGGTCTAGGATTTCATTGCACAGGCTATCCACACGACCAGGGGAACGTCGGGTTTCAGTAGTGGCTCTGTGAAACCAGGGGATCCCAGATATCTGTATTGTTCTGTGATGCTGTACATTTCTGTGATGTTGCATTTTATTCACGCCTTGAGCGAAATACTATATATTGGTATATATATTAGTAGATGTTGTATATGTTTTTCATCCGCGCTAGTCCAGTCCCCGCTCTGCCGTAAGTTAGCTAACCTAACGGGTGATGACGGGACCCAGTGGCGAATGCGGATGGCATATACGTACATCAGTATATTTTCGTTCTTTGTGGTGTGATCAATTGATGGGACTGCGTTGATTCGGATCAATGCAAGTTAAACAAACCTATTCTGATGTTGTTGGAACACTTTTCAAAAAGCTGTTATTGCAAGGACGTTCACTTTTGTTTTGCATCGTGGTATTCATTTAGAATATCCTGCTCCTCAGTCGACGAGGCAAGGGCCGAGATCCCTTCACCGGGAGTGACCCCTTGGACAGAAGTTTGCGTCAGGGCATTAACTTCACTATAGCCGATTACTTTTGCTTTGCACAGTGATATTCGGTTATGAATATCCAGCACCCCATTCGACGGGGAAAGTGCCGAGATCCCTTCACCGGGAGTGACCTCTTTAGTGAAGGTTTTTCGTTACTATATTTTCTAAAAAGCTATCCGTTCCTTCAACGATATCAAGTTCATTACGTTAAAGGTTTTCGCCAGAAACCATTCGTAGCCCTCCGTCGTTTCATATGGATAGTCAATAGTATTCAAGCTGTGTTTGTTGGCCATAGTCAAGGCACAGTGTTTGGTAGCTGTTGGTTATTCATATGCAGCATAGATAGATGCGTTGGTTTGGGACAGTCGTATAGCCTTGTTGGCCCTAGTCAAGGGCTTGTACGGCTGGGTTCAAATCAACCTGGATAATGACGGGTAGAACTTGACATGTGACTTATGATTTGTTGGCCATAGTCAAGGTCATAAGAGCATGGGGTAAAAATCCACATCGGGAGTTTCAAAAGAACTGAAACTTGCCAGATATGCGCATACCTTCTGGAGTGTGATAACGTGAGCGGATTCCGTCACTTTATCATGCGATGAGAGTTGGATCCCGATTCCCACTGATGAGTTAGTTTACTCTTCGGGTGACCCCGACTAATTCTTCTTTCAGGTTTGGAGGAGAATTTGAGGTACAGTGGGAGGTTTCCAGATTAGATAAATTGGTAACCATTCTGATCTAGGTTAGAGTGCACGCTGAGTGTTTCTTTTCTCTCTCTCTTTGGCAGCGACCATTGACCCGACCCTAAGACTATGACTCAGTGACCAAGTTGACCGAACCTTCTTAACACTGGCTTTTGGATTGTCAGAGTTGCAGACCTCATTGCCACTCCTACTTTTTCCCTTTTCTCCAGGACACCCCGTATTACTACGAACGTCCACTTCCATTGGACAAAACCATCGTATGGTTAGATACGAACTCGAAGGAATTCGAGGATGGTTTCCGGTTCTGGAGAAAACGGATAGAATTATTCAGTTGTCTTTTCCCTTTTACCTTTTCTCAAGTTGTGAGTACTCCTTGGTTTAGGAGATAGTACACCTATTACGCAAATTGGATAGTCTTCTTCCAAACCTTAGGCTGGTGCCGACCGGTAGGAAATGAAGAAAACCAATTAGCCTAAACGGTGTGCAGAAGGTATTAAGATTAAGACAAAGCAAGGGATTAGTAAGAGGGCAAAGTAAATTGCGACTGATATTCACGACCAAACCAAGTATTTCTTCGCCAATCCTAAATCACCTTTGTATTTCTCCAGGACACTCCGTATCACTACGAAGATCCACAGTTTATTGGATACTCCATCGTATGGTTATATACGAACTCGAAAGGAACTTGTTCCAGTTCGGGGATGGATTCTGGTCCAGGAGAAATAGGAATAAGGTTTATTCAGTTGTCTTTTATCTTCACCTTCTCTCGCATTGCGAGTGCTCCTAGGATTAGGACAATACACCCATTATGCTTATTGGATAGTCTTCTTCCAAGCCATAGGCTGGTGCCGAACGGCAGGGAAGGAAGAAAACCAATTGGCCTAAAGGGGTGTGCAGAAGGTAATGACTAAAGACATATAAAGGGATTTGGAGAGGTGGCAAAGAATTATACGGTTATAGTTGTGAATCTGGATAATGGTAGAGGCATTACTAGGAATACCAGGATACCCCATCGAAACATTTCAATGTTTCAGTTCAACTGTGTACTGTTAAAAGAAAACTGATTTCCTGATTGGACACTTGCTCCAGGGTATGTATTTACCAGGTTTGATTCTCACATCTGTATGGTTTTACAGATGATGAGTGGGAGTAAGTTATTGGGAATTGGGTGATCATCCTCATTATATCGGGATTCGTTGTAATCAGTGATATTTGAGGAGATCACCTGGGCTGTTTGCCGGTCGGCAAATATTTAGTTTTGAATATCCGCTGTTATGCACCAATTTCAAATTGATTTATCTGTACGTCTATTTTCATAGAGTGAGATATACCTTTTGATATTATGTCGATGACATTTACCTATATCAGTGGATGGTTAGGTAAGGAGCATTAAAGAGCGGTGTAATTCTTCTTAATCATAAGTACAGTTTTCAACCTACGACACACAGTGAAAAAGTTGTTAGACTCGGCGGACTTATACAGAGTATTGTATGTTGTCCAGTGTCCAATAGGACAGAGGGGTTGGTCCTCATACTATATTCTGTTTACTTTTAACTTCTCTAGTTCTTAGACATGTGTTTTGTAGAAACACAGGGTCTAAGTTTTGAGGAGTTATAGGTATTTGAATAGAGTAGAGAACCAGGTGTAGCAAGTATCGGGATTCTTCAAAGTGATCGAAGATGTAGATACTTGTGTATGGTATTCAGTTGATAGTAATGATAAAGAGAAATTGCTTCTTTTTCAGGTTACTCATAATTGGAAGCATTCCTAAGTTGAGTAGCGCTGATCGGCCTCCTTCCATTTAGTTAACATGCACTGGAGAAAGTTGCATGATTTGAATCTGGTTAAATTAAATCAGTGCCTCTGGTTCTATATTGGATATAGTACAGTTCATATCTTAACATTGTTAAGGTACGGGGAGTTGTCCGGCTTATGATTAAAACCAGACTCTGGATAACTCAAGGCACGTTTCTGTAATGGCTGTTTGTGGGTTGACCCAGGCTATGACGAGGGTTGACTTTCTACCATAAGAAAGATCAGTAGTGATATTGTTCTTGACTCGCCACAGTTTTAATAAAAATGGATTTTTCAGAAAGCAGTAGTGGGAGTATGGTAGAACTGGAAGTGATTCCAGAACCGCAAACGATTACTGAAGATTTGATAAGGAACCTAAAGATTCAATCTGATTTGACATTCCATTGGCCACTCCGCAGATAAGGTGGGTAACTTCAGACACCCGAGAGGTACTCCGGTAGCCTCAAGGACGGTGACAGGGAAGTTCTTGTTTACCCACACTTGCCATTGCTGTTTTCCCAGGCTGCGAGACCTGGTGGGAGGATGAGTATAGCGTCGTTCTAAACTAGCTTTAGAAGTGCACATCTATATGACTCTGCCAGAGGGTTGTCGTAGTCAGTGGGAGCAGCGGAAGCATTGGTGGACATCAGGCTTATGTCTATTTATAGACTAAAGCAGATATAGCGGAGATAGATCATCTATTTTCTGATGTGACAGTAATAGGTTTGACGTCATCAGAATAGGGGATGGATCTGTTGAGAAGGTAGTAGGGTGTGATATCCTGGTATTTGGATGACATACACAGAGTAGGAAAAGAAACTCCTATACTACGATCGGTTATACTATGGTCGTCACACAGTGTTTTCTCCACAAGGGAATTGGACATTATATCAGACATACTGGATACTAGATCTATGGTTTTAGATCTAGATTTGTGTGGTTTCCCAATCAGGGTACTTTGACAGCATTCTAAGAGTATTTAGAATGGACGACTCCTGACACGGTAGTGTACCTGCAGGTGATGGAGTCACCCTCTCTAAAAGTGTCTTATAGACTAAAGTAGAGAGGGATGTGCATGCAGATCACTTGCTTAGGCAATTGAGTCAATCATGAGATGTCAAGTACCACACCAGATGTTGTTCTTGCACTAGATGCAATAAGTTGACATTGATCCAATCCTGGAGAAACAGTCGGAAGCAGTTTTAGAACATAAGTGGATGTTCTAGGGATATGATAACGACAGCCTCATTTAGGAGACAGTTATCATTCCAGGCTTCCAAGGTGACATGGACGACAAGGAGGTTGTCAGAGTTATAGTTTTCCTTCTGACGAGGGGCAGTATTTTGGACAGGTGGTCCAAGGAAATACTGAGGGTGGCATGGCGCAGGATACTGATTAAGTTCAGTTGACGATACAATCTAAGAAGTTTGGATTTGGAGTTCATTTATGAGCTCGGTCCCATCAGACATCCAGACACTCTAAGACAAGTATTGCTCATTTCGGGAGATGGCTTTCTCCGCGAACTTGAGATATAGAGAGACATAGAAAGAAACATCAGAGCGGATCCACTCACTGAGTCTATTCCTCGAACGCAATAGTCTTCCAAACAGGCTTTGTGAGACTGACTAGTAGAGGAGTTGGGTGTTCGGTATCACACGGGCTGTGAGTATGCGACATCGCAATAATTAGCCTTGAGTGCAAGTGGGAGATTGTTGGAGATAGTGCCCTCAGAGTCAATTATTGGATCACAGGCACGTGATTGCAATGATTGAGGGAGGACCTATCCCGGTACGACAGTCTTACTCGAAATGATAGTATGCTATCTGGTTTACCTTTATCATCGTGTACTGCTTCAGGTGACCTTACATGTCACTATTACACGTTGATAGAGCCCCTAGGATTCTTGCTTGACCACCAGCAGTATGAGGGCGATCATATAAGTGGGAGCTGGGGTCTATAAGCACATCCTTAAAAGGTCCCTAGTCGTGGGAGTTTCGAGACAGGGCATCGATTCTCCAGAGTAGACTAGTGTATACAGTCGAGACCCCGACGAGGGGCGGTGGCCGGTCTCACAAGCCACTGGTGTCAGTTGGATCACCTAAGATGTATACAGCTGCTCATTAGGTTATGAGTATACCGGACAGGACTCGCCGGGAACATGCTAGTTGGTCTTAAACTTGACGTCAGATAGCAGTTCCCTGGTGACATGTGTACAGGTTAGTTCATCGACCTGGGGATCGTCATTTGTCTCGTGTGAGCTCCCACTGTACTTTGATTACTACCCTACCACGGCTCAAAGGAGTCGTGCAAACAGGTTTTAGTTGGGTACAGTCCCGAGCCACATGGAGGCAGTGAGCGGATCTTCAGGGGTTCGTCTCTCCCGGTATTGGGGGTGAGGTCGCGCTGTGTCTAGGAGAGCCATTACACGAAGTCCTTGGCCAAGGCAGGAGATTTACTGGTAGGTATTCCAGTAGTATCTCAGGGTGTTCTGGGCTACACTCCGACACGACTTGTACCGCTTTTGGGGGTCTGACTTTTACCCACCCCCTAGGCCCGACATGCGATGCTCATAGACGAACGGACCGGACTGTACGGATATTGTCACTGACAGGCTCAGTAGGGTGTCAGGATGAGTTCGCTCATCGACGTCCCTTTTGGTCAATAGCTGGTGGCCCGTTACGTATTGGCTTATACCTCTGACGTGCTAGTGGTTAAATCCACAGCCATAGTATTGACGAGTCTTTAGAGTCCACCACACTTTCAGTTACTCAGCTTTCGGGCGAAACGCTGTAGAGGCCGTATGGAGATATGGCAGGGTCCGATCAGATACGTGCGGTATTGCACGGATCAGGATCGGACGGTTTGTACTAGAGGCCGTATAGATATATGGCAAGGTTCGATCGGATACGTGCGGTATTGCACGGATCGGGATCGAACGAATATTACTAGCCGGCTTTGGTTTAAGCCGGATCCTAGTTTAGTACAGTGTAGATTTTGTCTCTTTGCATTTGTATCCGGACGGAATACAGATGCGGGTGTGTATGCACAGTATCGGGGTTTTCCTGTAATTTATTACGGGACCAGTTTTCTGGAGTTGCCAGTTTGCATTCCGTTCCGGCCGGTTTTTCTTTGTTCTTTCCCGGCCGGACTTTTCCGATGGAGGGGGTTATTTGCAATTGTGCAAATAACATTTGTGGAGGGGGTTTCTTGCAATTGTGGGATTATGATATCTTTCATCCATTCTCTTGCATTAATTAAGACTTGAAAGGGTATGGGTTGGATTTAAATGAAGTATGGTTGATGTTTTGGATGTGGTAACCACTTGCTTTCTACTACACTCACCTCCCTCTTTGATATAGTTTGTTTTCCTCCACCTTTTCTCACATGGAATTGGCCGGCCACAATATTGAGAGGAGAGGAAAAATGAGAGGTCCCAACTTTGTATGAGGGATTAATTCACATCTCATTTTTCATGCTTGCCAAATTCTCAAAAACCCTCTCCAAAGTTCATGATTCTCTTCATCCTTCTTGGCAACCAAAACCCCAATGAGACATAGACTCTACACATCCTACAGCATGTCTTGGGCATGTCGACTTGCCAGCTTCATGCCCGAGTTGCCTCGGTATTGAGATGGGAGCCCGTAAAAGTACCAGGCTTCGTGGTGCCCTTTCCGACGAGGAGGAGACGGACGGAGATCCCGCGAGGAGATCGGAGTGGAGATGAAGACCGGAGGACTCGGATCAGTCGGTATATCTCTTCCCATCTTGTATTTAGCTAGACCTAGTTTAATGGCCCGATCCGGGTGTTTAGTGCGCGGTGGTGCCGGTTTGCTAAGTCCGCAAAATTAAAGTTTATCACCGTTTCCGCATTTGGCCGTCGGATTGACGGCCGGGGCGCCGCCGTGCACTTACATCAAAGACAAGATGACCAAAACTCCATTTACTGGACACGGAGAAAAAGCTACTGAACTCTTAGGACAGATACATAGTGATGTATGCAGTCCTATGTCTATACATGCCAGGAATGGTTCCTCGTACTTTATTACATTTATCGATGATCTCTCAAGATTCGGACATGTGTTTCTGTTGAAACACAAATCTGAATCTTTTGAGAAATTTAAGGAATTTAAGTACGAAGTTGAGAACCAGACGGGTAAAAGTATTAAAGTCCTTCGATATAATTGGGGAGGAGAATACTTAAGCATGGAATTCAGAGACTATTTAAAAGAGAATAGGATTATCTCTCAGCCTACTCCTCCGTATACACCACAGCACAACGGAGTATCGGAGCGGAGGAATCACACCCTATTATATATGGCGCGCTCTATGATGAGTATTGTTGAGTTTCCTATTTCCTTTTAGGGTTATGCACTTGAGATAGCTGCATACTTATTGAATAGTGTACCGACCAAATACGTTGCCTACCACTCCATATGAGAATGGAATGGGAAGAGACCATCTCTTAAACGAGTTAAGATATGGGTTGTCCGGCCTATGTTAAAAAGCAAAATCCGGACAAACTCAAGGCAAGGTCAATTCTGTGCAAGTTTGTAGGATATCCCAAACATTCGCGAGGGAATATCTTCTTCCACACCGAGGAACAAAAGGTGTTTGTTTCTCGACATGCCACAATTTTAGAAAAGGAATTTTTTGTGAAAGAAATCAGTGGCAATGAGGTAGAACTGGAAGAAGTTCCAGCAACACAAACTATAACTGACAATTTGGTGGAACCGGAGGATTCAATAGTCCCCAACGAACCTCAGCCACTCCGCTGATTTAGTAGGGTTCCTCATTCACCTGAGAGATACTATGGTTTTTGTAGGGTTCCTAGGCACGCTAGTGAGGTCTACCAAGCCATCAACCATGGCAATTTCAAAAATTATGGTGCCTACAAACCCTAAACTACGGATCGATAACTAGAAGTCTAGGCGAAAAGAACTAGTTAACAAATTAACTAATGAGAATACGGAAATACAACCTTTGTAGATCCGGTCCTCCACCTCCACGGCTCCGCAACGAGGTCGTCTCCGCTGTCCAAATCAAATCCGAGCTCTAGAGTCGGCTTCGTCGGAGAATGGGCAAGCTAGGTCGTCGATGTCCATGCCGAAGATGATCTACGTCGAAGCATCGATGAATCAAGCTCCACCTTCACCAAACCGTGAAAAGTTGTGAAGGAAACACACTCTACTACTTGGCAAGAGGTAGAGGATGAAGAAATAGGAAGTGGGTAGACTTTAGAATTGGATTTCTCACTCATTTCCAACAATCACCATTGATGGACCTTGCTTTTCTTCACTTGAAGAATGAAGAAGAAGAAGGAAATAGTTATGATAAGTTATTAGAAAATGAAAAGAAAATGAATTCTTATCATAATGTTAACTAGAGTTAAGTGTAGAGAATGAATCATGGTTAGTGGGAATGGTTAGGGTTAAGGATGAGATAAGTATGGTTGACTTTATCAAAGCTTCATGAAGCTTCAACTAAACTCCAAATCGAGCAACCATTCTTTTCTCTTTTCTTTTATTCATTTATCAAAAATAAAAGGATAATTAAATAAGATAAATGAATAATAAATAATAAACCCTAACCATTTCATTAACCAAGGTTTAATCTTTACACTTGAACCCTAGCATGACTTGTATCATCAAACATGATACAATCAAGTGCACAAAAACATATCGCATATGCAATGCGCACGAACCAAGTGAGAAAATCCGTCTAAAGTGAACCGATACTAGTTAATGCAAAGTAATATATCAAATATATAATTATACATTAAATCATTAAATCAACACTTGATTCAATGATCCGGTCATGCGCACATAACCGACTGGTATCTAATATATCGGCTTATCGAATCAACGCTTGAATCGATAACTAGTTTATATCGCATACAACCATTCGATATATTTATCGCGAGAATAGAATACGGTATCACATACACGCATTATTCTCGGTCCCGCACATATCTCATATGCGCTCCTATTTCGTTTCGCTTGAGCCAGGAAACCTCTGTGTAGGACTCTAAAGACTCGTCAATACGCCGGCAGCAGGTGATGATCATATCAAACACCCACAAGCCGCAAGCGGTCTGCTAAACGTAACGGCCACCCGGGTATTGAGCGATCTGAAGATCGACGAGCAAGCCCGCTCACACTCCAGTGAATCCGACCAGTAACACTACCGTACAGTCCGGTCTGATCGTCTGATCTGTCGCATATCTCGCCTAGGGGTGGTATACGTCAGACCCCAATAGCTCAATAAGTCGTGTCGATATGAGGTCTATAACTGTTCGAGAAACTACTGGTAACACTTACCAGTAAATCTCAGCAACCCTGGCCAGAGATTTCCTGTTATAGCCAATCGAACACAGCGCAACATCAACTCCCTATACCGGGAGAGACGAATCCCCTCCTATCGCTCATTGCCTCCATGTAACTCGGGACTGTACCCAAAAACCACCGTTTTGCATGCCCTCTTGGACGTGGTAAGATGGAAATCAAAGCACAGTGGGAACCACACAAGACTCTATGACGATCTCGGGTCAACAGACTACTCTGTACCAGTGTCACCAGAGAACTGCCATCTGACGTGAGGTATAATACCATCTGGGAGTTCTCGGCGAGTCCGTCCAGTGTACCCAGTCTCTACTGAGCACCCGTATATCTCCTCTGATGTCAAACACCGATGGATATGGGATCATCCATCGCCCATCTGTATGGGTCGAGAAGGTACGAGCTAGTCTACTCTGGTATATCGATGCCCCGTCTCGATACACCCACGACTAGGGACTTTGAAGGATGTACTTATGGACTACCATGTCCCCACTAGTATGATCCGCATCATAGTCCAGGTAGTCAAGTACCGATCCTAAGGGCTTTACCAACATGTAACAGAGAGACAATCAGCATACACGTTAAGGTAAAGATCAACCAGATAGCATACTATCATGTCGAGCAAGAAAGTCCTTCCTATATATGTCCCAGCATCCACTACAATATACATCCTATGTATAGTAATGGCCTCTAGGGCATACATATAACTAACAATCTCCCACTTGCACTAGGGCCATCTGTAGCAGTGGTTTGAAGTATCTCATACTCAACCATCCCATAAAAGTGTCTCTCTCTGGGAACAGGCCTTTGTGAGTGGATCCGCTGTGTTGTCCTCTGAGTCTACTCTCCAAACCTCGATCACCCTGGAGATCAACCATATCCATGATCAAGTGATACTGCCTTAGAATATGTCTGGATCACTGATGGGACCGGCGTTCCTTGGCATAAGCCACAACTCCATTGTCTCACAATGGTAGGAACATAGTTCATCTCATGAACCAATATACACCCAAACAACCTCTTTGGTAGCATCTTAAGTAGCGATGTATCCAGCCTTTATCGTCTAGTATGTCACGGTATCCAGCTTGGAACTCTTCCAACATACCGTCCCTTTACTGAGGGTAAAGACAATGCCTGCGACTGACATTCAGTCGTCTTTATCACCCTGGAACCCTTCCAGTGATTCTCCCCAGGATCGATTGATACCATCTCACTACAACTAGTGAGAATCCTAACATCTATTTAGATCTATCTCATAGATCCAAAATTCAGGATTTAGTAGGTATCAATTTGATCCTATGTGGAGAATCATAGTGATAAGCGGAGATTGATCGAGCGTAGCATAGGAAACTCCTTCCCTATCAAGAGTATGTCATCCACGTACTCTACGAGGATCGTCACCATACTCCCTACTACCTTTTTGTATATACAAGGTTCATCTACCATTTTGATGATGTCAACCTCTTTGACTAATTCATCAAAACAGATGTTCCAACTCCGCGATGCCTGCTTTATCCTATAAAGCATCTTGCACACGTTTCCGCTGCTCCCACTGTCTACGAAGCCTTCTGGCTGTGTACTTATAGACGCACTCTTCTAAAACTTCATTTAGAAAAGCAGTCAAGACACCCAACCACCAGATATCGCAGTCATGGTATGTAGCCGTGACAAGTAGGATCTGGATGGACTTAAGCATAGCTACTGGAAAAGATTTCATCATTATCCACGCCTGGTCGATGACGAAAACCTTTAACAATTCTAGCTTTGAAAGTCTCAACTTTTCCATGTACACCAAGTAATCTTCTCAAGATATACTTGCTCCTGATGGGGATTTAACCCTTGAGATATAGCAACCAAAGTCCATACTTTGTTGGTGTATAAGGATTCCATCTCAGATCGCTAAACATCCAGCCATTCTTACGGAGTCTTACTCCTGATGGCCAGCTCGAAACTAGTTAGGTCATCATCTCATGATGCAATCCTCGCTCCCACTGTCATAGAGAAACCGAAGTATCTCTCAGGTGGGTGAGGAACCCTACTAGATCGGCGGAGAGGCTGAGGTTCGTTGGAATCTACTGAATCCTTTGGTTCTATCAAATCATCTGCAGCAGTTTGTATAGCTGGAACATTTCCAGTTCTACATAACTGACTTTGCCTCGAGCTTGTCCGGATTTTGCTTTTCAGACATAGGCCGGACAACCCCAAATCTTAACTAACTTAAGACATGGGCTCTTCCCTTTCCATATCACATATGAAATGGTAGGCAACTGATTTGATTGGAACCCTATTCAATAGGTATGCAGCTTCTCAAGTGCATAACTCCCAAAAGGAATTAGGTGACTCAGTATTACTCATCATAGAGCACACCATATCAAATAAGGTGTATCTGCTCCGCCCCGATATACCATCGTGCTATGGTGTATACGGAGGAGTAATGCTGAGAGAGAATCTCATTCTCCTTTAGAATAATCCAGGATTTCCATGCTCAAGTATTCTCCTCCTTGATCTCATCAAAGGACATAATACTTATACCCGTATATCTGGTTCTCTACTTCTAACTTATATTCTGTGAATATCTCAAAAGGTTCGGACTTGTGTTTCAACAGGAACATATGTCTGAATCTTGAGAGATTATCAGAGAATGTAATGAAGTACAAAGAACCGGTCTTGGCATGTGTAGACAGGGGACCTTACATACATCAACATGTATCATCCCAAGAGTTTAGTAACTCTTTCTCTGTTTCCAATAAACGGAGCTATGGTCATCTTATCTCTGTGACATGACTGGCGAGTTTCACAAGATGTAAATTCAAACTGATTTAAACATGCATCTATATGTAACTCTAGCCAGTCGGGTCGCATTGATCTGACATAGTCTACAATACCTCAAGAAGGATTCGTTCATTTCTGAACTTTTCCTCTTGTGTGTGTTCCATATACTAAGAACTGTAGTTTGATTTAGAACATCAATGCTTTTAGATAACGTGCCTGAACCGATCAACTTTTGATATAGGAAATGTTCAAAACATTATCCAACCATACAAAATTTTATCATTTCTTTACTAATAAAGAGATGGATATAATTTTGTATATCAGGTTCGGTATCTAACAACATTCGTTCAGAATCAATGTATTGGTAATACAGGGTGACAGTGACCAACAGACTTGGCTGCAACACTTGCCCCGTTTTCTGCCTCATGAAACTTATCACCCGTTCTCAGTTCTTTACCTATCTGTAGCCCTATGTAACATATTACATATCTGGGATCCTGATCTGGTATCACATACCCAGGACGTAGAGGATACTGAGAAACAGTTCTGTATAATGAACACACCCGAAGATGATGCATCAGCATGCACTCTCTTCGTTTGTGCGGCACGGGAAATCTGGTATTCCCCAATTTCCTGCTCTGTCTTATAACAATTATAAGTTGGAGCGGGACCAACGTTCCCCAGCTCAGTATAACAAGCGGGTTCGGTCAATAATCCGTATTATTATCTTGATTAAGGCGTGATATGGTCGCTACCAGGAGAGAGAGAGAAGAAAACACTCAGCGTGCGCTCTGTCAAGAATAGATTGGTTTTTATTTTATCTAATCAGGATGGCTCCCACTGCTTTTTATCAAATCTTCCTTCAAACCCAAAAAGGAAAGACTAGCCGGGATTAATTACACACTACAAGTTCGCCAATCTTTCAGCCAGGCCAGTGTCGGTACTTTGAGGGAGGTCCCCCGTGCTTTCGCACGAACCTAATTACTGTAAACCTCGTTTTCCCAGAGGCGTAACCCCGTTAACACCTTTCTAGACACCTACTTGATCGGCTAATTGTAATGTATAAAACTCTCCCAGGAGTAACACTTACTCGCAGCAGGTATCGGGATCCAACTATCTCATAGAAGGTATGCAATCTCATTGCAAATTTCAACACTTGAAATTCCCGATAATATTTTGCCCCTAACGTGCTATGACCTTGACGAAAGCCAACAAACCATAGCCCGCTAGTCAAGTTCAACCCGTCATTTCCTGATTGAATTAAACCCACCCGCACGACCCTTGACGAAAGCCAACAAAGCCGCACGACTACCCTAATCCAATCGCATCGTATGCTAGCAGATAAGCAGCATATAGCTACCGCACACTGCACCTTGACGAAAGCCAACAAATGCAGCACGAATACTATATACAACTTATCTGAAATGACGGAGGGCTACGACAGGTTTTTCTGAAAACCTATTGCGTAATGAACTTGATATCGTTGTAGAATCAAATGATTTTAAAATGGAGTGCTTTTGAGGCTTTTCTAGTTTTGCTAAAGGAGTCACTCCCGGTGAAGGGATCGTCGGTCCTTTCCTCGTCGAATGAGGTGCGGGATATATCATATATATCACTGTGCAAAGCAAAAACACTTAAAAGCAATCAAAAGACAAACCGAGTGTGTAGCATCTGCCAGTTATTGCTAAAGGAGTCACTCTCGGTAAAGGGATCTCGGTCCTTTCCTTATCGAATAAGGTGCAGGATATATCACATATACCTCTGTGCAAAGCAAGAACTGTAGCTACCTGTTTTATTTTGAAATTCGATTCTACAACATCTTAGGTTTCTTTTATTTCATTAATCACATTAATGAAGTCCCATCATTTAAGTACCTAAACATCACAGATAAATACGACGTACACTTATGCCATCCGCATTCGCCTCGATGTCCCCTCGTGCACCGTTAGGTTAGGTAACTAACGGCAGAGCAGGGCAGGGCTAGCGCGGGTGTAAAACATAAGTAACGTCTATATAATATATCATATATACTATATACTGTATCCATCACAGAAACATCACATGATCTCATCACAGATATCGCAGCAGAAGAATCATATGAAATATTGGATATACTAGGACATCCGTGTTTTCAATACGAGCCAGTATAAAACATGGATTCCACGGTCGTGATGAATAGCCAAACCCACACCCCTAGACCCCTACGAGAGCGGCAAGCAACCCTACCAATTCTAGAGTTAGGAGACCCGGACTCGACTCCTCGAGTTGGTCTCCCACTGGACTCCAGAACCCGGTTACTTGTGCCCTCCTCCTTGGGTCTATCCTAGTGCGGAAAAGTAAATAATATACAACAGGTGACAACTCCCGCAACCTGGAAGCGCCCCAATAAAAGAATATTACATACAAGTTTTTACATGAATGAAAATGAAAAACACTCATCTCACATAAAAACCCCCGGCTATTCAAATACGACGATCCAATATAACATATCCAGCAACACATAACATCACATGTCATCAACGTAAGTAAACATGCGCATCCCAATTGTCGTTGACATATAGCAACGAAACCGGCGATATCACATATTACACTTACGGTCACAGAAAAGAAAGTGTAAAACTACAACAGTTGGAATCCGCAACCTCCTCAGACATCGCATGCCTGACCAAATGAATTTCTTAGACATCACATGTCTAACTATTATAAACCCCGCATTTTAGTCTCAAAATCGAAAACACTTTTCAATACCAAGTCGGGTAATTCAACAAGATTCCCGACATCCTGATCGAATGCTCGTCGCAAACTTCAGTAGACGGCCGCACCCCCGTTACCGTCGACGAAGTGCACCAAGGCGGAACACCGCTACCGCGAGCACCCGGATGGATGCTTTCGGCGACGGGGTTCTCCTACAGTCACTTGGTCGGGGCTATGGAGTGAGGCTGTCTATTAAGTTTACCCGGCGAGTATCCGCGTACGCTACGTGATTGCGACGGACTTTTGATCACATCAAAATTCCGTGGCAACCGATCAAGTGAGACTAAACTGCTACGTTTATAATATTCATTTAGTTATCACATAACTATTTGTGAATTCCAATTATTGTATCACATTCCGGATAAATAGAAAATGCTAAACTTTTCGATCGAACAATCGAACACCCAAGTTTTCCCGATACAGATCAACACATGAAACTAGTCTTACAACATTCAGTTCGTACCTCAGTACCAACGGTCCAGCCGTAGAAGGGTCAAGCCAACGCCTCACATGTGGCACGCCGTACTGCCCCAAACCCGAAGGTTCAAAGGGCAGTTCAAAGCGGTCACATAATCGAGTTAAGGTTTGTGTCTTCTAGAGGGACCATCGCGTTACTTGCACTACTTAGAACGTCGTTAAACTACGGAAAAATCCAACACTTGGAAATTTCCCGACAGGGGAAAAGTTGGGTATTTATATCCGGTCGAATTTTTTAACATATTCTAAGATTTATCCGGAAAGCCACACAGACAAAATTTGATACCCCGATCGAAACACCGAAGCTCCAAAACATTCCAGATTATTCAACACTTGAATAAAATTTTAAAAATATCCAGAGAACTCAGAACAGTTAAATAGGAGTTACTGTGCAAACGTAACCACAGAAGACGACAAAACGGCCGCCCTTCCGCCGCACGAGCCATGCTCGTGCCGCGGAAGCGCGGCGCTTTAATGGAGTTAGGGCTACGGATTGCACAGTTAATCTTAGATTTTCCTGCATGTTTTTCTGAATATTTTTAATGTGGAAAAATGCACTGTTTTGAAAAAAGTACAGAGAGCATATTTGATTTGGAGTTCCGGGTTCGTTCGGACTTCAATTTCCGTCTGGACTTCGCCTAAGGCTCTAGCTAGGCTCTGATACCACTGTAGGGTTCCTAGGCACGCTAGTGAGGTCTACCAAGCCATCAACCATGGCAATTTCAAAAATTATGGTGCCTACAAACCCTAAACTACGGATCGATAACTAGAAGTCTAGGCGAAAAGAACTAGTTAACAAATTAACTAATGAGAATACGGAAATACAACCTTTGTAGATCCGGTCCTCCACCTCCACGGCTCCGCAACGAGGTCGTCTCCGCTGTCCAAATCAAATCCGGGCTCTAGAGTCGGCTTCGTCGGAGAATGGGCAAGCTAGGTCGTCGATGTCCATGCCGAAGATGATCTACGTCGAAGCATCGATGAATCAAGCTCCACCTTCACCAAACCGTGAAAAGTTGTGAAGGAAACACACTCTACTACTTGGCAAGAGGTAGAGGATGAAGAAATAGGAAGTGGGTAGACTTTAGAATTGGATTTCTCACTCATTTCCAACAATCACCATTGATGGACCTTGCTTTTCTTCACTTGAAGAATGAAGAAGAAGAAGGAAATAGTTATGATAAGTTATTAGAAAATGAAAAGAAAATGAATTCTTATCATAATGTTAACTAGAGTTAAGTGTAGAGAATGAATCATGGTTAGTGGGAATGGTTAGGGTTAAGGATGAGATAAGTATGGTTGACTTTATCAAAGCTTCATGAAGCTTCAACTAAACTCCAAATCTAGCAACCATTCTTTTCTCTTTTCTTTTATTCATTTATCAAAAATAAAAGGATAATTAAATAAGATAAATGAATAATAAATAATAAACCCTAACCATTTCATTAACCAAGGTTTAATCTTTACACTTGAACCCTAGCATGACTTGTATCATCAAACATGATACAATCAAGTGCACAAAAACATATCGCATATGCAATGCGCACGAACCAAGTGAGAAAATCCGTCTAAAGTGAACCGATACTAGTTAATGCAAAGTAATATATCAAATATATAATTATACATTAAATCATTAAATCAACACTTGATTCAATGATCCGGTCATGCGCACATAACCGACTGGTATCTAATATATCGGCTTATCGAATCAACGCTTGAATCGATAACTAGTTTATATCTCATACAACCATTCGATATATTTATCGCGAGAATAGAATACGGTATCACATACACGCATTATTCTCGGTCCCGCACATATCTCATATGCGCTCCTATTTCGTTTCGCTTGAGCCAGGAAACCTCTGTGTAGGACTCTAAAGACTCGTCAATACGCCGGCAGCAGGTGATGATCATATCAAACACCCACAAGCCGCAAGCGGTCTGCTAAACGTAACGGCCACCCGGGTATTGAGCGATCTGAAGATCGACGAGCAAGCCCGCTCACACTCCAGTGAATCCGACCAGTAACACTACCGTACAGTCCGGTCTGATCGTCTGATCTGTCGCATATCTCGCCTAAGGGTGGTATACGTCAGACCCCAATAGCTCAATAAGTCGTGTCGATATGAGGTCTATAACTGTTCGAGAAACTACTGGTAACACTTACCAGTAAATCTCAGCAACCCTGGCCAGGGATTTCCTGTTATAGCCAATCGAACACAGCGCAACATCAACTCCCTATACCGGGAGAGACGAATCCCCTCCTATCGCTCATTGCCTCCATGTGACTCGGGACTGTACCCAAAAACCACCGTTTTGCACGCCCTCTTGGACGTGGTAAGATGGAAATCAAAGCACAGTAGGAACCACACAAGACTCTATGACGATCTCGGGTCAACAGACTACTCTGTACCAGTGTCACCAGAGAACTGCCATCTGACGTGAGGTATAATACCATCTGGGAGTTCTCGGCGAGTCCGTCCAGTGTACCCAGTCTCTACTGAGCACCCGTATAGCTCCTCTGATGTCAAACACCGATGGATATGGGATCATCCATCGCCCATCTGTATGGGTCGAGAAGGTACGCGCTAGTCTACTCTGGTATATCGATGCCCCGTCTCGATACACCCACGACTAGGGACTTTGAAGGATGTACTTATGGACTACCATGTCCCCACTAGTATGATCCGCATCATAGTCCAGGTAGTCAAGTACAGATCCTAAGGGCTTTACCAACATGTAACAGAGAGACAATCAGCATACACGTTAAGGTAAAGATCAACCAGATAGCATACTATCATGTCGAGCAAGAAAGTCCTTCCTATATATGTCCCAGCATCCACTACAATATACATCCTATGTATAGTAATGGCCTCTAGGGCATACATATAACTAACAGTTTTCTCATAGACAGTCGGAGCGAGGATTGCATCATGAAAGATGATGACCCAACTAGTTTCGAGCAGGCCATCATAAGTGGAGACTCTATGAAATGGCTGGATGCTATGCGATTAGAGATGGAATCAATATACACCAACAAAGTATGGACTTCGGAAGTTGCTCCTGAAGGGGTAAAACCCATAAGGAGCAAGTGGATCTTGATAAGATAATTGTTCTAGATGGAAAATTTAAGACTTTCAAGATTTTCGTCAACGACCAGGTGTCAACTATGATGAAACTTTTTCTCCAGTGGTTATGCTTAAGTCCATCAGGATCCTACTTGCCGCTGCTGCATACCATGACTACGAAATCTAGCAGTTACAAGTCAAGACCGTTTTTCTAAATGGTGATTTAGAAGAGAGCGTGTACATGACACAGCTAGAGGGCTTCGTAGACAGTGGGAGCAGCGGAAGCGTGTACAAGCTGCTTAAATCAATCTATGGATTAAAGCAGGCATCGCGGAGCTGGAACATCTGTTTTGATGAAGCTGTCAAGGAGTTTGACTTCATCAAAAATGTAGATAAACCATGTATATATAAGAAGGTCGTAGAGAGTAAGGTTGTCTTCCTCGTATTGTACGTGGATGACATACTCTTGATAAGAAACGATATTCTTACGCTACAATCGGTCAAGCTCTTCTTATCACACAAGTTCTCTAGGAAAGATCTAAGTGATTCCTTCTACATCCTGGGGATATAGATCTATAGAGAGAGATCTAAACAGATGTTGGGATTGTCCTAATATAGGTACATAGACACAATACTAAAGAGATTTAGTATAGAAGATTCTAAGCATGGTAATGTACCCGCTTGTTCAGGAACCACTCTTTCCAAAGAGATGTCTCCCAAGACTGATTTGGAGAGGGCTCGCATGTAAGAAATACCCTATGCTTCAGCAGTCGGGTCTATCATGTATGCGATCTCATGTACCAGACCGGATGTAGCTTACTCACTAGGTATAGTGAGTAGGTATCAATCAGATCATGGGGAGAAACATTGGACAGCTATGAAGAAAATTCTTAAGTACTTGAGAAAGACAAAAGAGATGTTCTTGGTGTATGGTAATGGTGAAATCCAGGTGGAGTCCTTTACCGACTCGAGCTTCTAGAGTGATAAGGATGACAGTAAGTCGGTCTCAGGTTTTGTCTTCACCCTCAGTGGAGGGATGGTATATTGGAAGAGTTCCAAGCTGGATACCGTAGTAGACTCGACGATGAAGGCTTAATACATCGCTACCAACGATGTTGCCATAGAGGCTGTTTGGATGAAGAAGTTCATGAGATGAACTTTGTGAGGTTCCATCCATTGAGCATCCAATACCTATGTATAGTGATAACAATAGAGCTGTGGCTTTGGCTATGGAACCCCGGTCCCATCAGTGATCCAGACATATTCTTAAGCGGTATCACCTGATCAGGATGATTGTAGATCGTCGGAAGATCGAGATCAGGAAAGTTGACATTGAGGATAACACAGCAAATCCACTCACCGAGACCCTCCCCCAGATGCTAACCGAGAGACTTTCTGGCATGTTGGATATGAGATACTACAACAACTCGCCTTAGAGCAAGTGGGAGATTGTTAGTGATATGTATGCCCTAGAGGCCATTATTGTATGATATAGTGGATGCTTGGACATATATATGGAGAACTTTCTTGCTCGACATGATAGTATGTGCTGGATTCGCTTAGCACCCTTGCTATGTTTCGGCACGCATCAAGTATGCTATTTAAAATTTTTAGGGTGCCGAGCGAGCCCGACCAAGGATATAACTAAGAAATTATGGTTATTATAGCATGTAAATAAACTTTACACTAAGTGAAATAGGAATATAATCTTTGAAGATCGGTCCTTCACTTCTAAAGCTCCTTGTAATAGTCTCTTTGCTCCAAGTAGTGGTGTCCCGGACCCTCCTTCTAGGCGAAAAGAACGAGCTTGCTTAAGGATCTTCGCGGCCGAAAATGATCTACGTCGAAAAATCTCTAACTCAAGCTACCTCTTCACTAATTGACGAATTAGTGAAGCAAACAACCTATACTAAATGGCTAGTTTGGTATAGATTGATGAAGTGGGAATTTTGCTCACTTTAGAAATAATTTTCTCTTTTTCTTTTCACCTCACTAGAAATCAAGAGAAGAAAAGTGAGATGAAGAAAAAGATGAATCAAGATCAAGTCACGAACCATGGTGTGAAAATATCTCATATATCACTTGTAAAGACATAACCATGGCTTAAGATAATGGCTGGGTTAATAAATATCTAGAGTAAAAGAAAATTAGTGGACTAAGTCAAGGCTTCTTCATATTTCCACAAGTATCTTAAGCCATGACATTTTCCACCTAATTTTGATTTATCCCTTAATTATTAATCACCCAAATTATCTTTAGTTAGGTATGAGTCTCATACACCCAAGTCCAATATATCATCTAGCATGACACAAAAGATAAATACATTAATATTTATAACATATATATTTATGTATTTGTAGAAAACAAATTCTTAAGTGAGCTAATATTAGTTAATATATATTAATATGTCAAATATATAATTATATATTAAATTATTAAATCAACACTTGATTTAATAATTCGGCTATATAACATACAACCGACTAATATCATTTATATGTATATCAAATTTACATATAACAAATTATTGAATCAACACTGGATTCAATAATCCGGTTATATCACATATAACCTATATCGTGAGATTAGAATACGGTATCACATACACGTATTAATCTCGGTCCTGCACATATCACATATATGCCCTACTTCGTTTCGCTTGAGCCAGGAAACCTCTGTGTAGGACTTTAAAGACTCGTCAATACGCCGACAGTAGATGATGATCATATCAGTCACCCACAAGCCGTCAGCGGTTCTAGTTGGACGTAACGGCTACCCAGGTATTGGGCGATCAGAAGATCAACAAGTAAGCTTGTCCATACTCCCTTGTATCCAGTAAGTAACACTACTGTACAGTCCGGTCTCTTCGTCTGATATGTCGAATATCGATTCTAGGGGTGGTAAGCGTCAGACCCCAATAACTTGATAAGTCATGCCGATGTGAGGCTCATATTGGGTCGAGAAATTTTTGATAACATTTACCAGTAAATCTCAGTTTCATCCCTGGCCAGGGATTTCCTGTTATGGCCAATCGAGCATAGCGCAACATCAACCCCCAATACCGGGAGAGACGAAACCCCTCCTATCGCTCATTGCCTCTATGTGACTCGGGACTGTACCCAAAATCAACCTGTTTGCACGCTCTCTTGAACGCTGTAGGGAGGAAATCAAAGCACAGTGGGAATCACACAAGACTCTATGACGAACTCGGGTCTACAGATTAACTTGTACCAGTGTCACCAGAGAACTGCTATCTGACGTTAGGTAAAATACTATCTAGGAGTTCTTGGATAGTCTTGTTCGGTATACCCATTCTCCAATGAGCACATGTGTACAATCTTTGATGTCAAACACTAATGGATGTGGGATCATCCATCGCCCCATACAGAGTCAAGAAACGTACACACTAGTCTACTCAGGAATATCGATGCCTTGTCTCGATACTCCTCGATTAGGAACAATTAAAGGATGAACTTGTGGACTACCTTGGCCCCGCTAGTATGATCTCCATCATAGTCCTGCTATTCAAGTACACATCTTAAGGGCTTTATCAACATGTGAGAGAAAAGACAGTATCACAATACTAGTCTACATGTTAAGATAAAGAGTTACCAGATAGCATACTATCATGTCGAGCAAGAAAGTCCTCCCTATATATGTCCAAGCATCCATTATAATATACAATCTTGTACAATAATGGCATCTAGGGTATACATACAACTAACAATCTCCCACTTGCTCTAAGGCCAATTGTTGTAGTATCTCTTACCCAACATCCCAAAATCTCTCAAATTGTATCTGGGGTATGGCCTTCGTGAGTGGATCCGCCGTGTTATTCTTTGTCTCAACTCTCCTGATCTCGATCGCACGGAGATCAACTATCTCCCTAATCAAGTGATATTGCCTAAGAATATATCTGGATCACTGATGTGACCGGGGTTCCTAGGCCTATGCCACAGCCCCATTGTTATCACAATACACAAGTATTGGATAATGGTAGGAACCACATCAAGTTCATCTCATGAACTTCTTCATCCAGACAGCCTCTTTGGGAGCATCGTTGGTAGCGATGTATTTAGCCTTTATCGTCGAGTCTGCTACGGTATCTAGCTTGGAACTCTTCCAACATACCGTCCCTCCACAGAGGGTAAAGACAAAACTCGAGACCGTCTTACAGTCATCTTTATCACTCTGGAAGCTCGAATCGGTAAAGGACTCGATATGGAGTTCACCGTTACCATACACCAAGAACATTTCTTTAGTGCTTCTCAAGTACTTAAGAATGTTCTTCATAACTGTCTAGTGATTCTCCCCAGGATCCGATTGTTACCTACTCACTACACCTAGTGAGTATGATACATCCTCTTAGATCTATCACTATAGATCTTAATCCCTGGATGTAGGAGGTATCACCCAGATCTTTCATAGAGAAACTGTGATAAGTAGAGTCTGACCGACTGCAGCATAGGAACATCATTTCCTATCTAGAGTATGTCATCCACGTACAATACGAGGAAGACAACCTTACTCTCTACAACCTTCTTGTATATACATGGTTCATCCACGTTTTTGTTGAAGTAAAAATCTTTGACTGCCACATCAAAACATATGTTCCAACTCCGCGATGCCTGCTTTAATTCGTATTTTGATTTAAGCAGCTTGCACACCTTTCCTCTGCTCCCACTGTCTACGAAGCCCTCTGGCAGTGTCATGCATGCGCTTTCTTCTAAATCACCATTTAGAAAAGTGATCCTAACGTCCTTCTGCCAGATTTCGTAGTCATGGTATACAACGATGGCAAGTAGGATCCGGATGGACTTAAGCATAGCCACTGGAGAAAAGGTTTCTTCATAATCCACACCTGGTCGTTGACGAAAACCTTTTGGTACAAGTCTAACTTTGAAAATCTCAACTTTTCTATCTACATCAAGAATCTTCTCAAGATCCACTTACTCCTAATTGGTTTTACCTCTTCAGGAGCAACTTCCAAAGTCCATACTTTGTTGGTGTTTATGGATTCCATCTAAGATCGCATTACAAAAAGCCATTTCACAGAGTCCCACTCGTGATGGCCTTCTCGAAACTAGTTGGGTCATCATCTTCCATGATGCAATCCTCACTCCCATTATGAATAAGAAAACCGTAGTATCTCTCAGGAGGATGAGGAACCCTATTAGATCTGCGGAGAGGCTGAGGTTCGTCAGGAACTATCGAATCCTCTGGTTCTATCAAATCATCAGCTGTAGTTTATGTAGCTGGAAATTCTTCCAGTTCTACCTCATGACCACTAATTTCTTCCATAAGAAATTCCTTTTCTAAAAAGATGGCATTCCGAGAAACAAAACACCTTTTGTTCCTCAGAATGGTAGAAAATATATCCTTGTGAACTCTTTGGATATCCCACAAACTTGCAGAGAACTGACCTTGCCTCGAGGTTGTCCGGATTTTTCGTTTTAACATAAGCCGGACAACCCTATATCTTAACTCGTTTAAGAGATGGTCTCTTTTCATTCTATATCTCATATGGAGTGGTAGGCACCGATTAGGTTGGAACTCTATTCAATAGGTATTCGGCTTCACAAGCGCATAACTCCAAAAGGAAAAAGGTAACTCAGCAGTACCCATCATAGAGCGCACCATATGTAATAGGGTGCAATTACTGCGCTCGGATACACCGTTGTGCTGTGGTGTATACGGAGGAGTAAGCTGAGAGAGAATCCTATTCTCTTATAAATAATCCAGGAACTCTGTGCTCAAGTATTCTCCTCCCCGATCAGATCGAAGGATTTTAATATTTTTACCCGTTTGGTTCTCTACTTCGCAATTATATTCTTTGAATTTCTCAAAAGTTTCAGACTTGTGTTTCAAAAGGAACACATGTCCGAATCTTGAGAGATCATCGGTGAATGTAATGAAGTATGAGGAACCATTCCTGGCATATGTAGACATGGGACCGCATACAACACTATGTATCAGTCCCAAGAGTTCAGAGGCTCTTTCTCCTTGACTAGTAAATGGAGTTTTGATCACTTTGCCTTTGAGACATGACTGGCAAGTTTCATATGATGTAAACTCAAACGGGTTCAAATATCCATCCTTATGTAACTTAGCTAGTCGTGTCGCATTGATATGACCTAGTCTACAATGCTACAAGAAGGATTCGTTCATTTCTGAACTTTTCCTCTTGTGTGTATTCTGTTCGTTAAGAACCGTGTTTTGATTCAGAACGTATAAACTGTTATGTAACGTACCAAACCCAATCAACAGTTGATTTAGGAAAATGTTCATAACATTTTTCTCTACTACAAAGTAATATCCTTCTTTATCTGATAAAGAAATCGATATTAAATTGCATATCATAGACGGTATGTAATAACAGTCGTTCAAGATCAATGTATTCCCATTTGGTAATACAAGGTGTTATTCACCAACTGTTTTGGCTGCAACACTTGCACCATTCCCTACTTTTAGAGAATGATCACCTTTTCCTATTTCTCTACCTTTCTTTAGCCCATGTAACATATTCCATATGTGGGATCCCGATCCGATATCTAATACCCAGGACGTAGAGTGTACTGAGAATCAGTTCTCGGTAACGAACGCATCCGAAGAAGATGCATCAATATGATCATTCCTCGTTCGGGTCGTGTGGGAATACGGATATTCCCCTATTTCCTGCTCAGACTTATAATAATTATAAGGTAGAGCGGAACCATCGTTCCCCAGCTCAGTATAATAAGCAGGTTCGGTCAATATATCCATATTATTATCTTGATTAAGATATGATATGATCGCTACCAGGAGAGAGAGAAGAAAACACTACGTGGGATCTTGCAAGATTAGATTGGTTATCATCTTGTCTAATCAGGATGGCTCCCACTGTTTTTATCAAATATTCCTTCAAACCTTAAAAGGTAAGACCAGCCGGGATTAATTACACCCTACAAGTTCGCTAACCGGTCAGCCAGGCCAGTGTCGGTACTTTGAGGGAGGTTCCCCGTTCTTTCTCACAGACCTAATTAAAATAAATCTCGTTTTCCCAGGGGCTTAACCCTATTGACATCTTTCTAGACACCTACTGGATTAGCTAATTGTAAAGTGTAAAACTCTCCCTGGAGTAACTCTTACTCGCAGTGGGTATCGGGATCCAACTATCTCATAGAAGGTATGCAATCTCATTGCAAATTTCAACACTTGAAATTCCCGATAATGTTTTGCCCCAAGCGATTTATGACCTTGACAAGGTCAACAAACCATAAACCGCAATTCAAGTTCAACCCGTTCATTTCGTGATTGAATTAAACCCACCCGCACGACCCTTGACAAGGTCAACAAGGTCGTACGACTACCCTAATCCAATCGCATCATATGCATTGCAGATAAGTACTAATCAGCTACCGCACACTACGCCTTGACAAGGTCAACAAACGCAGCATGTATACTAAATAGTCCTTATCTGAAATAACGGAGGGCTACGACAGGTTTTTAAGAAAATCTTTTGCGTAATGAACTTGATATCATCGTAGAATCGAGTGATTTGAAAAGGAGTGATTTAAGCTCCGCTTTTAAAATCGAGTTTTTCAAAATAAACCAAGTGGTTGTAGCATCTGCTAGCTTTTGATAAAGATGTCACTCCCGGTGAAGGGATCTAGGCTCTTTCCTCATCGAATGAGGTGCTGGATATTCATCAAGGAATACCACTATGCAAAGCAAGAACTAGAGCTACCAGTTTTGAAAATTTGATTCCACAACAACATTAGGTTTCTTTCCTTTTCATTAATCTCATTAATGAAGTCCCATCATTTATACTTCCTAAGCATCACAGATAAAGAAACGAAAATACAACGTATGCTTATACCATCCGCATTCGCCGCGGGGTCCCGTCATGCACCGTTAGGTTAGTTAACTAACGGCAGAGCGGGGCCAGAACTAGCGCGGATGCAAAACATAAGCAACGTTTATTATATATTATATATAATATAAAGCATTCGTCTGACGCTGTTATATGATCTCATCACAGAACATTACAGCAGAAGTCATCATATGAAATATTGGATATGCTAGGAGGTCCGTGTTTTAAATTAAGCCAGTAAAAAAATGTGGAATCCACGGTCGTGATGAATAGACAAACCCACGAGAGCGGCAAGCAACCCTCCCAATTCTAGAGTTAGGAGACCTGGTCTCGACTCCTCGGGATGGCCTCCTACTGGACTCTAAAACCCGGTAGCTTATGTTCCCCGTCTTGGGTCTATCCTAATTCGGAAAAGTAAATAATATACAGCAATGGTGACATCATCCTCAACCCGGAAGTGTCCCAATAAAAGAATATTACATACAAGTTTTTACATGAATGAAAATGAAAAACTCTCATCTCACGCAAAAACCCCGGGCTATTCAAACACGACGATCCAATATAACATATCACAGCAACACATAACATCACATGTCATCAACGTAAGTAAATATGCGTAACCCAATTGTCGTTGACATATAGCAACGAAACCGGCGATACACCACATATTACACTTACGGTCGCAGAAAAGAAATGAAAACTACAATAATTAGAATCCGCAACCACCTTAGACAGCATAAACCCAAAATATCATATACTTCAGATTTCATGCCTAACCGTATAAAAAATCCTTAGACATCATAAAACCGGAATATCACATATTCCGAATTTCATGCCTAATGTTATAAACCCGGCATTTTAGTTTCAAATTGAAAACACTTTGCAATAACCAGTCGGGTAATTCAACAAGATTCCAATCAAATGATCAAATGCTCGTTAGAAACATTAGTAGACGGCCGCACCCCCGATGCGTCGACGAAGTGCACTTAGGCGGAACACCGCGTCCACGAGCACCCGAACGGATGCTTTTGGCTACGGGGTTCTCCTATATCACTTGGTCAGGGCTATAGGGCGTGGCTATCAAGTAGTGTTACCGGGCGAGTGTTCGCGTCTATACGATATTGCAACGGGGTTTTGATCCGAATCAAAACCACGTGGCAACCGATCAATAGAGACTAAATTGCTAGGTTTAAAAAATTCTAATTAAAACTAATTAATGTGGATTCCAAATATTGTATCACAAATCACATATATCTAGACGATGTTAAACATTTCAATCGATTTATCAAACACCCAAAATTCCCAAAGACCTCAACACTTGAGTCACGGTTAAAAATACCCAGAGAGTGCCCCATGTTCCTACGGACCAATACAAGAAAGCACGCTCCCTGCCTCACAAACAGCGTCGTGGAACCGCCGCCAAAAGCATGTTTTGACCGCGCTTCCGCGGTCGTTTGGTCGAGTTGAGCCGTCATTTTTCTTGGGGATCCATAGAAAACCCTGCACAAATTTCTGAATATTTGTAATTTGAAAAATTCTAACTTTTGAAAAATTTCCAGAGAGTGGGTATTTCAGGTTTCGAAAAGTCGATCGAACATTTTAATTTCGCCTAGAGTACTTTTAATGCTCTAGCATGGCTCTGATACCACTGCTGGGTTTGCTTAGCGCCCCCGTTATGTTTCGGCATGCATCAAGTATGCTATTTAAAATTTTTAGGGTGCCAAGCGAGCCCGACCAAGGATCTAACTAGTGAATTAGAGTTATTATTGCATGTAAACAAAGTTTACACTAAGTGAAATAGGAATACAACGTTTGTAGACCGGACCTTCACTTCTAAAACTCCGGGTAGTAGTCCCTTTGCTTCAAGTAGTGGTGTCCCGGACTCTCCTTACGCTCCACTAGGCGAAACGAACGAGCTTGCTTAAGGATCTTCGAGGCCGAAGATGATCTACGTCGAAGAATTTCTAACTCATGCTAGCTCTTCACTAATTGATGAATTAGTGAAGCAAACAACCTATACAAAACGGCTAGTTTGGTATAGATTGATGAAGTAGGAATTTTGCTCACTTTAGAAATATTTTTCTCTTTTTCTTTTCACCTCACTAGAAATCAAGAGATGAAAAGTGAGATGAAGAAGAAGATGAATCAAGATCAAGTCAGGAACCATGGTGTGAAAATATCTCATATATCACTTGTAGAGACTTAACCATGGCTAAAGATAAAGATCGGGATAATAAGTATCTTGAGTAAAACAAAATTGGTGGACTAAGTCAAGGCTTCTACATGCTTCCATAAGCATCTTAAGCCATGGCATTTTCCACCTAATTTTGAGTTATCCCTTAATTATTAATCACCGAAATTATCTTTAGTTAGGTATGAGTCTCATATACCTAAGTCTAATGTATCTTGTAGCATGACACAAAAGATAAATACATTAATATATATCATATATATATTTATGTATTTGTTGAAAATAAATTCTTAAGTGGGCTAATATTAGTTGATATATATTAATATATCAAATATATACTTATATATTAAATTATTAAATCAACACTTGATTTAATAATCCGGCTATATCACATACAACCGACTAATATCATTTATATTTATATCAAATATACATATAATAAATTATTGATTCAACACTTGATTCAATAATCCGGTTATATCACATATAACCTATATCGTGAGATTGGAATACGGTATCACATACTCGTATTAATCTCGGTCCCGCACATATTACATATGTGCCCTACTTCGTTTCGCTTAAGCCAGGAAACCTCTGTGTAGGACTCTAAAGACTCGTTAGTACGCCGGCAGTAGGTGATGATCATATCAGTCACCCACAAGCCGTCAGCGGTACTAGCTGGACGTAACGGCTACCCAGGTATTGAGCGATCAGAAGATCAACAAGCAAGCTTGTCCATACTCCCGTGAATCCAGTAAGTAACACTACTGTACAGTCCGGTCTCTTCGTCTGATATGTCGTATATCGAGTCTGGGGGTGGTAAATGTCAGACAATAATAACTTGATAATTCATACCGATGTGAGGCTCATAACGTGTCGAGAAACTACTGATAACACTTACCAGTTAATCTCAGTATCAGCCATGGCCAGGGACTTCCTGTTATGGCCAATCGAGCATAGCGCAATATCAACCCCCAATACCGGGAGAGACGAAACCCCTCCTATCGCTCATTGCCTCCATGTGACTCAGGACTGTACCCAAAATCCACCTGTTTGCATGCTCTCTTGAACGTGGTAGGGAGGAAATCAAAGCACAGTGGGAATCATACAAGACTCTATGACGATCTATTGTCTACTGACTAACCTGTACCAGTGTCACTAGAGAACTGCTATTTGAAGTTTGGTATAATATCATCTTGGAGTTCTCAGCAAGTCTTGTTCGGTATACCCATTCTCCAATGAGCACATGTGTACAATCTTTGATGTCAAACACCAATGGATGTGGGATCATCCATCGCCCCATACAGGGTTAAGAAACGTACACACTAGTCTACTCTGGAATATCGATGCCCTGTCTCGATACTCCTCGACTAGGAACAATTAAAGGATGAACTTGTAGATTATCCTGGCCCCACTAGTATGATCTGCATCATAGTTCTGGTAGTCAAGTACACATTCTAAGGGCTTTATCAACATGTGAGAGAAAAGACAGTATCATAATACTAGTCTACATGTTAAGATAAAGAGTAACCAGATAGCATACCATCATGTCGAGCAAGAAAGTCCTCCCTATATACGTCCAAGCATCCATTATAATATACAATCATGTTCAATAGTGGCCTCTAAGGTATACATACAACTAACAGCATACTATCTCGTTTCCTTTATTTTAATATGTTCACTGGTATTATTATACCATCTCTCATATACATGTTGATAAATCCCTAAGGATGTAGGCTTGACTACTAGGACTATGATGCAGATCATACTACTGGGACCTGGGTAGTCCACAAGCACATTGTTCAATAGTTCCTAGTCGAGGGAATATCGAGACAGGGCATCGATATTCCAGAGTAGAATAGTGTGTACGTTTCTTGATCCTGTATGGGACGATGGTTGATCCCATATCCATTGGTGTTTGACATCAAAGATTGTATGCAGCCGCTCATTAGAAAATGGGTACACCGAACAAGACTCGCCGAGAACTCCTAGATGGTAATATACCTATCGTCAGATAGTAGTTCTCTGGTGTCACTGGTACAGGTTAGTCTGTAGACCTGAGATCGTCATAGAGTCTTGTGTGGTTCCCACTGTGCTTTGATTTCCTCCCTACCATAGCTCAAAGGAGTCGTGCAAATAAGTGGATTTTGGATACAGTCCCGAGTCACATGGAGGCAATGAGCGATATGAGGGCTTTCGTCTCTCCCGGTATAGAGAGTTGATATTGGCTATAATAGTAAGTCTCTGGCCAGGGCTATCGATGAGATTTACTTGTAAGTGTTATCAGTGGTTTCTCGAACCGTTATGAGCAATACATCGTCATGACTTATTAAGTTATTGGGGCCTGACGATTCCACCCTCAGACTCGATATGCGACATATCAGACGAAGAGACCGGACTGTACGGTAAGTGTTACTTATAAGTTTCATGGAGAGTATGGACAAGCTTGCTTGTTGATCTTCTAATCGCTCAATACCTGGGTAGCCGTTACGTCCATCTCGTACCGCTGACGGCTTGTGGGTGACTGATGTGATCATCACCTACTGCTGGCATATTGACGAGTCTTTAGAATCCCACACAGACGTTTTCTAGTTCAAGCAAAACGAAGTAAGGCACATATGCTGATATGTGCGGGGGGCCTGATTAAATACGAGTATGTGATACCGTATTCTAATCTGGCAGTTATCTGATATCGGTCAGCTTATATGTGATATAACCGGATTATCGAATCAAGTGTTGATTCAATAATTTGTTATATGTATATATATATTTGATATTGACCGGTTATATATGATTCGACCGGATTATTGAATCATGTGTTGATTTGATATTGTATATTGAATATTAGTCGGTTATATGTGATATAACCGGATTATTGAATCAAGTGTTGATTTGATAATTTGATATACATATATATATGATATTAGTCGGTTATATATGATATAACCGGATTATTGAATCAAGTGTTGATTTAATAATTTAATATATATTTATATTTGATATATTTATATACTAACTAATATTATTGCTCACTAAATGATTTTCTTCTCTTGATATATATATATATATATATATATATATATATATATATATATATATATAATTGTATCATGCTTGATAATACATAGAATATGGGTGTATGAGACTCACACTAGGTGGGTGGAGAAATTGGCTATATATATGTACATAATATTACGTAGCATATACTTTTGGTTTAAATGTACTTATGGTTGGGTGAAACTGTTTTTGCTGGGTTAATTGGCCATATATATATATGAGAATAATAGAGGAAAGAAGCCATAGGAGGGCATTTCCTCCTATGGCGTCGAAAAAATACAACCACCACAATTTTTTTCGACGATCGGCATCCATCATCATCATCGTTATTATCTAAGATGTGCATACACCAAATTTCATGTGATTCAACCATTTTTTCACCGTTGAATTAGCAATGTAAAAATTTCTATTGTCGGTAAACCATTAATTTTTCACCAACTAAATCAACGGTGAAAAAATGGTATAATCACATGAAATTTGGTGTACCCACATCTTAGATAATAAAGATGGACGTGAAGTATGCCGATCGTCGAAAAAAATCAGGGAGGGTGCATTTTTCCGACGTCATAGGAGGAAATTCCTTCCTATGGCACCTTTCCACCATTAACACTCTCTCTCTGTCTCTCTCTCTCTCTCTCTCTCTCTATATATATATATATATATATATATATATATAGAGAGAGAGAGAGAGAGAGAGAGAGAGAGACAGAGAGAATAATGGAGGAAAGAGGCCATAGGAGAAAATGCACTTTGTTGAAGCTAGTATGATTGGGTGAAGCTTTTGGTTTAAATGTACTTATAGATGGGTGAAACTTTTTGATTGGATTTTGACGTGCAAAAAGAAGAAAATTGATGTAAATTACAGATATGTTACTCTATCTAGGATTGACTATCCTAGATACTCGTTTTCTTTTTGGCTTGATTATCTGTATAGATGCAACATGCATTTTCTTTTAGAGAAAATTTGTTGATATTCATATTTTTTTTATTTTTTAATTAAGCTCTCTACAAATTGCAAAACTATTAATTAATAATTCTATACTTTCAATCTATTATGTATATATTAACAAAAATCAAATAAATTACGAATTTATCAATTCTTCGTGTGCGTGGCACATGCACATGGCAAGTAACCCAAAAAAAAGTTATCTTTCTTTTTTTAGTATTATAACAAAAAGAGAAGAGGCGTGTGGCGGTCTCATATTTAATTGAAATAAAATATTTCAAAAACCCTGAAAACACCATAATTCTAAGACAGCAGACCAAGTCGTCGACCTTTTTGTCCTATGGAATCAATAACTGCAAAGCCGTTAAAATAATTTTTCAACAAAAAAAATATTTGAAGGGATTATTATACTTAACAATAAGTGCAATAATTATAACAAATTTAATCAAATCAATCCTTAACCAGCTTTTAAAAAAAAATTAAGATATCATGGACCTGCTTTTAAAAAGATATCAAATCCAAAACTCTAGTTATTTTAAGTTGAAATAACAAAGGAAATAATTTGCCAATATATTTTTATTATATGTGTGGCATTTTGAACATATATATATATATATATATATATATATATATATATATATGTGATTTGATATTATCTTAATCTAGCATTAAAGCTACGAATTTGCTACTGTGATGCCTATAATAGTATAAAGCAACCAAATTTGAGAAAATTAAAACTACTTTCAAGTACTAAACATTAATAAATTGACCCTTCTTAAGAAAATTGGATATATTATATTGATTTCTAATTTACATATTGTATTGAATTCTAATTGAAAAAACTTCCAAACCTGAGGAACTTTTTTCAATAAAAATTAAAGTTATTTTTGGAGGAAAGTAGAACTACTTCGAACATGCAGCATGTGATATCAATAACTGTTTGGAATGTTTAAAACATTATCAAATTTTCAGAGTTTTTGAATCAACATCAATAAACTTTAAAGTTTAAAATTCTGAATAATTGATGGTGTTTCAAACATTTACCCTAAATTAATCAATAAGGTATTTAACTGATTTTTGTTCATCAAGACCCAACAATATTCATAATATTTCATATCAAAAATATTTTTTCTTAAAAATAATAGGCAAAGTTAAATTCATCTCTCTTTCATAACCGAAAGATCATAAAAAAAAACCCGAAAATTTTACACAAAATCAAGTAATACATGAAGCTAAGAAAGCCTAAAAGCCAGGAACTAGGTATTAAGACTTCATATATGCAAGAAAACATAATACATAGAAACTAAGACAATATTGCATGCATGCAAGATGATTAAAGAGAAAGTAATTAATAAAATTGCTTGACAAGCACAAAACAGAGTTTGTTTCCATCTATCCGCCGTAACCGGAATGCCCACATCTCGACCTTGTCGCCAACTTGGAAGCCGCAGACTTCTGTCGCAAACATCATCCATTGACCGTCTCTAATGACCGTAGCACCCGAATCCCAACGTACCAAATTCGACATGAACCTTTCCCCATTAACATCATGACTGTAGAGCCCTATCTCCAAGCCTCTGTGATCTCTTCCAGCTTCTTTCCTCTTCTTCATCATGTTGTCATCATCATTGCTGATCTCTTCTATCTTCATCTTTTTCTTGCGATGGGCACCATCATCACAAAAGTTGGCGGCATCCTTTTCATCATCAAAAATAAGCATCGGGGCTAGGTTTGATGAGGCATCGATTCGAGGGATAAGGAGACGGTTCTGTTGTTTGCTGAGATCGGACATTTCTATGGTTTTCTTCATAATGAGATGGAGTTGCATTCCCTGGTGTCTCTTGACAAGTTCTTGAACACAAGGCGGAGCGATCGGAAGATTTGGCGCGGCGTACCATCTGTGCTTCAGCAAAAACATCGCCATGCTTTATGAATTAATGGAACTAATCAAGATTGATGTAACAAAAGATAGGCTACTCAATGATCAATATATATATGAGAGAGTAGATACTAAGGTTTCTGGTGACTCCTACTATGATTAGAATTAGGGTAATATAGCCCTAAATTAGGCAACAAACAAATGTATATTCGATATCTAAGGGATTAGGTATATATAACCCTAAATAAGGCAACAAGTTTTCTGTATTTGAACGAATTAAATAATATTAACTATACTATTAATAAGAATAATATTGATGTGTAATTTAAATTGATACATGATAAGATTGAGTTTAAACTAGAATTGGATCCATATATACTTGAATTTTTAGAATATATATAATCTACATATATATAAATCTAATTTCCTCACATGAATTTTATAAAAAAAATAAAATAAAATTGGGTAACAATGGTTATATTTTATTATGATTAATTAGGATTCCTTAGGATCATGTTTTCTATTGCGATTACAATTGGCAATTTAAATTAAGTTTATGCAGCACATTCTATTGCGGTTCATATTTGACGATTGGATTAAAATCCCATCCGTGTTAAAAATACATCAATATTGCCCGTATTCGATTTTTGATGGCAATAAATACCCTAGTCTTCTACAAGTGTGATGCCCGTACATGTTAAAGATACATCAGAGATAAAAATAAATATTTTAAAACAGAGATTTTTGAAAACTTAATTTAATTAAACCTGGTCATAATTCAAACATCATCTCTCCCTCCACCAGCTAACATAGTCAACATAAACTACAATAATAATTTCCCCATGAAAAGATCTCAAAAATACAAAATCAATCTGCAGTATTCACTCTCAGCCAAGATTATTTCACCGGGGTACTAAAGTGACCAAATTACATAGTAAGGCACTACATAAGTGCATATATAGCTTTATTAGCTGTATGCAGTCTTCATACATTTTTAGACTTATCCTTAGCAACAATCCTCGGAGATGCACACACATCCATGCTACTATAAAGTATGGTTTGAAATCTTAGACGATCCTGATTCGAGAAGGTCGATTCCGATCCATGCTACTATAAAGTTGGTAATATATAAAAAAAATTAAGTTACTTTTATCAAGCAATAAAACAATCATTTAGATATAAATCACCGAAGAATCTGGTCAAATTGTTTATAATTGCTTTTACTATTGATTTAATTTCATAATTCTAAAATTGTTTTAGTCAAAAGACATAACATTTGATTTTCTTATCTAAAATAGCCGATACGAACGATTCCGATTCTAAAAATGATCACCCAATACTATGTCAATACTGCTATCGATACCCAGATTTTAAACTTTGCTATAAAGAAACACATTGTTTAATAGATCTATCACAATGGTGCTTGATATTGTATAGCGTGTCATTCTGATCGGAGATCTTCAATGGACAACGAAACAGCTACGATCAACCAAAATTGCACTTTCAAATTCATGAGCCCACACGCTTGAACCATGCAAATTACTCTTGTAGCTAATTGACCAACCCTTGCTACAATAAACTTGTCGTTCAATTAATTAATTAAGTATAAATATATTAGAAATTTAAATTAAAATGCTATGTTTAACTTAATGAGTCTGTGGATATCCGAATTCGTATTCGAAATATTTGAAAAGATTCGTATCCGTATCCAAATAGATATGAAAATATATATTTGTATCCGTATCTGAACGGATCCGGAATTTCATAATCATATCCGAAAATATCCGGATCCGGATAAATATCCGAATAGCCGTATCCAAATGCAACCTTAGCTCCTCTGCAACTAGGCCTGTAAATGTGTCGGGTCGGGTCTAACGTGTACCCATACCCATTTATTTTTTATGGATCCAGACACGTCCATTTAACCGACGGGTCTATACGTAATGGACCTGGATCTGGACCCATTATTAATTCAAACCCGTTTATCCAGAACCTTTAATCAATTTTAATTTTTCTAAGTGCATTAGGATAACTCAGAAATTTAGGGTTAATGTTAAGATATAATAAAAATCAACACAAATGATTAATAATCATATTTGTAAAATTAGCAACTAATATAATTTAATAATAATAATCCACCGCGTATAAAACTAACTTTGAAGAGAGATGCAAATGAGAAACATATTGAGAAAATTAGTAGTTAGAACCACGTACTTTTATATAGATAAATTAAGGTTAAGATTAATTATTAATATAGGATGAATGTGTCGACACCAAAACCAAACACATCAAAACCCGACCCATTTATTAAATAGTTAAATGGGTATGGGTCGGGTCGGATTTGGATCTAGACAAACTTATACCAGACCCAGATTTTATCAGCGGATCAGGATCGGGTCCGGGTCTACACCTGACCCATCGACAAGTCTATCCTCAATTGTCGGCTCCTAAGGGGTGAACCTGGCTCTCTTTTATACCTTAGCTGCCGCCGTACTCTCCCAAAGTAAGATGGTCATTTCAGCATGACATATTATTCCAGGAATAGATTTATTGGATGCATTAAAAGCTCTGTTATTTTTTTCAAGCCAAACCACCCATAAAATACGTCACGCCCCGCTTTCCAGAAGACGGTAACGACATGTGACGAGCTCCGCAACGTATTTATTATGAGAAGGTCATTTCCCTTAATAAATACGGTAAGAGTAAGTAAGCGATATAACAATATACAAGAATAACAAGAATGATTAAAATAAACAACAACTTTATTTACATTCAGATTTAAATACAATGTCTGAAATAAAAGATACAATACTGAGAAGCCTAAACAGTAGCTTACAAAAAATAATTGCAGAAAATAAACTAGTAATCTAGCTGGGCGGTGAGTTAGTCCAAGTCTTCCAGGCTCGGCTCTATCTCCTCCGAATCCGGTCCTCCTGACGAACATTCCAAGTAAAAGGAACAGAGAGGAATGTCGTCAGTGAACTAACGCTCGGTAAGTCCCCAAAAGAAATAAGTAATGACAAATGAATGTATACAAAATGAATAAAAACGAAGTAAAAATAAACAGGTAAGGTTTTATGTAAACGTATTTTAATCATGTCATTAAAGTATTTAAGGGTAGCTATTCTAATGTGGTTGTTTGTAATTTGGTAAGGAAAGTGAGCGTGTATATGAGAGTAATCCAGTTTACCCAGAGGACCAAAAATACAAGAGAGTACAAACCTCCGTCATAACCCACGGAAAAATGGCACGAAATATTCAAGAGGTGTCTTTTTATGTGACCTTCTGTTCCACGACAAATGTTCCTTAAAAGCCTACCTCTTATCCCCGTGTATTTTATTGTATATTTCAAGTTTACAGATCTTGACTGAATCCATGAATATAAGAATGCAAGCTTGGATTCAAGTTGTATTCAAGTATTCATTTCAAGTCAAGTTATATTTTATGGTTCGGTCAAGTCAAATCAAGTTTGGATATTATAATTCAAGTTCAAGTGTTCAAGTTTTTGATCAAGTGTTGAAGTTTGAATTTGAGTTCGAGTTCAAGTCAAAATCGAGTTTGTATTCAGATTCTAGGCATATCTTATACTAGATTTAATCTTGTGAATTTCTTGAGTTTGGAAAATATCGATAACTGCTGTATATGGATGGCAGGATTTGTGTTTTTTTTTGAAGACGGTTATCATTTGATAATTTCTACCCTAAGATTATGATCTATATTTAGGGAGAGACAAGTGGTGCATCATTTTCTCCGGCAACCCCGAGGCAACTGATAAGAGAAGATGTCACTCAAACAAATCGGCAACCTAAATACGTAACCTAAACTAGTATTTTGATTTCTAGGGTATTTAGTAAAAACGTCAATTAAAAATTATCGAGGGTTTTTAATTCATCCTAAAGTCTCGAACAAGGTTTTAATAAAAATATGTTGTTTAAAAAGTCAAGATTTTCGTCAAAATACATATTTTATATTTTGTGGTATTTTAGTGTAAAACCTAATTTTTAAAGTTTATGGTATTTTAATGAAAATATCACTTTTTGAAAAGTTGATGGTATTTTATTAAAACTTAAATCTTTCATTTAAAATTATAGTTTTCACAATTTTTTTCATTCAAAATATCGTTTCATGATTTTATATAATTTTCCAATGGTTTAAATTGCTTTAAAAGCCGTATTTCTTGAGATCGTATTTTTAGTTCCTTTCGAGACCTTATTCTCCGTGAGGAGTTCTGCATCTTGCTCTACAATTCTAAAGACGCGTGATAGCCTGGACCATTCATAAATGGGTCCTCTAATGAGAGTTGTAGAGACATAATTGTAAATGGTCAAAAATACCGATCAAAAAGTATTTTTATAAAGTGAGCGTATTTTAATGAAAATTGTTTCTTTTGATATAAACAAGAAATCGTGCTATGTTTCTGTAGGGTTCCATAGGGCGGCAGCGAGGTTTCGGGAGGTATCGTCCATACCGTTTTTAAATTTTTGCCGTACTAAAAAACTCTAACCCTAGAATCTTAACTAGAGATTTAGACAAACTAGCAATGCAAACAAGTTTACATCCTAAGTGAATGAGAAATACAATCTTTGTAGACCGGGCCTTCACTTCTAAAGCTCCATGTAGTAGTCCCTTCGCTCCAAGTAGTGAACACCCGAATCTAGTAAGGGTTCACAAGAAGAAATGAACAAGCTTGCTCGAAATCTTCGAGGCCGAAGATGATCTACGTCGAGAAGACTCAAGCTCATGCCACCTCTTCACTAATGGTAGATTAGTGAAGCAAACACCCTAAACTAAATGGCTAATATAGTAGAGGATGATGAAGTAGGAAATGGGCTCATTTTAGATTATTTTTTCTCACAATATTTCATCACCTTTTCAAAAGCTAGAAAGCTTTTCCATGAGGAAGAAGAAGATGAAGGGGAGATGAGAAATGAAACTCTTGAGATGAGAATAGCAACCATGGGTGAGTTAGTGTCATATACTAACTCATGTAGAGAATCAACTATGGGTGAGTATAATGGTTAGGTTAATAAATATCTATAAGTGAAACAAAATGAGTGGACTCGGTCAATGGTTCCACAAGCTTCTACAAGCTTGTAGATATGACAAATATCTATCCAATTTTGAATAACTTAGATAAATATAAACCCTTCATTATATCAAGCATGGTGTAAGTCTCATACACCCATGAATCATGTAGCATCAAGCATGACACAAATAAAATGTACAATAATATATATCACATATATACTATATGCACAGAAGTGAGAAAGAGAATACTTAGTGAGCAAATATTAGTTAATGTAAGTTAATATATCAAATATATAATTATACATTAAATTATCAAATCAACACTTAATTTAATAATCTGGCTATATCACATACAACCGACTAATACCATATGAATCATCTTATCGAATCAACACTCGATCCGATAACCCGGCTATATCTTGTATAACCGACCGATATCACATATCGCGAGAATAGAATACGGTATCACATACTCGTATTAATCTCGGTCTCGCACATATCACATATATGCTCATACTTCATTTCGCATGAACCAGGAAACCGCTGTGTAGGACTCTAAAGACTCGTAATACACCGGCAGTAGGTGATGATCATATCAAACACCCACAAGCCGCAAGCGGTCTGCTAAACGTAAAGTCCAAATGGGTATTGAGTGATCAGAAGATCAACAAGCAAACCTGCTCATTCTTCTGCGAATCCAATTAATAACATTACACACTACCGTACAGTCCGGTCTCTTCGTCAGATATGTCGCATATCACAGCCAGAGGGTGGTATAATGTCGGACCCCAATAGCCTGATAAGTCATGCCGATGCAAGATCCATAACGGTTTGAGAAACTACTGATAACACTTAACAGTAGATCTAAGCAACCCTGGCCAGGGATTTCCTGTTATGTCCAATCGAGCATAGCGCAACATCAACCCCCAATACCGGGAGAGACGAATCCCCTCCTATCGCTCATTGCCTCTATGAGACTCGGGACTCAACCCAAAAACCACCTTTTTGCACGATCTCTTGAACGCGGTATGGTGGAAATCAAAGCACGGTGGGAATCACACAAGACTCTATGAAGATCTCGGGTCGACAGACTAACCTGTAACGGTGTGACAAGAGAACTACTATCTGACGATAGGTATAATACCATCTAGGAGTTCCCGGCGAGTCCGTTCAGTATACCCAATCTCCACTGAGCACCCGTATACCTTCTCTGATGTCAAACACCAATAGATATAGGATCATCCATTGCCCATCATATGGGTCGAGAAGCATATACGCTAGACTACTCTGGAGTATCGATGCCCTGTCTCGATACTCCCATGACTAGGAACATTTGAAGGATGTACTTACCGACTACCTCTGCCCTACTAGTATGACCCACATCATAATCCTGGTAGTCAAGTACTCATCCAAAGGGCTTTATCAACATGTAATAGAGATACAATAAGTGTACATGTTAAGATAAAGAGCAACCCGATAGCATAATATCATGTCGAGCAAGAAAGTCCTTCCTATATATTTCCAAGCATCCACTACATTATACATCACATGTACAGTAATGGCCTCTAGGGCATACATATAACTAATAATCTCCCACTTGCACTAAGGCCATTTGTTGTATTATCTCATACTCAACGTCCTATAGAAGTCTCTCTAGGGTAAGGCCTTTATGTGTGGATCCGCCGTGTTATCCTTCGTGTCATCTCTCCTGACCTCGATCCCTTGAAGATCAACCATCTCCCTGATCAGGTGATACTTGCCTCAGAATATGTCTGGAATGCTGATGGGACCTGCGTTCATAGGCCAAAGCCAAAACTCCATTGTTGTCACAATAACAGTTATTGGACGCTCAATGGTAGGAACCATGTTCATCTTATGAACAAGAAATGCCCAGACAACCACTTTGGCAACATCGTTGGCAGCGATGTATTCAGCCTTTATTGTCTGGTTTGCCACGGTATATAGCTTGGAACTCTTCCAATATACCGTCCCTCCACTGAGTGTATAGACAATGCCCGTGACTGACTTTCAGTCGACCTTATCACTCTGGAAGCTTGAACCAAGAACATTCTTTTAGTGCTTCTCAAGTACTTAAGAATGTCCTTCAAAACTGTCCAGTGATTCTCGCAAGATCTGATTGATTCCTGATCACTACACCTAGTGAGTCATCTACATCTGGTCTGGTACATAACATCGCACACATGATAGAGCCTATTGCCGAAGCATAGGTTATCCCTTACATGCGAGCTCTCTCCAAATCAGTCTTGGGAGACATCTTTTTGGAGAGAGTGATCCATGAGTAAGTGGGCGAACCACCACGCTTCGAATCTTCCATACTAAACCTCTATAGTATGGCGTTAATATACCTGGATTTGGGACACTCTCAACATCCACTTAGATCTATCACCATAGATCATAATCCACGAGATGTAATAGGTATCATCCAGATCTTCCATGGAGAATCCTTGTGATAAGAGGAGCTTGATCGAGTGTAGCATAGGAAACCATTTCCTATCAAGAGTATGTCATCTACGTGCAATACATGGAAGACAACCTTTCTCTCTACAACCTTCTTGTATATACAAGGTTCATCTACCTTTTTGATGAAGTCAAATTCTTTGACTGCCACATCAAAACAGATGTTCCAACTCCGTGATGCGCGCATTGATCTTGATTGACTTAAGCATAGCTTTGAAAGTCTCAACTTTTCCATCTACACCAAGAATCTTCTCAAAATCCACTTGCTCCCAATGGGTTTTACCCCTTCAGGTGCAACATGCAAAGTCATCCTTTGTTAGTGTATAAGGATTCCATCTTTGATCGCATAGCATCCAGCCTTTTTACAGAGTCACCACTCGTGATGTACTGCCTGAACCTGGTTGGGCCATCATCTACCATGATGCAATCCTCGCTCCCACTGTCACCGAGAAGACCGTAGTATCTCTCAAGTGGATGAGGAACCCTACCAGATTCACTGAGAAGCTGAGGTTCGTTGGAGACTATTGAATCCTTTGGTTTCACCAAATCATCAGCTGTTAGTTTTTCCAGCTGGAACTCCTTCCAGTTCTACCTCATGACCACAAATTTCTTCACAAGAAATTCCTTTTCTAAGAAGGTGGCATTCTGAGAAACAAAACACCTTTTGCTCCTCGGTGTGGTAGAGGATATACCCTCACGAATGATCGAGATATCCAACAAACTTATACAGAACTGACCGTGCCTCGAGTTTGTCCGAATTTTGCTTTTCAAAATAGGCCGGACAACCCCATATCTTAACTCGTTTAAGACATGGTCTCTTACCATTCCATATCTCATATGGAGCGGTAGGCACTGATTTGGATGGAACCCATTCAATAGGTATGCAGCTTCTCAAGTGCATAACTCCTAAAAGGAAACAGGCAACTCAGCAGTACTCATCATAGAGTGCACCATATCTCATAGGGTGCGATACCTCCGCCCCGATACACCGTTGTGCTGTGGTGTATACGAAGGAGTAAGCTGAGAGAGAATCCTATTCTCTGTTTAGAAACTCCAGGAACTCCATACGCAAGTATTCCTTTCTTGATCACATTGTAGGACTTTAATACTTCGATCCGTCTGGTTCTTAATTTCAAGCTTTTATTCCTTGAATTTCTCAAAAGTTTCGGACTCATGTTTCAACAGGAACACATTTCCGAATCTTGAGAGATCGTCGATGAATGTAATGAAGTGCTAAGAACCAACCCTGGCATTTGTAGACATAGGACCATATACATCATCATGTATTTGTCCCAAGAGTTCAGTAACTCTTTCTTTGTTTCGAGTAAACGGAGTATAGGTAATTTTACCTTTGAGACAAGACTGGCAAGTATCATAAAGATGAAAATTCGAACGGATTCCCATATTCATCCTTATGTAACTTAGCTGGTCATGTCGCATTGATATGACCTAATTTACAATGCCATAAGAGGAATTCGTTCATTTCTGAACTACTCCTCTTGTGTGTGTTCTAGATACTTTAAACTGTGGTTTGATTTAGAACGTATATGCCATTATATAACTTGCCTGATCCAATCAGCTCTTGATTCAGGAAAATGTTCACAACATTATCCCGCGATACAGAATTATATCCTTCTTTGTTAATGATGTATATCAGGTTCGGTATCTAATAACATTGGTCAGAATCAATGTATTTACCATTTGGTAATACAAGGTGATATATGCCAACTGACTTGGCTGCAACAATTGCACTATTCTCTAACACTTAGAGACATATCAGCCAATCCCAGTTCTCTACCTATCTGTATCCCATGTAATATATTACATATGCGGGATCCTGATCCGGTATCACATACCCAGGACGTAGAGGATACTGAGAAATAGTTTTCGGTAATGAACACACCTGAAGAATACGCATCAACATGCTCATTCTTCGAATTGGGTTGCGTAGAAATCCGGATATTCCCCTATTTCCTGCTAAGACTTATAAAAGTTATAAGATAGAGCGGAACCAACGTTCCCCAGCTCAGTATAATAAGCAGGTTCGGTCAATGCATCCATATTATTAACTTGATTAAGGCGTGACATGGTCGCTACCAGGAGAGAGAAAGAGAAGAAAACACTGAGCGTATGCTCTTGCGAGATCAGATTGGTTATTATTTAATCTAATCAGGATGGCTCCTACTATTTTTATCAAATATTCCTTCAAACCCTAAAAGGTAAGACTAGCCGGGACTAATTACACCCTACAAGTTCACCAATCTTTCGGCCAGGCCAGTGTAGGTAGTTTGAGGGAGGTTCCCCGTGCTTTCGCACGGACCTAATTAAAATAAACCTCATTTTCCCAGGGGCGTAACCCCGTTAACACCTTTCTAGACACCTACTTGATCGGCTAATTGTAATGTATAAAACTCTCCCGGGAGTAACTCTTACTCGAAGTGGGTATCGGGTTCCAACTATTTCATAAAACGTATGTAATCTCATTGCAAATTTCAACACTTGAAATTCCCGATAATATTTTTCCCCTAGCTTCCTATGACCTTGACAGATGCCAACAAACCATAGGCTGCTAGTTAAACCCGTTATTTCCTGATTGAATTAAACCCACCCGTACGACCCTTGACAGAGGCCAACAAGGTCGTATGACTACACTAATCCAATCGCATCATATTCTAGTAGATAAGCACTAATCAGCTACCGCACATTACGCCTTGACAGAGGCCAACAAACGCAACACAAATACTAAATACTACTTATCTGAAATGACAGAGGGCTGCGACAAGTTTTTAAGAGAACCCTTTGCGTAATGAACTTGATATCGTTGTAGAATCGAGTGATTTTGAAATGGAGTGTTTTTGACGCTTTTACTAGTTTTGCTAAAGAGGTCACTCCCGATGAAGGGATCTCGGCTCTTTCCTTATCGAATAAGGTGCATGATATTTCATTAATACCACTATGCAAAGAAAAAACTGTAGAAGCAATCAAAAGAAAAACCGGGTAGGTTGTAGCATCTGCCAGTTTCGCTAAAGTGGTCACTCCCGGTGAAGGGATCTCGGCTCTTTTCTTATCGAATAAGGTGCTGAATATTCTATAAGGTATACCGCTATGCAAAGCAAGAACTAGAGATATCAGTTTTTAAAACAAGATTCTGCATCATCTTTAGGTTTCTTTTATTTCATTAATCTCATTAATGAAGTCCCATCAAATTATGCTTCCTAAGCATCACAGAAGAAACGAAAGCATCAATATTTATTATATATCATCATATATATAATATAAGCATTCGTCTCAACATATAAAGTGATCACATCACAGAATATCAGCAGAAGAAGAACACATATGAAATATTGGCTATACTAGAAATTCCGTGTTTTAAATTAAGCCAGTAAAAAATGCGGATTCCATGGTCGTGATGAATAGCCAAACCCACATCCCTAGACCCCTACGAGAGTGGCAAGCAACCCCCCAATTCAAGAGTTAGGAGACCCGGTCTCGACTCCTCGAGATGGTCTCCCACTGGACCCTAGAACACGGTTACTTATGCTCTCCTTCTTAGGTCTATCCTAATGCGGAAAAGTAAATAATATACATCAATGGTGACATCATTCTCAACCCGGAAGTCCCCAATAAAAAAATATTACATATTAGTTTTTACATGAATGGAAATGGAAAAACTCTCATCTAACATTAAAAAAACCCCATCTATTCAAAACACGATGATCCAATATAACATATCACAGCAAAACATAACATCACATGTCATCAACGTAAGTAAATATGCGTATCCCCACTGTTAGGATTCCTTAGCACCCTACTGGGTTTTCAAGACATCAAGCATGCCAATTTCAAAAATTCTAAGGTGCTAATGAACCCTAACCTAGGATCTAGCTAGAGTAAATAGACGAAATGAACATGTAATCTACCATTACACTAAGTGAATGAGGAATACAACCTTTGTAGACAGGTCCATCACTTCTAAAGCTCCGTGTAGTAGTCCCTTCGCTGCGAGTATCGATCTCCCGAACTCTAGTATAGGTTCTCCTAGAGAAATGAACAAGCTTGCTCCAAGTCTTCGAGGCCGAAGATGATCTACGTCGAGGAGACTCAAGCTCATGCCACCTCTTCACTAATTGTAAAATCAGTGAAGCAAACACCCTAAACTAAATGGCAAGTAGTAGAGGATGATGGAGTAGGAAATGGGCTCTCTTTAGATTTATTTTTCTCACAATATTTTCTCACCTCATGAGGAAGAAGAAGCTCAAGTGAAGAGATGAGAGAATGAACTCATGAGGTGAGAATAGCAACCATGGGTGAGTTAGTGTCATACACTAACCCATGTAGAGAATAAACAATGGCTAGTTAATAATGGTTAGGTTAATAAATATCTACAAGTAAAACAAACTTAGTGGACTTGGTCAATGGTTCCACAAGCTTCTACAAGCTTCAACCATTTGACTTAATCCCACTAATTTTGATTAACTTAGATAAATATAAACCCATCACATTACTAAGCATGGTGCAAGTCTCATACACCCATGTCATATGTGGCATCTAGCATGACGCAAAAGTTGTACGTTAATATATATCAGATATACACTAATGCATACAAATGAGAAAAGAAATCATAAATGAGCTAATATTAGTTAATGTAATCTAGTATATCTAATATACAATTATACATTAAATTACTAAATCAACACTTGATTTAATAATCCGGCTATATCACATATAACTGACAAATATCAAATGCAAATACTTATCGAATCATCACTTGATCCGATAATCCGGCTACATCTCATATAACTAACCGATTTCATATATCTCGTCTACGGGTGGTAAACGTCAGCCCAGAAACTCGATAAGTCGTGCAGATATGAGGCTCATAACTAGTCGAGAAACTACTGGTAACACTTACTAGTAAATCTCTGAATCAGCCCTGGCCAGGGACTTCCTGTTATAGCCAATCGAGCACAGCACAACATCAATCCCCAATACCGGGAGAGACGAATCCCCTCCTATGGCTCATTGCCTCCATGTGACTCGAGACTATACCTAAAAACCACCGTTTTGCATGTTCTCATGAACGTGGTAAGGTGGAAATCAAAGCACAGTGGGAACCACACAATGACGGTCTCGGGTCAACAGACTAACCTGTACTAGTGTTACCAGAGAACTGCCATCTGACGTGAGGTATAATACCATCTGGGAGTTCTCGGTGATTCCGTCCAGTGTACCCAGTCACCACCGAGCACCCGTATACCATCTGTGATGTCAAACACCAATGGATATGAGATCATCCATCGCCCATCTACATGGTTCGAGAAGCTATTAGCTAGTCTATTCTTGTATATCGATGCCCCGTCTCGATACACCCACGACTAGGGACATTAAGGATGTACTTACCGACTACCTTTGTCCCACTAGTATGATCTGCATCATAATCCAGGTAGTTAAGTACACATCCTGAGGGCTTTATCAACACGTAATAAAAAGACAATCAGTGTACATGTTAAGATAAAGTGCAACCAGATAGCATACTATCCTGTTGAGCAAGAAAGTCCTCCCTATATATGTCCAAGCATCCACTACAATATACATCTCATGTACAGTAATGGCCTCTAGGGCATTATATATAACTAACAATCTCCCACTTGCACTAGGGCCATCATATAGCAGTTGTTGTAGTATCTCATACTCAACCATCCAATAAAAGTCTCTCTCTGGGAAAAGGCCTTTGTGAGTGGATCCTCCGTGTTGTCCTCTGAGTCTACTCTCATAACCTCGATCTCCGTGGAGATCAACCATCTCCATGATCAGGCGATACTGCCTTAGAATATGTCTGGGTCATTGAATGGACGGGGGTTCCTAGGCATGAGCCACAACTCCATTGTCACACAATGGTAGGAACGAAGTTCATCTCATTAACTTATATACACCTAGACTGCCTCTTTGGTAGTATCATTGGTAGCGATGTATCGATCCTTTATCGTCTAGTTTGTCACTGATCTAGCTTGGAACTCTTCCAACATATCGTCCCTCTACTGAGGGTAAAGATAATGCCTGTGACTGACATTCAGTCGACCTTACCACCCTAGAAGCTATCCAGTGATTCTCCTTAGGATCGATTGATACCATCTCACTACACCCAGTGAGAATCCTAACATCCACTTAGATCTATCTCATAGATCCAAAAACCAGGATTTAGGAGGTATCACCTTGATCCTATATGGAGAATCTTTATGATAAGAGGAGATTGACCGAGTGTAGAAAAGGAAACACCTTTCCTATCAAGAGTATGTCATCTATGTACAATACGAGGAAGACCACCTTACTCTCTACTACCTTTTTGTATATACAAGATTCATCTACCATTTTGATGAAGTCAAACTCTTTGACTATCTCATCAAAGCAGATGTTCCAACTCCGCGATACCTGCTTTAGCCTGTAAAGCAACTTGCGCACGTTTCCACTGCTCCCACTGTCTATGAAGCCCTTTGGCTGTGTACTTATAGACGCTTTTTTCTAATCACTATATAGAAAAGCTGTCATGACACCCAACCGCCAGATATCATAGTTATGGTATGTAGCAGTGGCAAGTAGGATTCGGATGGACTTAAGCATAGCCACTGGAGAAAAGGATTCATCATTATCCACAACTTGTTGATGACGAGAACCTTTTGCAACAAGTCTTAGCTTTCAAAGTCTTAAATTTTCCATGTACACCAACTAATTTTCTCAAGATATACTTGCTCCTGATGGGGATTTAACCCTTCAGATATAGCAACCAAAGTCCATACATTGTTGGTGTACATAGATTCCATCTTAGATCACATAGCATCTAGCCATTCTTACAGAGTCCCCACTCTTGATGGCCTGCTCGAAACTAGTTGGGTCATCATCTCATGATGCAATTCTCGCTCCCACTGTCATAATGAAAACCGAAGTATCTCTCAGGTGGGTGAAGAACCATACGAGATCGGCGGAAAGGCTAAGGTTCGTCGGGAACTATTGAATCCTTTGGTTTTACTAAATCATCAGCTGTAGTCTGTATAGCTGGAACTCCTTCCAGTTCTACCTCATTACCAAAAATTTCTTCCATAAAAAATTCCTTTTCTAAAAAGGTGGCATGCCGAGAAATAAAACACCTTTTGTTCCTTTGTGTGGTAAACGATATTCCCTTGCGAATGCTTGGGATATCCAATAAACTTCCACAGAACTGACCTTACCTCGAGCTTGTCCGGATTTTGCTTTTAGACATAGGCTGGACAGCCCCAAATCTTAACTTACTAAAGAGATGGGCTCTTTCCATATCATACCACATATGGAGTGGTAGGCACCTGATTTGGTTGGAACCCTATTCAATAGGTATGCAGCTTCTCAAGTTCATAACTCCCAAAAGGAAATAGGCAACTCAGTAGTACTCAATATAGAGCGCACCATATCTAATAGGGTGCGATTGTTTCGCCCCGATACACCGTTGTGCTGTGGTGTATTCGGAGGAGTAATGCTGAGAGAGAATCTCATTCTCTTTTAGAATAATCCAGGAATTCCGTGCTCAAGTATTCTCCTCCCTGATCGCATCAAAGGACATAATACTTATACCCGTTTTGGTTCTCTACTCCTGACTTATATTCTTTGAATATCTCAAAAGCTTTAGACTTGTGTTTCAACAGGAACATACGTCTGAATCTTAAAAGATCATCAGTGAATGTAATGAAGTACAAAGAACCAGTCCTGGCATGTGTAGACAGGGGACTTATATACATCATCATGAATCAATCCCAAGAGTTCACTAACTCTTTCTCTGTTTCTAGTAAACGGAGCTATGGTCATTTTATCTTTGTGACATAACTGGCAAGTTTCACAAGATGTAAATTTAAACCGATTTAAATATGCATCTTAATGTAACTTAGCTAGTCGGGTCGCATTGATATGACCTAGTCTACAATACCTCAAGAAAGATTCGTTCATTTCTGAACTCTTCCTCTTGTGTGTGTTCTATACGTTAAGAACTGTGGTTTGATTTAGAACGCATATGCTTTTAGATGACGTGCCTGATCCGATCAACTATTGATATAGGAAATGTTCAAAACACTATCCAAAAATACAAAATTATATCCTTCTTTACTAAATAAAGAGACTGATATGATGTTGTATATCAGGTTCGGTATCTAATAACATTCGTTCAGAATCAATGTACTTGATAATACAGGGTGATAACTGCCAACAATTTGGCTGCAAAAATTGCACCGTTTCCAACTCTTGAAACTTTATCACCCGTTCTCAGTTCTCTACCTATCTGTAGCCTATGTAACAGATTACATATGTGGGATCTTGATCCGGTATCACATACCCAGGACGTAAAGTATACTGAGAAAACAGTTCTCGGTAATGAACACACCAGAAGAAGATGCATCATCATGTACTTTCTTCATTTTTGCGTCACGGGAATCCTGGTAATCCCCTGTTTCTTGCTCTGTCTTACAACAATTATAAGTTGGAGCGGGACCAACGTTCCCCAGCACAGTATAACAAGCGGGTTCTGTCAAACATCCATATTATTATCTTGATTAAGGCATGACATGGTCGCTACCTGAAGAGAGAGAAGAAAGCACACAGCGTATGCACTTGCAAGATTAGATTGGTTATTATTTTATGTAATTATGTGTAACGTTTTAAAAATAATTAAATAAATAATTAAATGAATAAAATTGTTTAAGTGAATTTTATGATTTTCGGTAAAGTAAAATGTATTTTTCGTAAAATCAAACCGTGATTGTTTTTCATTATAATTTCAAAAATACCTATTATAATTATGTAATTACTAGTAAATGGTGTTTATCTAGCCACTTATAAATTTTTAGTTTAATTAAATATTTTTCCTAAATTAATTATTTTAAATACTAACATAAGCTTTATTTTTACACTAAATTAGTGTAAATTACAAATTTAAATGGTTTTAATTTGTAAAAATGAACCATGGCATGTTAGAATTTAGTGTGTATCATGAAAAATTTATTTGCAAATTTTTCCTATTTTCTAGAGCTTTCTTGAGTTGCTATAGTAAAGAAATAAAAGAAAAATAAAGAATTGCATGAAAAGACATAATGAAGTGATATTTTGGTGGAGACTTCTACACAACTTTTGTCACTCTCTTCCTTCTCTCCCTCACCTCCAAAAATGGCCGGCCTCACCCCCCATGGTAGCCCCCATTTTCCTCATTTTATTTTGCTCCAAAATTCATCAAAAATACATCAAAAATTCAATTAAAATTCCACAAAATCCTAATAAATTCCTACCATTTGTTCTTTGCTCTTCTTTAAATGGATTTTGGAGTGGGAAAGCATGCATTTTTGAGGCTCATTTTCATGTTTGGATTTCATATTTTGAAGGTATAAATTTCCTTCTTTTGTTTTATTTCTATTGGATGTTTCTTTTAAAGCATAATTAGATTTATTAAATTAATTCTAGTTGCAAATTTTAAAATTCAAGTTAGGGTTTGTAAATTCAAGTTGTGGTTTTTATTAATTAAATAAGGTTATAATAGCTAGTTTAACATCTTTTAGAGTGGAAAAATCTTGCATGGTTGTTGTATAATAAATTGTTTATTCAAATTGTTTTAATCAAGCTATTTAGCTAACTAGATTTTTCTAAAATGTGTTTGTGGGTAAAATAAAATTCTTATTAAGGTTGTTATCATTAGATGGTAGTTTTAATGAGAATATTAGCATGTTAATGGAAAGAAAAACTTAGTTTGATCACTAGTTTCCTTTGATAATTGGAAAATAGTAATAAAATGCTAGTATTTTGTAAACTAGATTTTGGAAATTCCAAAATATATGAGATTAAAAATTTAAATTATAGTTTCATTATATTATTATCATCATGAATTGTGGTTTAGTAAGTGAATTCATGTAAAATCATGTTTGGTTGTGATATTATGAAATTTTAGATTGCAAAGTGTTGAAATTCTATAAAGGTTGCAAACTAGAAATTCCAAATTTATACAAAATTGTGTAATAAAAATATAGTAATGGTTTTTATAATCTAGTTAGGCCATTTAATGAGTTTTATAACCATTGGTTTTATTTAAATGTCAAGTTTTGAAGAAAAACGGTAAATTGGCGTTTTCGGGTTTTTCGAAATCGGACGATTTGCTTGATTTTAGGGTTTTGATGGATTAAATCATGCTTTGTATTATTATAAGTAATGAGTTTTCTAAACTATGAGTTATTTGTTCATGTTATCTCGATCCATCGGAGTTTGTACGCCGATATCGAGCGATATTTGGTTCTTTTGCGTGGACGGGACATAGGTTTTAACCTATGCTGGTTCCTTGCATCGTTTTGACTTTTGTATGTGATTCAGTTTACGATACTATTTATATGTTTACGTTTAGGTACCCTCACGTGGACTGCGGGCGATGAAGAGGAGGATGGCGACACCGTCTTCGGCAGACATGGACCAGGTGAGTAGATGTATATCTACGGGGTGAAGTCGGGTGGATGGCGTTTAGCACCCCTGCGACGTAGAGTAGGAATAGTACTTATTGACATTAGAAAGCCAGATGTGACCCTAGATTCTTAATGCGTAAGACCATAGTAATAACCCTAGGCTGGACTAGACTGATTTAGGAAAACCATATCAGAGGATGAGTACCTTGGAAGAGGTTCGTTGGTTTCAGATAGAAACACACACACGCACACACGATTCGAGGAGTGGATAAACCGTCTCGGGTACATGGTGGGCCCGGTATGGTACCCCGGGGTAAGAAGATCGAGTTGTAGACGATGAGCCTGGCAGGGGAAGGCTACCTACCGGTGATGTCTGGCGCGGCGGATATCCGGAGGATACCGACCGTTGTCGTGAGATTTGATGATATGGGCCGATCCGGACTGACGGAGCCCGAGGTATTGAGACTATGAGACTTGAGATTTACATGTTTGTGTCGATGCTTGACACGGATTTCCATAGATTTCATTGTTGAGATTTCAGATTCCTATACACATTTTACTATGATAACAGCTAAAGATTTCTTATACAGATATTTCTGGATTTCAGGATTGGTTATTTTATATTCATGATGCATGCATATCTATTCATATGACATAGTATTATATGAGGCACTGACACGAGCACGGAGTATCTGCATTTACACGTAGTTTTACCCTGCTATTACTAGATGATTAGGATATAATAGTGTATTATTATGACCTAGGATAGCGTCGTGCATTCGATTTCTTTTCGTAGATGTATTCTACTCACAAGTTGGCAACTCACCCCCGTTGTGCCAAATTTTTATTACAGGTTCGATGTACAGGTTTCCCTGGAAGCTGGCTGGCACATCTTTTCTTTCAGGGTGATTTGCATGGTAGGTTGGTTCACTTGTATCTGAACCACCATTGTATTTTATTCATTCATTTGTATCTAGTAAGCTCCATCAACCATACTTGTATTACTTGATAAGTTTATTGGACCAGTCTTTTATTTTGACCTTAGAGTCGCGCATATATTGTTCTGATCTGGTGGTTTTGTTTTATTTTGAGTTTTGAGCCTCGCCCTTTGGCGTTGTATATTATTGTGCTTGTTGTGGTTGTTTCCGCCAGTTGGCGTTGAGCTAGCACCCGTTTGGGGATGCTTTTTATTGTTTATGTATATTATACTTGTTGTACCCGTTTGGGGCCAGTTTTTACAAAGGAGACTCTGCCGAAATTTTTGGGAAAATTTGCTGATGTTTTGAACTTATTCCTTCATGTTTTCTTTTACTGCTTCTTTTTTTTTTTTATGGTTTAGATTCTGGGCTTCAGCTTACTTAGGTTACGTGGCGCCTCTAGACGCTTCGTAATCTAAGTGCCGGTCACGTTCTGTACTTTCGGGTCGTGACATTATGATGGCTCCCACTGTTTTTATCAAATCTTCCTTCAAACCCTAAAAGGAAAGATTAGCCGGGATTAATTACACACTACAAGTTCGCCAATTTTTCAACCAGGCCAGTGCCGGTACTTTGAGGGATGTTCCCCGTACTTTCGCACGGACCTAATTAAAATAAACCTCGTTTTTCCAGGGGCATAACCCCGTTAACACCTTTCTAGACACTTAGTTGATCGGCTAATTGTAAAGTGCAAAACTCTTCCAGGAGTAACAATTACTCGTAGTGGGTATCGGAATCCAACTATCTCATAGAAGGTATGTAGTCTCATTGCAAATTTCAACACTTGAAATTCCCGATAATTTTGCCCCTAACCTCCTATGACCTTGACAAAGGCCAACAAACCATAGGATGCTAGTCAAGTTCAACCCGTCATTTCCTGATTGAATTAAACCCACTCGGACGACCCTTGAAAAAGGCCAACAAGGTCGCACGACTTTCCTAACTCAATCGTATCATATACTTAAGCAGATAAACACTAATTAGCTACCGCACACTACGCCTTGACAAAGGCCAACAAACGCAGCACGAATACTAACTACTACTTATCTGAAATGACGGAGGGCTATAACAGGTTTTTATGAAAACATTTTGCGTAATGAACTTGATATCATTGTAGAATCGAGTGATTTTGAAAAGGAGTTTTTTATAGGCTTTTACTAGTTTTGCTAAAGAGGTCACTCCCGGTGAAGGGATCTCGGCTCTTTCCTCGTCGAATGAGGTGCAGGATATTCACAATACCACTATGCAAAGCCAAAACTATAAATGCAATCAAAAGACAAACTGAGATTTGTATCATCTGCCAGTTATTGCTAAAGAGGTCACTCCCGGTGAAGGGATCTCGGCTCTTTCCCTATCGAATAAGGTGCAGTATGTTCTATAAAGAACACCGCTATGCAAAGTAAGAACTAGAGCTACCTGTTTTTGAAAATTCGATTCCACAACATCTTTAGCTTTCTTTTATTTCATTAATCTCATTAATGAAGTCCCATCATTTATGTTACCTAAGCATCATAGATAAACACAACGTACGCTTATGTCATCCACATTCCTCTCGATGTCCCGTCATGCACCGTTAGGTTAGGTAACTAACGGCAGAGCGGGGTAGGGCTAGCGCGTGTGTAAAACATAACGTCTATATAATATATCACATATACTATATACAGTATCTATCTCATCATACAAAGTGATCACATCACAGAATATTGCAGCAGAAAACAACATATGAAATATTGGATATACTAGGATTTCCGGGTTTTAATTTAAGTCTGTATAAAACACAGATTCCACGGTCGTGATGAATAGCCAAACCCACATCCCTAGACCCCTACAAGAGCGGCAAGCAACCCTACCAATTTTAGATTCAGGAGACCCGAACTCGACGCCTCGAGATGGTTTCCCACAGGACTCTAGTGTTAGTTATATGTATGCCCTAGAGGCCATTACTGTACATTGGATGTATATTGTAGTGGATGCTGGGACATATATAGATAGGACTTTCTTGCTCGACATGATAGTACGCTATCTGGTTGCTCTTTATCTTAACATGTATACTTTCTGTCTCTCTGATTACATGTTGATAAAGCCCTTAGGATGTGTACTCGACTTCCAGGACTATGATGTAGATCATACTAGTGGGGCCTGGGTAGTCAATGAGTACATCCTTCATTGTTCCTAGTCGTGGGAATATCGAGACGGGGCATCGATATTCCAGAGTAGACTAGCGTATATCTTCTCAACCCATGTGATGGGCGATAGATGATCCCATATCCATTAGTGTTTGACATCGAAGATGGTATGCGGGTGCTCAGTAGAGACTGGGTACACTGAACGGACTCGCCGAGAACTCCCAGATGGTATTATACCTCACGTCAGATGGCAGTTCTCTGGTGACACTGGTACAGCTTAGTCTGTTGACCCGAGATCGTCATAGAGTCTTGTGTGTCTCCCACTGTGCTTTGATTTCCACCCTACCACGGCTCTACTGAGTCGTGCAAACAGATGGTTTTTGGGTACAGTCTCGATTCACATAGAGGCAATGAGCGATAGGAGGGGATTCGTCTCTCCCGGTATTGGGGGTTGATGTTGTGCTATGCTCGACTGGCCATAACAGGAAATCCCTGGCCAGGGTTGCAGTGATATTCTGGTAAGAGTTATCAGTAGTTTCACGAATGTTATGGACCTCAAGTCGGCATGACTTATCGAGCTGTTGGGGTCTGACGTTTACCACCCCTAAACGAGATATGCGACAGATCAGACGATCAGACCGGACTGTACGGTAGTGTTACTGGTTGGATTCACTGGAGTGTGAGCGGGCTTGCTCGTCGATCTTCTGATCGCTCAATACCCGGGTGGCCGTTACGTTTAGCAGACCGCTTGCGGCTTGTGGGTGCTTGACATGATCATCATCTGCTACCGGCGTATTGACGAGTCTTTAGAGTCCTACACAGAGGTTTCCTGGCTCAAGCGAAACGAAATAGGAGCGCATATGAGATATGTGCGGGACCGAGAATAATGCGTGTATGTGATACCGTATTTCATTCTCGCGATGAATGTGTCGAATGGTTGTATGCGATATAACCTATTTATCGAATCAAGGATTGATTCGATAAGCCGATACATTGGATACTAGCCGGTTATATAAGACATGACCGGATCATTGAATCAAGTGTTGATTTAATGATTTAATGTATAATTATATATTTGATATATTACTTTGCATTAACTAGTATTGGTTCACTTTAAATGGATTTACTCACTTGGTTTGTGCACATTGCATATGTGATATATTTTGTGCACATGATTGTATCATGTTTGATGATACATGCAAGCTAGGGTTAGTGTAAAGAATTAGACCATGGTTAAGTTTATGATTAGGGTTTCATTTTATTTACTTATTCATTTATTTATTCTTTTTGTTTATTTTGGAAAAAGGAAATGATATGAGAAAAAGAATGGTTGCTAGTTTTGTTTTTAGTTGAAGTTTCTTGAAACTTTGACCAGTCACCATTCTTGTCTCATCCTTAACCCTAACCATTCAAGTTAACCATGGTCCATTCTCTACAACTAACCAAGGGTTAGTAAATGATAAGTATTGATTTATTTATCATTTACTATATACTTATCATATTCTTTTCTTCATCTTCTTCTTCTTCAACATGAGAAAAAGCTTGCTACATCAATGGTGATTGATGAAAAAGTGTAGGAAATCCAAAACTAAAGTCTACCCACTTCCTATTTCTTCATCCTCTACCTCTTGCAAAGTAGTATAGGGTGTTTACTTCACAAGTTTTCAAAGCTTAGTGAAGTTGGAGCTTGTTCTTTTGATGCCTCGACGTAGATCATATTCGGCATCGAACCGACGATCAAGCCCGCCCATTCTTCGATGATGCCAATGCTAGAGTCGTGAGTTCGATTTGGACAACGGAGGGAGATCATCGTGGAGCTTAGGAAGTGGTGGACCCGATCTACAAAGGTTGTAGCCCCTTCCCCTTAGCATTTAATTCGATTACTTGCTTGTATCGCCTAGAAATCTAGCCAACGATCCGTATTTGGGTTTCTCGGCACCTCTAATTTTTGAAATTGGCATGGATGATGCCTTGTGAGACCTCTTGAGAGTGCCTAGGAACCCTACAGTGGTATCAGAGCCTAGCTAGAGCCTTAGGCGAAGTCCCGACGGAGTTAGAAGTCCGATCGACCCGAAACCCCGATTTTAACATGCTCTCTGGACTTTTTTGAAATTCGTGGTTTTTTGTGAATTAAAAATATTCAGAAAACTCAGCAGGAAGATCTAAGACTTACTGTGAAATTCGAGCTCCTGTATCCATCAAAGTGCCGCGTTTCCGCCGCATAAGCATGGCTTATGCGGCAGATCCGCGGCCATAATGTATCTTTATTTTATGAAATGTGCACAGTAATTCTTAGTATGTAGTGCTGGTTTTCCTGGGAATTTTTTAATATTTATTCCAGAGTTTTATTTTCTGGGTTGTATTGGGAACTCAGTATATTCGATCGGACTGTCTAATTTTGTCGGTGTGTATTTCCGGGTATTTTTAGAATATGTTAAAAAGTTCAACCGAATATAAATACCCACTTTTTCCCCTGTCGGGAAATTTCCAAGTGTTGGATTTTTCCGTAGTTTAACGACGTTCTAAGTAGTGCAAGTAACGCGATGGACCCTCTAGAAGACAACAAACCTTAACTCGATTATGTGACCGTCTTGAACTGCCCTTTGAACCTTCGGGTTTGGGGCAGTACGGCATGCCACATGTGAGGCGTTGGCTTGACCCTTCTACGGCTGGACCGTTGGTACTGAGGCACGGACTGAATGTTGTTAGACTTATTTCATGTGTTGAGCTGTATCGGGAAAACTTGGGCGTTCGATTGTTCGATCGAAAAGTTTAGCATTTTCTATTTATCCGGAATGTGATACAATAATTGGAATTCACAAATTGTTATGAGATAACGGAATGAATATTATAAACGTAGCAGTTTAGTCTCACTTGATCGGTTGCCACGGAATTTTGATGTGATCAAAAGTCCGTTGCAATCACGTAGCGTACGCGGATACTCGCCGGGTAAACTTAATAGACAGCCTCACTCCATAGCCCCGACCAAGTGACTGTAGGAGAACCCCGTCGCCGAAAGCATCCGTTCGGGTTCTTGCGGCAGCGGTGTTCCGCCTTGGTGCACTTTGTCGAAGGCGTCGGGGGTGCGGCCGCCTACTAAAGTTTGCGACGAGCATTCGATCAGAATGTCGGGAATCCTGTTGAATTGCCCGACTTGATATTGAAAAGTCTTTTCGATAATGAGACTAAAATGCGGGGTTTATAATTGTTAGGCATGCGATGTCTAAAGAATTCATTTGATCTGGCATACGATGTCTGAGGTGGTTGCGGATTCCAACTGTTGTAGTTTTACATTTTATTTTCTGTGACCGTAAGTGTAATATGTGATATCGCCGGTTTCGTTGCTATATGTCACGGCAGCGCCCCGGCCAGTTTTTCCGAGGCCAAAATGCGGAATCAAAATTTTTCTTAACTTTAAACTGGTGCTACCGCGGACAATATACCCGGATCGTAACCATTAACCGATACTAGCTATCAAGAGAAAGGGTGAGAGATATACCGAGTGATCCGAGTCCTCCGGTCTTCTCGTCATCGTCCCGATCTCCCTCGGAAAGTCCTGTCTCCATATCGTCGCCTCCTCGCCGGAAGGGCACCACATCGCCTGCGTCTTTTACGGGCTCCCACCTCAATACCGAGGCAACTCGGGCACGAAGCTGGCAAGTCGACGTGCCCAAGGTTTGCTGTAGAATGTAGTGTAGAATGCGCTTTGTCTCAATGGGGTTTGTAGTTGCCTTGATGGAGGAATGGAGTTAAGGAAAAATGGTGCTTTCATTTTTCCCAAAACAAGAAGAATGAGGTGAAGAAATATGTGCCACACAAAAATGGAAATTTCTCTCATCTCCTCTCAAATATGGCCGGCCATTCATCCAAGGAAATGGTGGAGGGAAATCAAAACTAATACATTGGGAGGTGAGTGTAGTAAAAGGTAAGAGGTGACCATATCATAAAGCAAAGCTCACATCATTAACCAAATCAATCACTTCACATTACCATCATAAATAATGCAAGTGATGATGATGGTCATATCATAATCCCACATAAGCAAGAAACCCCTCCCCAAATGTAATTTGCAAAACTGCAAATTACCCCCTCCATCGGAAAAGTCCGGCCAGGAAAGAACAAAGGAAAACCGGCCGGAACGGAATGCAAACTGGCAACTCCAGAAAACTGATCCCGTAATAAATTATAGGAAAACGCCGATACTGTGCATACACACCCGCATCTGTATTCCGACCGGATACAAATGCAATGAGACAAAATCTACACTGTACTAAACTAGGATCCGGCTTAAACCAAAGCCGGCTAGTAAAATCCGTTCGATCCTGATCCGTGCAATACCGCACGTATCTGATCGAACCGTGCCATATAACTATACGGCCTCTAGTACTAACCGTCCGATCCTGATCCGTGCAATACCGCACGTATCTGATCGGACCCTGCCATATCTCCATACGGCCTCTACAGCGTTTCGCCCGAAAACTTGAGTAACAGAAAGTGTGGTGGACTCTAAAGACTCGTCAATACTATGGCTGTGGATTTAACCACTAGCACGTCAGAGGTATAAGCCAATACGTAACGGGCCACCAGCTATTGACCAAAAGGGACGTCGATGAGCGAACTCATCCTGACACCCTACTGAGCCTGTCAGTTACAATATCCGTACAGTCCGGTCCGTTCGTCTATGAGCATCGCATGGCGGGCCTAGGGGGTTGGTAAAAGTCAGACCCCCAAAGGCGGTACAAGTCGTGTTGGAGTGTAGCCCAGAACGCCCTGAGATACTACTGGAATACCTACCAGTAAATCTCCTGCCTCGGCCGAGGGCTTTCCGTAATGGCTCTCCTAGACACAGCGCGACCTCACCCCCAATACCGGGAGAGACGAACCCCTGAAGATCGCTCACTGCCTCCATGTGGCTCGGGACTGTACCCAACAAAACCTGTTTGCACGACTCCGTTGAGCCGTGGTAGGGTAGTAATCAAAGCACAGTGGGAACTCACACGAGACAAATGACGATCTCAGGTCGATGAACTAACCTGTACACATGTCACCAGGGAACTGCTATCTGACGTCTGGTATAATCCCAACTAGCAGGTTCCCGGCGAGTCCTGTCCGGTGTACTCATAACCTAATGAGCACCTGTATACATCTTAGGTGAACCAACTGACACCAGTGGCTTGTGAGACCGGCCACCGCCCCTCGTCGGGGTCTCGACTGTATACACTAGTCTACTAATGGAGTATCGATGCCCAGTCTCGAAACTCCCATGACTAGGGACCTTTTAAGGATGTGCTTATAGACCCCAGCTCCCACGTATATGATCGCCATCATACTGCTGGTCGTCAAGCAAGAATCCTAGGGGCTCTATCAACGTGTAATAGCGACCTGTAAGGTCACCTGAAACAGTACACGATGATAAAGGTAAACCAAATAGCATACTATCATCTCGAGTAAGACTGTCGTCCCGGGATAGGTCCTCCCTCAATCATTGCAATCACGTGCCTGTGATCCAATAATTGACTCTGAGGGCACTATCTCCAACAATCTCCCACTTGCACTCAAGGCTAATTATTGCGATGTCGCATACTCACAGCTCGTGTGATACCGAACACCCAACTCCTCTATAGTCAGTCTCACAAAGCTCGTTTGCGAGACTATTGCGTTCGAGGAATAGCCTCAGCGAGTGGATCCGCTCTGATGTTTCTTTCTATGTCTCTCTAAATCTCAAGTTCGTGGAGAATACCATCTCCCGAAATGAGCAATACCTGTCTTAGAATGTCTGGATGTCTGATGGGACCTAGCTCATAAATGAACTCCAAATCCAAACTTCTTAGACTGTATCGTCAACTGAACTTAATCAGTATCCTGTGCCATGCCTCCCTCAGTATTGCCTTGGATCACCTGTCCAAAAGAACTGCCCCTCGTCAGAGGGAAAACTATAACTCTGACAACCTCCTTGTCGTCCAGGTCACCTTGGAAGCCTGGAATGATAACTGTCTCATAAAGGAGGCTGCCGTTATCAATTCCCTAGAACATTAACTTATGTTCTAAAACTGCTTCCGATTGTTTCTCCAGGATTAGATCAATATCATCTTATTGCATCTAGTGCAAGAACAACATCTGGTGTGGTACTTGACATCTCATGATTGACTCAATTGCCTAAGCAAGTGATCTGCCAATCATGCACATCCCTCTCTACTTTAGTCTATAAGACACCTTTAGAAAGGGTGACTCCATTACCTGCAGGTACACTACCGTGCCAGGAGTCGTTCATTCTAAATACTCATAGAATGCTGTCAAGGTACCCAGATTAGGAAACCACCCAAATCTAGATCTAAAACCATAGATCTAGTAACCAGAATGTATGATATAATATCCAAGTCCTGTGTGGAGAAACCACTGTGTGACAACCAAAGTATAACCGATCGTATTATAGGAGTTTCCTTTCCTACTCTGTGTATGTCATCCAAAACCAGGACATCACACCCTACTACCTTCTTAACAGATCCATCCCCTATTCTGATGACGTCAAACCTATGACTGTCACATCAGAAATAGATGATCTATCTCCGCTATATCTGCTTTAGTCTATAGACATAAGCCTGATGTCCACCAATGCTTCCGCTGCTCCCAGTGACTACGACAACCCTCTGGCAGAGTCATATAGACGTGCACTTCTAAAGCTAGTTTAGAACGACGCTATACTCATCCTCTTGCCGGGTCTCGCAGCCTGGAACAACAACAATGGCAAGTGTGGGTAAACAAGAACTTCCCTGTCACCGTCCTTGAGGCTACCGGAGTACCTCTCGGGTGCCTGAAGTTACCCACCTTATCTGCGGAGTGGCCAATAGAATGTCAAATCAGATTGAATCTTTAGGTTCCTTATCAAATCTTCAGTAATCGTTTGCGGTTCTGGAATCGCTTCCAGTTCTACCATACTCCCACTACTGTTTTCTGAAAAATAACCATTTCTTTTTAAAATGTGGCGAGTTAAGAACAATATCACTATTGATCTTCCAGATGGTAGAAAGTCAACCCTCGTCATAGCCTGGGTCAACCCACAAACAGCCATTACAGAAACGTGCCTTGAGTTGTCCAGTGTCTGGTTTTAATCATAAGCCGGACAACTCCCCGTACCTTAACATCGTTAAGATATGAACTGTTCTATATCCAATATAGAACCAGAGGCACTGATTTAAATGAACCAGATTCAAATCATGCAGCTATCTCCAGTGCATGTCAACTAAATGGAAGGAGGCCGATCAGCGTTACTCAACTTAGGAATGCTTCCAATTATGAGTAACCTGAAAGATAAGCAATTTCTCTTTATCATTACTATCAACTGAATACCATACACAAGTATCTACATCTTCGATCACTTTGAAGAATCCCGATACTTGCTACACCTGGTACTCTACTTTATTCAAATACCTATAATTCCTCAAAACTTAGACCCTGTGTTTCTACGAAACACATGTCTAAGAACTAGAGAAGTTAAAAGTAAACAGAATATAGTATGAGGACCAACCCCTCTGTCCTAATGGACACTGGACAACATACAATACTCTGTATAAGTCCGCTGAGTCTAACAACTCTTTCACTGTGCGTCGTAAGTTGAAAACTGTACTTATGGTTAAGAAGAATTACACCGCTGTTTGATACTCCTTACCTAACCATCCACTGATATAGGTAAATGTCATCGACATAATATCAAAAGGTATATCTCACTCTATGAAAATAGACGTACAGATATATCAATTTGAAATTGGTGCACAACAGCGGATATTCAAAACCAAATATTTGCCGACCGGCAAACAGCCCAGGTGATCTCCTCAAAAATCACCGATTACAACGAATCCCGATATAATGAGGATGATCACCCTATTCCCAATAACTTACTCCCACTCATCATCAGTAAAACCATACAGATATGAGAATCAAATCTGGTAAATACATACACTGGAGCAAGTGTCTAATCATGAAATCAGTTTTCTTTTAACAGTACACAGTTGAACTGAAACATTGAAATGTTTCGATAGGGTATCCTGGTATTCCTAGTAATGCCTCTACCATTATCCAGATTCACAACTGTAACCGTATATCTTTTTGCCATCTGTCCAAATCCCTTTATATGTCTTTAGTCATTACCGTCTGCACACCCCTTTAGGCCAAATGGTTTTCTTCCTTCCCTACCGTTCGGCACCAGCCTATGGTTTGGAAGAAGACTATCCAATAAGCATAAAAGGTGTACTGTCCTAATCCTAGGAGCACTCGCAAAGCGAGAGAAGGTGAAGATAAAAGACAACCGAATAAACCTTATTCCTATTTCTCCTGAATCAGAATCCATCCCCGAACTGGAACAAGTTCCTTTCGAGTTCGTATATAACCATACGATGGATTATCCAATAAACTTGGGATCTTCGTAGTGATACGGAGTGTCCTGGAGAAATACATAGGTGATTTAGGATTGGCGAAGAAATACTTGGTTCGGTCGTGAATAGCAGTCGCAATTTACTTTGCCCTCTTACTAATCCCTTGCTTTGTCTTAACGTAATACCTTCTGTACACCATCGTTATGCTAATTGGTTTTCTTTATTCCCCACCGTTCGGCACCTGCCTAAGGTTTGGAAGAAGACTATCCAATTTGCGTAATAGGTGTACTATCTCCTAAACCAAGGAGTACTCGCAATGAGAGAAGGTGAAAAGAAAAGACAACTGAATAATCCTATTCGTTTTCTCCAGAACCAGAAACCATCCTCGAAGTCCTTCGAGTTCGTATATAACCATACGATGGTTTTGTCCAATGGAAGTGGACGTTCGTAGTAATACGGGGTGTCCTGGAGAAAAAGGGTAAAAGTAGGAGTGGCAATGAGGTTTGCAACTCTGACAATTCAAAAGCCAGTGTTAAGAAGGTTCGGTCAACTTGGTCACTGAGTCATAGTCCAGGGTCGGGTCAATGGTCGCTGCCAAAGAGAGAGAGAAAAGAAACACTCAGCGTGCACTCTAACCTAGATCAGAATGGTTATCACTTTATCTAATCTGGAAACCTCCCACTGTAACCTCAAATTCTTCCCCAAACCTGAAAGAAGAATTAGTCGGGGTCACCCGAGGAGTAAACCAACTCATCAGTGGGAATCGGGATCCAACTATCATCGTATGATAACTTGAAGGAATCCACTCAAGTCACCACACTCCAGAAGGTATGCGCATATCTGGCAAGTTTCAGTTCTTTTGAAACTCCCGATGTGATTTTTACCCCTAGGACCCAAGTGACCTTGACACAGTCAACAAATCAAAGAGTCCTAGTCAAGTTCAACCCGTCATTATCCTGGATTGCATTAAACCCACCCGTACGAGCCCTTGACACAGTCAACAAGGCCGCACGACTGTCCTAACCAATCCCATTAATATGCTACAAACAAACACTACTTAGCTACCGCACACTACGCCTTGACACAGTCAACAAACGCAGCACGAATACTAAGTAATACTTGTAAGAAATGACGGAGGGCTACGTCTAGTTTTTGGCGAAAAACTTTTAACGTAATGAACTTGATATCGTTGAAGGAACTGCATAGCCTTTTATAAAAATATAGTGACGAAAAACTTTGCTAAAGAGGTCACTCCCGGTGAAGGGATCTCGGCTCTTTCCCCATAGAATGAGGTGCAGGATATTCCAACTGAATACCACGATACAAAGCAAAAGTAATCGGCTATAATGAAGTTAATGCCCTGACGCAAACTTCTGTCCAAGGGGTCACTCCCGGTGAAGGGATCTCGGCCCTTGCCTCGTCGACTGAGGAGCAGGATATTCCAAATGAATACCACGATGCAAAACAAAAGTGAACGTCCTTGCAATAACAGCTTTTTGAAAAGTGTTCCAACAACATCAGAATAGGTTTGTTTTTAACTTGCATTGATCCGAATCAACGCAGTCCCATCAATTGATCACACCACAAAGAACGAAAATATACTGATGTACGTATATGCCATCCGCATTCGCCACTGGGTCCCGTCATTACCCGTTAGGTTAGCTAACTAACGACAGAGCGGGGACTGGACTAGCGCGGATGTAAAATATATACAACATCTACTAATATATATACTAATATATAATATTCGCTCAAGGCGTGATAAAATGCAACATCACAGAAATGTACAGCATCACAGAACAATACAGATATCTGGAAGCCCCGGGTTTCACAGAGCCGCTGCTGAAACCCGACGTTCCGCTGGTCGTGTGGATAGCCTGTGCAATGAAATCCTAGACCCCTACGGGCGCGGCAAGTCACCCGCCAAAACCTGAAGCGAGGCAGCCCCCTTCAGCTCCGTGAATGAACCACCCAGCACTTCACGGAATCCGGTAACTTGGGCACCCCTCCTGGGTCAACCTGTACCCCCTACGAGTGCGGCGAATAGCCCGCCAATCCTAGAGTGAAGCCCCCTCCGTCTCAATGCCATGAGATGCGGGCCCGTTGCCCTCTAGAACCGGCTATCCGTGCACCCCTCCGTGGGGTAATCCTAGTACAGAAAGTAAAATATACATACAACGGGTACATCGACCGCAACCAGGTCATGCCCCAAAAGAATAATACAAACAGGCAGTGACGGCAGTCTACATGTCGGACGCTCGCCCCGCAATATCAAATGTACATAATACAACAAAACTGTACTAGCATTGCATCCAAGCTATCCCCCACGACCGATCCGCAACATCACAGCATAAACACAGAACATCAACGTGAAAATCACGTTCGCAAATCCGTCTAACCGGGCTATAGAAGTTAGACAGGATTTACCGATCAAGTGATATTCACGGTCGCAGATATAATGTAAATACTGTGAACCAATGTGTTTAAAATATCCGATCGATCAAATTTTAACAAGTGGGCCCCCAAGTACTACTGTAGCACATCAAGAAATTCTGGGCCCAAAATTAATGTTCCAAAACCCCTAAAATCAGCCCAGAAAGCAACTGAAGAAAAACGACACAGTGATCTGACCATAGTGCGGCGGAACCGCGGCCCAAAGGGGGGTTTGGCCGCGATTCCGCGCTCCCACTAAGGAATCACTCTGTCGAGTTTCTACAGTAGCCTTATATTTTCCAGTACATCACTTTTCTGCAACCTGAAAAAATTTTTGAGCAATAAAAAAATCAACAGAAAACTGATGTAAAGAAAACGCGTATTTTTGGAATTTTGGTCGATCGGAAATGTAAAACACATTAGACAAAGCTAGACAAGGTTAATGGCCTGGCTCTGATACCATGTTGAGCCACGGCAGCGCCCCGGCCAGTTTTTCCGAGGCCAAAATGCGGAATCAAAATTTTTCTTAACTTTAAACTGGCGCTACCGCGGACAATATACCCGGATCGTAACCATTAACCGATACTAGCTATCAAGAGAAAGGGTGAGAGATATACCGAGTGATCCGAGTCCTCCGGTCTTCTCGTCATCGTCCCGATCTCCCGCGGAAAGTCCTGTCTCCATATCGTCGCCTCCTCGCCGGAAGGGCACCACATCGCCTACGTCTTTTACGGGCTCCCATCTCAATACCGAGGCAACTCGGGCACGAAGCTGGCAAGTCGACGTGCCCAAGGTTTGCTGTAGAATGTAGTGTAGAATGCGCTTTGTCTCAATGGGGTTTGTAGTTGCCTTGATGGAGGAATGGAGTTAAGGAAAAATGGTGCTTTCATTTTTCCCAAAACAAGAAGAATGAGGTGAAGAAATATGTGCCACACAAAAATGGAAATTTCTCTCATCTCCTCTCAAATGTGGCCGGTCATTCATCCAAGGAAATGGTGGAGGGAAATCAAAACTAATACATTGGGAGGTGAGTGTAGTAAAAGGTAAGAGGTGACCATATCATAAAGCAAAGCTCACATCATTAACCAAATCAATCACTTCACATTACCATCATGAATAATGCAAGTGATGATGATGGTCATATCATAATCCCACATAAGCAAGAAACCCCCTCCCCAAATGTAATTTGCAAAACTACAAATTACCCCATCCATCGGAAAAGTCCGGCCGGGAAAGAACAAAGGAAAACCGGCCGGAACGAAATGCAAACTGGCAACTCCAGAAAACTGGTCCCCTAATAAATTATAGGAAAAACCCGATACTGTGCATACACACCCGCATCTGTATTCCGACCGGATACAAATGCAATGAGACAAAATCTACACTGTACTAAACTAGGATCCGGCTTAAACCAAAGCCGGCTAGTAAAATCCGTTCGATCCTGATCCGTGCAATACCGTACGTATCTGATCGAACCGTGCCATATAACTATACGGCCTCTAGTACTAACCGTCCGATCCTGATCCGTGCAATACCGCACGTATCTGATCGGACCCTGCCATATCTCCAAACGGCCTCTACAGCGTTTCGCCCGAAAACTTGAGTAACAGAAAGTGTGGTGGACTCTAAAGACTCGTCAATACTATGGCTGTGGATTTAACCACTAGCACGTCAGAGGTATAAGCCAATACGTAACGGGCTACCAGCTATTGACCAAAAGGGACGTCGATGAGCGAACTCATCCTGACACCCTACTGAGCCTGTCAGTGACAATATCCGTACAGTCCGGTCCGTTCGTCTATGAGCAACGCATGGCGGGCCTAGGGGGTTGGTAAAAGTCAGACCCCCAAAGGCGGTACAAGTCGTGTCGGAGTGTAGCCCAGAACGCCCTGAGATACTACTGGAATACCTACCAGTAAATCTCCTGCCTCGGCCGAGGGCTTTGCGTAATGGCTCTCCTAGACACAGCGCGACCTCACCCCCAATACCGGGAGAGACGAACCCCTGAAGATCCGCTCACTGCCTCCATGTGGCTCGGGACTGTACCCAACTAAAACCTGTTTGCACGACTCCGTTGAGCCGTGGTAGGGTAGTAATCAAAGCACAGTGGGAACTCACACGAGACAAATGACGATCTCAGGTCGATGAACTAACCTGTACACATGTCACCAGGGAACTGCTATCTGACGTCTGGTATAATCCCAACTAGCAGGTTCCCGGCGAGTCCTGTCCGGTATACTCATAACCTAATGAGCACCTGTATACATCTTAGGTGAACCAACTGACACCAGTGGCTTGTGAGACCGGCCACCGCCCCTCGTCGGGGTCTCGACTGTATACACTAGTCTACTAATGGAGTATCGATGCCCAGTCTCGAAACTCCCACGACTAGGGACCTTTTAAGGATGTGCTTATAGACCCCAGCTCCCACGTATATGATCGCCATCATACTGCTGGTCGTCAAGCAAGAATCCTAGGGGCTCTATCAACGCGTAATAGCGACCTGTAAGGTCACCTGAAACAGTACACGATGATAAAGGTAAACCAGATAGCATACTATCATCTCGAGTAAGACTGTCGTCCCGGGATAGGTCCTCCCTCAATCATTGCAATCACGTGCCTGTGATCCAATAATTGACTCTGAGGGCACTATCTCCAACAGTGCTATGCTCGACTGGGCATAACAGGAAATCCCTAGCCAGGGTTGCAGTGATATACTGGTAAGAGTTATCAGTAGTTTCACGAATGCTATGGACCTCAAGTCGGCATGACTTATCGAGCTGTTGGGGTCTGACGTTTACCACCCCTAGGCGAGATATGCGACAGATCAGACGATCAGACCGGACTGTACGGTAGTGTTACTGGTTGGATTCACTGAAGTGTGAGCGGGCTTGCTCGTCGATCTTCTGATCGCTCAATACCCGGGTGGCCGTTACGTTTAGCAGACCGCTTGCGGCTTGTGGGTGCTTGATATGATCATCATCCGCTACCGGCGTATTGACGAGTCTTTAGAGTCCTACGCAGAGGTTTCCTGGCTCAAGCGAAACGAAATAGGAGCGCATATGAGATATGTGCGGGACCGAGAATAATGCGTGTATGTGATACCGTATTTCATTCTCGCGATGAATGTGTCGAATGGTTGTATGCGATATAACCTAGTTATCGAATCAAGGATTGATTCGATAAGCCGATACATTGGATACTAGCCGGTTATATGAGACATGACCGGATCATTGAATCAAGTGTTGATTTAATGATTTAATGTATAATTATATATTTGATATATTACTTTGCATTAACTAGTATTGGTTCACTTTAAATGGATTTACTCACTTGGTTTGTGCACATTGCATATGTGATATATTTTGTGCACATGATTGTATCATGTTTGATGATACATGCAAGCTAGGGTTAGTGTAAAGAATTAGACCATGGTTAAGTTTATGATTAGGGTTTCATTTTATTTACTTATTCATTTATTTATTCATTTTGTTTATTTTGGAAAAAGGAAATGATATGAGAAAAAGAATGGTTGCTAGTTTTGTTTTTAGTTGAAGTTTCTTGAAACTTTGACCAAGTCACCATTCTTGTCTCATCCTTAACCCTAACCATTCAAGTTAACCATGGTCCATTCTCTACAACTAACCAAGGGTTAGTAAATGATAAGTATTGATTTATTTATCATTTACTATATACTTATCATATTCTTTTCTTCATCTTCTTCTTCTTCAACATGAGAAAAAGCTTGCTACATCAATGGTGATTGATGAAAAAGTGTAGGAAATCCAAAACTAAAGTCTACCCACTTCCTATTTCTTCATCCTCTACCTCTTGCCAAGTAGTATAGGGTGTTTACTTCACAAGTTTTCAAAGCTTGGTGAAGTTGGAGCTTGTTCTTGTGATGCCTCGACGTAGATCATCTTCGGCATCGAACCGACGATCAAGCCCGCCCATTCTTCGATGATGCCAATGCTAGAGTCGTGAGTTCGATTTGGACAGCGGAGGGAGATCATCGTGGAGCTTAGGAAGTGGTGGACCGGATCTACAAAGGTTGTAGCCCCTTCCCCTTAGCATTTAATTCGATTACTTGCTTGTATCGCCTAGAAATCTAGCCAACGATCCGTATTAGGGTTTCTCGGCACCTCTAATTTTTGAAATTGGCATGGATGATGCCTTGTGAGACCTCTTGAGAGTGCCTAGGAACCCTACATCTAGAACCTGGTTAGTTTGCTCCCCTCCTAGGGTCTATCATAATGCAGAAAAGTAAATAATATACATCAATGGTGACATCTTCCTCAACCCGGAAGTGACCCAATAGAAGAATATTACATGCAAGTTTTTACATGAATGAAAATGAAAAACTCTCATCTCACATAAAAAAAACCCGGTTATTCAAACACGACGATCCAATATAACATATCCCAGCAACACATAACATCACATGTCATCAACGTAAGTAAATATACGTATCCCAATTTTCGTTGACATATAGCAACGAAACCAGCGATACACCACATATTACACTTACGGTCGCAGAAAAAAGTGTGAAAAACTACAACAATTGGAATCCGCACTGCCCTTAGGCATCATAAACTCGGAATATCACATATTCTGGATTTCATGCTTAACAATGCAAATTTTACATTTAGGTCTCAATCATGAAAACACTTTTCAAAGGAAGTTAGGTAATTCAGCAAAATTCTCGATTCCGTCCGAGACCGAAATGTTAAACTTGCACGCAACTAGATAGATTCCAATTATTATATCCCATCACATGATATCCGGATGACGTTAAACTTTTCGATCGATTCATCAAAGTCCCACAATTTCCCGACAGCTCAACACTTGAGCACAGTTCAATAATACCCAGAATATGCCACAGTACCTATGCACCAGCCGTAGAAGGGCAGACCCAAGCATCACTCATATCTCCACAGAACTGAGGCAAACCCTAGGGTATGGCCACGGTTCCACGATCCAAAATGTCAAGTTATGGTTTCATTCTTCTAGAGGGTTCATAGAATTACTTGCATGTTTTTCCGAATACGTTAAACTTGGAAAAATGGGTTTTTGATAATCGTTCGAACTTTCTAACTTCGCCTTGATAACATGTGAAAACCCGAAACTAATGTTAAAACTACGAATACGAAACACTCCGAATTTCTTATAGTGTAAGATTACATCACATGCAAAATTAGCAAAAACAAACAAAACCTGAAACACCAAAAACCAGAGATGGGAACATGACAAAAATTTGAACACAAACTGCCTACTTTGGGCCGGACACAACCCCCATGATCTCGGCTAAAATCCGAGCACTGGGTCCAAATTTTTGCCATGTTCTTGTAATCTCTCATATATCATTTTGCAATTGTTTAAAAAAATTTTTGAGGTCATTTACAAATCGACAGAACCCGTATTTGGTGTTTCAAGTTTCGGAGTTCGTTTCGGTTTCGTAATCTAACAAACACCGTCTAATACTCTAGCCCGGCTTTGATACCGCTGTTGGGATTCCTTAGCACCCTACTGGGTTTTCAAGACATCAAGCATGCCAATTTCAAAAATTCTAAGGTGCTAATGAACCTTAACCTAGGATCTAGCTGGAGTAAATAGACGAAATGAATATGTAATCTACCATTACACTAAGTGGATGAGGAATACAACCTTTGTAGACCGGTCCTTCACATCTAAAGCTCCGTGTAGTTGTCCCTTCGCTGCGAGTATCGATCTCCCTAACTCTAGTATGGGTTCTCCCGGAGAAATGAACAAGCTTGCTCGAAGTCTTCGATGCCGAAGATGATCTACGTCGAGGAGACTCAAGCTCATGCTACCTCTTCACTAATTGTGAAATTAGTGAAGCAAACACCCTAAACTAAATTGAAAGTAGTAGAGGATGATGAAGTAGGAAGTGGGCTCTCTTTAGATTTATTTTTCTCACAATATTTTCTCACCTTTTTCTCATGAGGAAGAAGAAGCTCAAGTGAAGAGATGAGAGAATGAACTCATGTGGTGAGAATAGCAACCATGGGTGAGTTAGTGTCATACACTAACCCATGTAGAGAATAAACCATGGCTAGTTAATAATGGTTAGGTTAATAAATATCTACAAGTAAAACAAACTTATTGGACTTGGTCAATGGTTCCACAAGCTTCTACAAGCTTCAACAATGTGACTTAATCCCACTAATTTTGATTAACTTAGATAAATATAAACCCATCACATTATTAAGCATGGTGCAAGTCTCATACACCCATGTCACATGTGGCATATAGCATGACACAAAAGATGTACATCAATATATATCACATATACACTAATGTACACAAGTGAGAAAAGAAATCATAAGTGAGCTAATATTAGTTAATGTAATCTACTATATCTAATATACAATTATACATTAAATTATTAAATCAAAACTTGATTTAATAATCCGGCTATAGCACATATAACCGACCAATATCAAATGCAAATAATTATCGAATCAACACTTGATCCGATAATCAGGCTATATCTCATATAACCGACCGATGTCACAAATCGCGAGAATAGAATGCGGTATCACATACGCGCATCAATCTCGGTCCAGCACATATCACATATGTGCTCCCACTCCGTTTCGCATGAACCAGGAAACCTCCGTGTAGGACTCTAAAGACTCGTCAATACGCCGGCAGTAGGTGATGATCATATCAAACACCCACAAGCCGCAAGCGGTCTTCTAAACGTAACGGCCATCCGGCTATTGAGCGATCAGAAGATCTACAAGCAAGCCTTCTCATACTCCTGCGAATCCAATCAGTAACACTACCGTACAGTCCGGTCTCTTCATCTGATATGTCGTATATCTCATCTAGGGGTGGTAAACGTCATACCCCATTAACTCTATAATCCATGCTGATATGAGGCTCATAACGCGTCGATAAACTACTGGTAACACTTACCAGTAAATCTCTGAATCAGTCCTGGCCAGGGACTTCCTGTTATAGCCAATCGAGCCCAACGCAGCATCAACCCCCAATACCGGGAGAGACGAATCTCCTCCAATCGCTCATTGCCTCCATGTGACTCGGGACTGTACCCAAAAACCACCGTTTTTGACGTTCTCATGAACGTGGTAAGGTGGAAATCAAAGCACATTGGGAATCACACAAGACTCTTTGACGATCTCTGGTCGACAGACTAACCTGTACTAGTGTCACCAGAGAACTGCCATCTGATGTGAGGTATAATACCATCTGGGAGTTCTCGGCGAGTCCGTCCAGTGTACCAAGTCACCACTGAGCACTCGTATACCATCTCTGATGTCAAACACCAATGGATATGGGATCATCCATCGCCCGTCTACATGGGTCGAGAAGCTATACGCTAGTCAACTCTGGTATATTGATGCCCCATCTCGATACACCCACGACTAGGGACATTAAAGGATGTACTTACCGACTACCTTTGTCCCACTAGTATGATCCACATCATAATCCAGGTAGTCAAGTACACATCTTAAGGGCTTTATCAACACGTAACAGAGAGACAATCAGTGTAAATGTTAAGATAAAGTGCAACCAGATAGCATACTATCATGTTGAGTAAGAAAGTCCTCCCTATATATGTCCAAGCATCCACTACAATATACATCTCATGTATAGTAATGTCCTCTAAGGCATACATATAACTAACACCAATTGTCGTTGACATATAGCAATGAAATTGGCGATATAACACATATTACACTTACGGTCGCAGAAAAGAAAGTGCAAAACTACAACAATTGGAATCCACAACCACCTTAGACATCATAAACCCAATGTATCATATAGTTTGGATTTCATGCCTAACAAAATGAATTCCTTAGACATCGCATGCTTAACAATTATAAACCCCGCATTTTAGTCTCGATATTGAAAACACTTTTCAATTACCTGTCGGGTAATTCAACAAGATTCCCGATAACCTGATCGAATGGTCGTCGGAAACTTTAGTAGACGGCTGCACCCCCGATGCCGTCGTCGAAGTGCACTAAGGCGGAACACCGCGGCCGCGAGCACCTGAATGGATGCTTTTAGCGACAGGGTTCTCCTACAGTCACTTGGTCGGGGTTATGGGGCGTGGCTATCTAGTAAGGTTACCCGGCGAGTATCCACGTACGCTATATAATTGCGATGGACTTTTGATCCACATCAAAATTCCGTGGCAACCGATCAAATGAGACTATACTGCTAGATTTATAAAATTCAAACTAGTTATCACATAACTAGTTATGTGGATTCCAAAATTTTTTTCACAATCACAGATAGCTAGACGATGTTAAACTTTTCGATCGAATAAACAAACACACAAAATTTCCTAAAGAGCTCAACACTTAAGCGGAGTTTAAAAAATACTCAGAGCATGCCACAACACCTATGAACCATCCGTAGAAGGGCCGACCCATGCCTCACTCATGCCGCCGCGGAACTGCCGCAAACCCTAGGGTATGATCACGGTTCCACGATCCAAAAAGTCGAGTTTAGGTATCGTTCTTCTAGAAGGTCCACAGAATCGCTTGCATGATTTTCTGAAGATTTTAAATTTCGAAAAAATCCAACTCTTGGAAAATTTCCAGCGAGGGAAAATTGGGTTATTGATATCCGTTCGAACCTTTTAACGTTGTCTAAATAACACGAACAGATGTTAGAATTACGATTACGAAACACTCCGAGTTGACTTTGTAGAAAGTTAACATCACATGCAAATTTAGAAAAAACAAGTAACACCTGAAACACCAAAACCCAGAGCCTGGAACACCATGAAAATTTGAAGCCCAAACGAGCCTACAGAACCAGTGAGTTCGGAAGTTTTAGGCTTGTGGACGACCAAAAACGGGTGGTTTTGCTTCAAATTTGTATTGTGTTCATGTTATATCACATACAACAATCTGCAGTTGCTAAAAATATTTTTAGAGGCCATTTAAAATTCGACAAAAACTGGATTTCGTTGTTTTAAGTTTCGGAGTAATTTCAGTTTCGTAATCTAACAAACATCATCTAATCTCTAGCTTGGCTTTGATACCACTGTAGAGTTTCGTAAGGCGGCAACAAGGTTTCGGGAGGCATCTTCCATGCCGTTTTTAATTTTTTTCCGTACTAAAGAACCCTAACCCTAGAATCTTAACTAGAGATTTAGACGAACTAGCAATGCAAACAACTTTACATCCTATGTGAATGAGGAATACAACCTTTGTAGACCGGTCCTTCACTTCCAAAGCTCCATGTAGTAGTCCCTTCGCTCGATGTCGTGAACACCCGAACTCGAGTAAGGGTTCATAAGAAGAAATGAAAAAGCTTGCTCGAAGTCTTCGAGGTCGAAGATGATCTACATCGAGGAGACTCAAACTCATGCTACCTCTTCACTAATGATAGATTAGTGAAGCAAGCACCCTAAACTAAATGGCTAATATAGTAGAGAATGATGAAGTACGAAATGGGCTCACTTTAGATTATTTTTTCTCACAATATTTCATCACCTTTCAAAAGGTAGAAAGCTTTTCCAAGAGGAAGAAGAAGATGAAGTGGAGATGAGAAATGAAACTTTTGAGCTGAGAATAGCAACCATGGGTGAGTTAGTGTCATACACTAACTCATGTAGAGAATCAACCATGGGTGAGAATAATTGTTAGGTCAATAAATATCTACAAGTGAAACAAAATGAGTGGACTTGGTCAATAGTTCCAAAAGCTTGTAGCCAAGACAAATATTCGTCCAATTTTGAATAACTTAGATAAATATAAACCCTTCATTATATCAAGCATGGTGTAAGTCTTATACACCCATGAAGCATGTGGCATCAAGCATGACACAAATAAAATGTACATTCATATATATCACATATATACTATATGCACATAAGTGAGAAAAAGAATACTTAGTGAGCAAATATTAGTTAATGTAAGTTAATATGTCAAATATATAATTATACATTAAATTATCAAATCATCACTTGATTTAATAATCCAGCTATATCACATACAATCGACTAATATCATATGAATCATCTTATCGAATCAACACTCGATCCTATAACCCGGTTATATCTCATCTAACCGACCAATATCACATATCGCAAAAATAGAATACGGTATCACATACTCGTATTAATCTCGGTCCCGCACATATCACATATATGCTCCTACTTCGTTTCGCAGGAACTAAGAAACCTCTATGCGGGACTCTAAAGACTCGTCAATACGCCGGCAGTAGTGATGATCATATCAAACACCCACAAGCCGCAAGAGATCTGCTAAACATAACGGCCACCCGGGTATTGAGCGATCAGAAGATCAACAAGCAAGCCTACTCATTCTCCTTCGAATCCAATTAGTAACACTACCGTACAGTCTGGTATCTTCGTCAGATATGTCGCATATCACAGCCTGGGGGTGGTATAACGTCAGACCGCAATAGCCTGATACGTCATGCCGATGCAAGGTCCATAATGGTTCGAGAAACTACTGATAACACTTACCAGTAGATCTCAGCAATCTTGGCTAGGGATTTCTTATTATGGCTAATTGAGCATAGCGCAACATCAACCCCCAAAACCGGGTAAGACGAATCCCCTCCTATCGCTCATTGCCTCCAGGTGACTCGGGACTGCACCCAAAAACCACCTTTTTGCACGATCTCTTGAACGTGGTATGGTGGAAATCAAAGCACAGTGGGAATCACACAAGACCCTATGATGATCTCGGGTCGACAGACTAACCTGTTCCAGTGTAACCAGAGAACTGCTATCTGACGATAGGTATAATACCATCTAGGAGTTCTCGGCGAGTTCGTTCAGTGTACCCAGTCTCCACTGAGCACCCGTATACCTTCTCTGATGTCAAACACCAATGGATATGGGACCATCCACCGCCCATCATATGGGTCGAGAAGCGTATACGCTAGTCTACTCTACAGTATCGATGACCTGTCTCGATACTCCCACGACTAGGAACATTTGAAGGATGTACTTACCGACTACCTCTGCCCCACTAGTATGATCCGCATCATAATCCTGGTAGTCAAGTAGTCATCCTTATAAGGTTTCTATAGCACCTTATTTAGGGTTTGGAAGCATCACATATGCCACAATTAAAATTCATGAGGTGCTAAGCAAACTTAACTAGGAATCGAATCAGAAATTTAGGGTATCAACTAATATTATCACATACTATAAATAATCTATCACTAAGGGGAGAGACTACAACCTTTGTAGACCTCCTTGAGTGACTCCTTGGATGTCCTAGAGTTTGGAACGGCTCGCTTGAATCCTTTCGAGTCTACGACGATCCACCTGAAGTCCCTTTGCTCAAAGCTTCTTGCTTCACTTGATCTTGGAAAGAAGTGGAGCAAACACCCTACACAAATGGGCTAGAGAAGTGTAGAATGAAGAAGTGGTTTGTATTCTCACTTAAAAAACCTTTCTTTTTAAGTTCCTCATTCTAAATGAAACTCAAGAGAGCTTGAAGAAGGAAAAAGATGAAGATGGATAAGCTTTTCTCAATATAATGATAATTGTAATAAAAAAATAAAATCCAAAGGATATTTATGTGAGACACTCTCACAACCAACCATGGTTAAAACAAATATCTAGATATTTTGTGATGAGTTAAAAGAACAAAGGAAATTAAACCCAGGGTTAAGTCAATGGTTAACAAAGAATTGTGTAGATAGAATGAGTCATGAATAATTCCCTTTTTCTTTTTATCTCAAAACAAAAACACATATATAAATTTGAACCATGTGAGTCTTGCATTTCCATCTTCTTTGTATCATCAACCATGATATACATGCATGCATGTATGTATGCATTCACATCATCATGTGTATGTATATACATATATGCATACATCCAAAAAGAAAGGGTTTAATAAAAGTGAGCTAAAAATCAATATTAAATCAATACTTGATTTAATAAACCGGTCATATCACATACGACCCGACCAATAGCAAACGCCCAATTAATATACGGTATTACATACTCGCATTTAATTGAGCTCCCGCGCATATCTCATATGCACACCACATCGATTCGCCTGAGCTAGGAAATTCCTGTCTGGGACTCTAAGACTCGTCAATACGCCGGCAGTAGGTGATGATCACATTAAACCCCAAAAAGCCATAAGCGGTCAGCTAAACATAACGGCTATCCGGGTATTGAGCGATCAGAAGAAAAACAAGCAAACCTGTCAAAACTCCATCGAGCCAACTGGCAACACTTATCGTACAATCCGATCTCTTCGTCAGATATGCTGCATATCGAGTCTAGGGATGGAATCGTCGATCCCAATAACTCAATAAGCCATGCCGATGTATAGATCATAACAGATCGAGAAACTACTGATAACACTTATCAGTAAATCTCAGCAGCCCTGGACAGCGACTTCCTGTTATAGCCAATCGAGTATAGCACAATATCAACCCCCAATACCGGGAGACACGAAACCCCTCCTATCGCTCATTGGCTCTATGTGCCCCGGGACTGTACCCAAAATCCACCTGTTTGCATGACTCAGTAGAGCCGTGGTAGGTTGGAGATCAAAGTAGAGTAGGACACACAAGACTCTATGACGATCTCGGGTCTACAGACTAACATGTACCAGTGTCACCTGAGAACTGCTATCCGACGTGAGATATAATACCATATAGGAGTTCTCGGTGAGTCCGTTCAGTGTACCCAGTCTAACTGAGCACCCGTATACAATCTTTGGTGTCACCACATCAGATGGATATGGGATCATCCATCGCCCATCAAATGGGACAAGAATGGTATACGGTAGTCTACTCTGGAATATCGATGCCCTGTCTCGATACCCCCACGACTAGGAACATTTCAAGGATATGCTCATAAACTGCAGATGTCCTACTAGTATGATCCACATCATAATCCCAGTAGTCAAGCATATATCCTAAGGACTTTATCAACATGTACTAAATGAGTAAAATGCATGATCAAAAGAACATGTCAAGATAAAGTAAACCGGATAGCATACTATCATATCGAGCAAGAAAGTCCTCTGAATATATATATGTACACACACACACATACCGATATATGCACCATCATATAATAGCCTCTAGGGCATACATATATCCAACAATCTCCCACTTGCACTAAGGCCAATTATTGGCGTATCTCATACCCAACATCTCAAAAAGTCCCTCATGCTGCAGCTGAGGGAGGGTCAAGGTGAGTGGATCCGTGGTGTTATCCTTTGTATCTACTAATCTAATCTCGATCTCGTGGCGATAAATAATCTCCCAGATCAAATTATATCGCCTCAAGATGTGTCTGGACTTCTGATGGGACCTGGGATCTTTGGCCAACGCTACAGCCCCATTATTGTCACAATACAATGGTATTGGATCAATAATGGTTGGAACTACTCCTAGCTCCGAGATGAACTTCTTCATCCAGACGGCTTCCTTGGCAACATCATTTGCAGCAATGTACTCAGCTTCCATCGTAGAGCCTGCAACGGTATCCTGTTTGGAACTCTTCCAACTTACCGTCCCTCCATTGAAGGTAGATGCAAATCCTGAGATAGACTTGCTGTCATCCTTATCACTCTGGAAGCTCGAATCGGTAAAGGCCTCCATTTGGAGATCCCCGTTACCATACACCAAGAACAATTCTTTAGTCCTTCGTAAGTACTCAAGAATGTTCTTCAAAGCAGTCCAGTGATTCTCCCATGGGTTTGACTGATACCTGCTTACTACACTCAGTGCATAAGCTATATCAGGGTGTGTACACAACATCGCATACATTATTCATCCTACGACTGAAGCGTAGGAAATAATGCTCATGCGAGCTCTCTCTTCATCAGACTTTGGGCAACCGTCTTTGGAGAGAGTGACTCCATGGCAAGCGGGTAAGGCACCCCGCTTGGAGTCTTCCATACTAAACCTCTTTAGGATGGTGTTGATGTACTTGGTTTGGGACAATCCCAATAACCATTTGGATCTATCCCTATAGATCCGTATGCCCAAAATGTACGTGGCATCTCCCAGGTTCTTCATGGAGAACCTTTGTGATAAGAATGATTTGACCTACTGTAGTATAGGAATGTCATTTCCTATCAGAAGAATGTCATCTATGTACAATACGAGGAATTTGACAGTTCTCCCTACAGTCTTCCTATAAACACAAGGTTCATCTGGATTTTTGATGAAATCAAACTGTTTGATAACATCATCAAAATAGATGTTCCAACTCCGTGATGCCTGCTTTAATTCATAAATGGATTTAACCAATCTACATGCTTTTCCGCTGTTCCCACTGTCAATGAAGCCCTCTGGCTGATCCATATAAACGCATTCTTCTAAATCACCATTTAGAAATGCGGTTTTAACGTCCATCTGCCAGATTTCATAGTCGTAGTGAGCAACAATAGCAAGTAGGATCCGAATGGATTTAAGCATGGCAACTGGAGAGAAAGTCTCGCCATAGTCCAGTCCTGGTCTTTGGCGAAAACCTTTCGCTACCAACCTTGCCTTATAGGTCTCCACCTGCCCATCTACACCGATCTTTCTTTTAAAGATCCATTTGCTCCCTATGGGTTTTACCTCAGAGGGTACATCCTCCAAAGTCCATACTTTGTTGGTGTACATAGACTCCATTTCGGATCTCATGGCATCCAGCCACTTCACAGAGTCACCACTCGTGATAGCTTGCTGAAAACTGGCAGGGTCATCTTCATCTAAGATGCAATCTTCTCTATCACCATCAACGAGAAAACCGTAGTATCTCTCCGGAGGGCGAGAAGTCCTACCAGACCTACAGAGTGGTTGAGGTTCATAAGATTCTGTTGCAACATCAGGTTCAACCAAGTCGTCATTTGTAACTTGTGTCACTAGAACCACTTCTAGATCTACCACATTGCCATTAGTATCATTTAGAAAAATCTCATTTTCTAAAAATGTGGCATACTAAGAAACAAACACCTTTTGTTCCTCCTTGTGGTAGAAAAGATACCCAAACGAATGTTTCGGATATCCCACAAATATACACTTGACCGATCGTGTCTCGAGTTTGTCTGGATTCCGCTTCTTGACAAAAGCCGAACAACCCCAATTCTTAACTCTTTTAAGAGATGGTCTCTTCCCATACGATATCTCATATGGAGTTGTAAACACGGTCTTGGTTGGAACTTTGTTCAACAGAAAAGCTGCAGTCTCCAATGCATGCCCCAAAAAAGAGAGAGGTAACTCAGTATCACTCATTATGGATCGTACCATATCTAATAGGGTGCGATTCCTCCGCTCTGACACACCGTTGTGCTGTGGTCTGTAAGGGGGAGTGAGCTGAGAGAGAATCCCATTCTCTTTTAGGAAGTTCGAGAACTCGGTACTAAGGTACTCACCACCTCGATCTGATCGAAGTATCTTGATGTTCATCCCTGTTTGTTTTTCTACTTCAAGTTTGTACTCCTTGAATTTCTCGAAAGCTTCAGACTTATGCTTTATCAAAATACATGACCGAATCTTGAGAAATCATCAGTAAAGGTTATGAAGTATGAAAAACCGCCTCTTTCATATGTAGACATTGGTCGACATATATCACAATGTATGAGGGCCAAGAGCTCTGTAGCTCTTTCTCCGTGTCCAGTAAACGGAGTTTTGGTCATTTTACCTTTGATACAACACTGGCAAGTTGCATAAGATTTATACTCAAAAGTATTTAAATATCCATCTTTATGAAGCTTGTTTAGTATTGTTTCATTGATATGACCAAGTCTATAATGCCAAAGAAAAGCTTCATTTATATCTGAAAATTTTCTTTTGTTTGTGTGTTGTATGTTGAAAACAGTGTGCTGATTAAGGACGTATATCCCGTTATTAAGCGTACCATAACCAATCAACTCTTGATTTAGTTTAATGTTCATAACATTATGCTGCACAGCAAAATGATATCCTTCATTGTTTAACAAGGAAACGGATACAATATTACTAAGCATGCTTGGTACAAAATAACATGGGTTCAAAACCAATATACAACCCGACGGCAACCCTAGGTGATACTCTCCCACTGAAACTGCATGTACATTGGAACCATTTCCAACTCAGAGAATATGATCACCGGTTTTCAAAATTCTGCTATTTCTCAACGCCTGCACAGAATTGCAGATATGAAAACCCGAACCAGTAGCTAATACCCAGGAAGCAGAGTTGATAAAAAACTGTTTTCAGTCATAAACACACCTGAAACTGAAGCTTCACCATGCTTCTCTTTCATGAGTTCAAGGTACTCTGTACAGTTCCGCTTCCAATACCCCGTCTTCTTGTAGTGAAAACATTCTCCTTTTTCCGACTCCGCAGCATTGGATCTATCTTTCCCCTTCGCCTTCTTGATTCCACCTCTCGGTTTGGTTGATTTCTTCCTATTCTTTCCCTTGGCCTTGGCTTTTGGGATGAAAGGAAGATTGTCCAACAAGCATAGACGGGGACTTCGCTTTAACCGTGCTCTCCGCACTTCTCAACATATTGAAAAGTTCGGGTAGTGAATTCTCCATGTTATACATGTTGAAATTCACTATGAATGGAGCAAAGGCGGAGGGAAGAGACTGTAGAACAATATCAGTAGACTGCTTATTATCCATTGTCCATTCGAGGTCCTCAAGCTCTTCTATAAGAGCTATCATCTTTAGAACGTGATCGCCTATTGATGTGCCAGCAGCCATCCGCATCTGAAACAACTTTCGAGATGCTTCGTATCTGAAGGGTTTTCCTTAGCACCACTACTAGGGTTTGGTAGCATCACACATGCCATCTTAAAATTTTATAGGGTGCTAAAAAAACTATCCTAAGGATCAAACTAGAAAATCTAGGGTAACACTAAAACTATCACAATCCATAAGGAGTAAAGATCTTGGTTTAGAGAATACAATCTTTGTAGCTCCCTTCGCTAGACTCCTTGGCTACTTGAGAATTGAAAGAAACTTTCTTGAGATCCTCCAAGTCCACGGCGATCCACCCGAAGTCCTCTTTGTCCAAGCTCAAAGCTCCACTTGATAAAGATGATGAAGTTGAAGCTAATACTCTAAACTAGTGGGCAAGAGTAGTATAGAATGATGATGTGGTTTGATTTCTCACTTAAAAACCATAACTTGATCACTCCTTCACTCGCTATCAAAACCTAGAGAGCAAGAGAGAGAGGAAGAAGAAGATGGCAAAATGAGAGCTCAAGATAATGATAGTCTTAAGATAAAATTGAGAATAGAAAATATATATATTTTCTTCTTCTCATTCTTAACCCAAGTTAATAAATATTTAGATATTTATCTTTGGAGCACTAATGGCCATAGAATAATAACTCAGGGTTAGAGAGAGGTTCAGTGGAAGAATAAAATAATCAACCATGATTAATTATCCATTTCCATTTATCTCAAAAATAAATATCAACATATTTACTAGCATGTGAGTCTTATATTGCCACCATCCATTGTATCAACAACCATGATAGAAATGTGTATGCATGCACATCCATATGTGCATCAATGTAAACATGTGCATACATGCATGCATACAACAAAAGACAAAAGGGTCTAAAGTGAAAATGCTAATGGTCAATATTAAATCAACACTTGATTTAGCAAACCGGTCATATCTCAAACGACCCGACCAATAGAAAACCGCCCGATTAATATACGGTATCATATACACGCATTTAATCGGGTCCCGGCGCATATCACATATGCACAACACATCAATTCGCCTGGACTAGGTAACTCCATTGTAGGCTTCTAAGGCTCATCAATACGCCGGCAGTAGGTGATGATCATATGAAGCACCCCCAAGCCGCAAGAGGTCAGCTAAATGAAACAGCCACCCGGGTATTGAGCGATCAGAAGAAAACAAGCGAACCTGTCACAACTCCCGTCGAGCCAACCGGTAACACTACCGTACAGTCCGGTCTCTTTTTCAGATATGCTGCATATCGAGTCTAGGGATGGTAACGTCGACCCTAATAACTCAATAAGTCGTGCTGATGAATGGTCTATAACAGATCGAGGAACTACTGATAACACTTATCAGTAAATCTCAACAGCCCTGACCAGGGACTTACTGATATAGCCAATCGAGCACAGCACAACATCAACTCCCAATACCGGGAGAGACCAAACTCCTCCTATCGCTCATCGTCTCCATGTGTCTCGGGATTGTACCCAAAAGCCACATGTTTGCACGACTCAGTAGAGCCATGGTAGGGTGGTAATAAAAGTACAGTGGGAGAACACACAAGACTTTATGACGATCTCGGGTCTACAGACTAACCTGTACCAATGTCACCTGAGAACTGCTATCCGGCGATAGATATAATACCATATAGGAGTTTTCGGCGAGTCCGTCCAGTGTACCCAGTCTCCACTGAGCACCCGTATATAATCTTGATGTCAAACATCAATGGATGTGGGAACATCCATTGCCCATCATATGGGTCTAGTATCATATACGCTAGTCTACTCTGGTATATCGATGCCCCATCTTGATACACCTATGACGAGGGACATTTCAGGATATGCTTATAAACTAAAGACGTCTCACTAGTATGATCTCCATCATAATAACAGTAGTCAAGCAAATATCATCAGGGCTTTATCAACTTGTGTAAATGAATAAAAGCATAATTAAGTAAACATGTCAGATAAAGTAGAACCGGATAGCATACTATCATGTTGAGCAAGAATGTAAACTGAATATATATACATGTATAAATACATCCACTATCATATAATGGCCTCTAGGGCTTACATATATCCAATAATCTCCCACTTGCACTAAGGTCAGTTATTGGCATCTCATACCCAACATCTCAAAAAGTCGCTCATGCTGCGGCTGAGGGAGGGCCTTTGTGAGTGGATTCATGGTGTTATTCTTTGTGTCAACCCTCCTAATCTCGATCTCGTGGCAATCTACAATTTCCCAGATCAAATGAAAGTGCCTTAGGATCTGTCTGGACCGCTGATGGGACCTGGGCTCCTTGGCTAACGCCATAGCCCTATTATTATCACAATACAATGGTATTAGATCAATAATGGTTGGAACTACTCCTAGCTCCGAGACGAACTTCCTCATCCAGACAGCTTCCTTGGCGGCATCATTCGCCGCAATGTACTCAGCTTCCATCGTAGAGTCTGCAACGGTATGCTGTTTGGAATTCTTCCAACTTACCGCCCCTCTATTGAGGGTAAATACAAACCCGGAGATAGATTTGCTGTCGTCCTTATCACTCTGGAAGCTCGAATCGGTAAAGGCCTCCATTTGGAGATCATCATTACCATACACCAAGAACAATTCTTTTTTCCTTCGCAAGTACTTAAGAATGTTCTTCACAGCTATCCAGTGATTCTCCCCTGGGTTGGATTGATACCTTCTTACTACACTAAGTGCATAAGCTAGATCTGGGCGTGTACATAACATCGCAAACATTATATATCCTACTGCCGAAGCATAGGGTATAATGCTCATGCGGGCTCTCTCTTCATCGGTCTTTGGGCAAAAGTCCTTGGAGAGAGTGACTCCATGGCAAGCGGGTAAGGCACCCCGCTTGGAGTCTTACATACTAAACCTTTTTAGGATGGTGTTAATGTACCTGGTTTGGGACAATCCCAATAACCTTTTGGATCTATCCCTATAGATCCGAATTCCTAGAATGTATGTGGCATCACACAGGTCTTTCATGGAGAACCTTAGTGATAAGAAAGATTTGACCGACTGTAGTATAGGAATATCATTTCCTATCAGAAGAATGTCATCCACGTACAATACGAGGAGTGTGACAGCTCTCCCTACAGCCTTCTTATAAACACAAGGTTCGTCTGGATTTTTGATGAAATCAAACTCTTTGATAACATCATCAAAACAGATGTTCCAACTCCGTGATGACTTCTTTAATCCATAGATGGATTTAAGCAATCTACATGCTTTCCCCCTGCTCAAACTGTCAATGAAGCCCTCTGGCTGATCCATATAAACGCATTCTTCTAAATCACCATTTCGAAATGCAGTTTTAACGTCCATCTGCCAGATTTCATAGTCGTAGTGAGCAGCAATAGCAAGTAGGATCCGAATGGATTTAAACATGGCTACAGGAGAAAAAGTTTCGTCATTGTCCAGACCTGGTCTTTGACGAAATCTTTTCGCCACAAATCTTGCCTTATAGGTCTCCACCTGCCCATCTACACCAATCTTTCTTTTAAAGATCCATTTGCACCCTACGGGTTTAACCCCAGGGGGTACAACGTCCTAAGTCCATACTTTGTTGGTGTACATAAACTCTATTTCAGATCTCATGGCATGCAACCACTTCATAGAGTCTCCACTCGTGATAGCTTGCTGAAAGCTAGTAGGATCATCATCCTCCATGATGAAGTCTTCTCTGTCACCATCAATGAGGAAACCGTAGTACTTCTCCGGTGGGCGAGAAGTCCTACCAGACATACGGAGTGGCCGAAGTTCATCAGTTCCTGTTGCAACAGCCGGTTCAATCAAGTCATCATTTGTAATTTGTGTTTCTAGAACTTCTTCTACGTCTACCACACTGCCATATGTATCATTTGTAAAAAACACTTTTTCTAAAAATGTGGCATGCTGAGAAATAAACACCTTTTGTTCCTCCTTGTGGTAGAATAGATATCCATAAGAATTCTTTAGATGTCCCACAAAATTACACATGACTGACCGTGTCTCGAGTTTGTCCGGATTTTGCTTTTTAACATAGGCAGGAAAACCCCAAATCTTAATTCGTTTAAGAGATGGTCTCTTCCCATGCCATATCTCATATGGCGTGGTAGACACAGTTTTTGTTGGGACCCTGTTCAGTACAAATGCTGCAGTCTCCATTGCATGCCCCTAAAATGAGACAGGTAACTCCGCATCACTCATCATGGAACAAACCATATCTAATAAGGCCCGATTCCGTCGTTCTGACACACCATTGTGCTGTGGTGTGTAAGGAGGAGTGAGTTGAGAGAGAATCCCATTCTCTTTTAGGAAGTCTGCAAACTCTGTACTGAGATACTCCCCACTTCGATCTGATCGAAGCATTTTGATGCTCAAGCCGGTTTGTTTTTCTACTTCGAGTTTATATTCAATGAATATTTCGAAAGCTTCATAATTGTGCTTTAATAAAAAATACATGACCGAATCTTGAGAAATCATCAGTGAACGTAATGAAGTATGAAAAACCGCCTCTAGCCTGCGTAGACATTGGCCCACATACATCACTATGTATGAGGCCTAAGAGCTCAGTAGCTCTTTCTCCGTGTCCTGTAAACGAAGTTTTGGTCATTTTACCCTTGATACAAGACTGGCAAGTCGCATAAGATTTATATTCAAAAGGGATTAAATATCCATCTTTGTGTAACTTGTTTAGTCTTGTTTCGTTAATATGACCAAGTCTACAGTGCCAAAGAAAAGCTTCATTTATTTCTGAATGTTTTCTTTTATTAGTGTGTTGTATGCTGAAAACTGTGTGTTGATTTAGGACGTATATCCCGTTATTAAGTGTACCATACCCAACCAGGTGAATGTTCATAACATTGTTCTGCAATACAAAATTATATCCTTCATTGTCTAACAAAGAAACGGATATTATATTACAAAGCATACTAGGTACATAATAACATGGGTTCAAAACCAATATACATCAAGATGGCAAACCCAAGTGATACTCTCCTACTGCAACTGTATGTACATTGGAACCATTTCCAACGTGGAGAGTATGGTCACCTGTCTTCAAAAACTTGCTATTTCTCAGCCCCTGCATAGAATTGCAAATGTGAGAACTTGAACCGGTATCTAATACCCAGGAAGAAGATTTTATTGAAAAACAGTTTTCTGTCACAAACACACCTGAAGCGAAAGCATCCCCATGCTTCTTCTTCTTGAGCTCCAAGTACTCAGTGCAATTGCGCTTCCAGTGTCCCGCTTTGTGGCAGTGATAACATTCCCTTTTCCCTGATTCCCCAGCCGTGGACTTGTCTTTTCCCTTAGCCTTTTTGACTCCACCCTTAGGTTTGGTGGGTTTCTTCTTCATCTTTCCCTTGGCCTTAGCCTTCGGGCGAGAGGAGGAAGATGACCTAACACTCAAAACGAGATTCTTTGCTGACTTGAGCGTGCTCTCTGCGCTCCTCAACATATTAAGGAGCTCAGGTAGCGACTTCTCCATGTTGTGCATGTTGAAGTTAACTACAAACTGAGCAAAGGCTGGGGGGAGAGACTGCGGAATGATATCAGTATATTGTTCGTTGTCCATTTCCCATCCGAGGTCCTCAAGCTCTTCTATTAGGGCTATCATCTTCAGAACATGGTCACCTACTTGTGTGCCAGGGGCCATCCGCATCTGAAACAGCTTTCTGGATACTTCGTATCGTAAGACACGAGATTGCTCTCAATACAACTCCTTTGTATAGAGAAATATGGCTTGGACGTACATATTCTCATGCTGCTTCTGATGTGTGTTATCCATCGATGCAGGCGCGAGACATTTGGCCGTGGCACAGTTAGCGTCCCTTGTTTTGCGGACTTCCTTATCTGCAACCGAAGACTTAGGACCTGGGACGGGCGGGGCTGGAGCCGTAAGGACATATGATACATTATCATAAGTCAAGGCAATGTTAATGTTCCTCATCCAGTCTTTATAATTGGTCCCATTCAGTTTATTTTTATCTAGTAGAAGCTTGAGTCATGTCATTGGTATCTGCCATTAAGGGAGAGAAAAGAATACACTCAGCGAAAGCTCTTGCAAAGATCAGATTGGTTATTATCTTATCTAATCGATGTCTCCCACTTCTTTAATCAAGTTTTTCTTTCAAACCTTAAAAAGAAAACTAGCCAGGATTAATTACAGTCTACAACTTCGCTAACCGTTCAGCCAGGCCAGTGTCGGTACTTGTGGGAGGTTCCCCGTGCTTTCGCACGGACCTAATTAATATAAATCTTATCTTCCAAGAGGCGTAGTCTCGTTAACATCTTTCTAGACACCTAATGGGTTAGCTAATTGTAAACTGCAAAACTCTCCTGGGAGCAACTGTTGCCCACAGTGGGATCGGGATCCAACCATCATATGGAAGGTATGCAATCTCATTGCAAATTTCAACTCTTGAATTTCCCGATATGGTTTTTGCCCCTAGCACTCATGACCTTGGCTATGGTCAACAAATCACAAGCACTAGTCAAGTTTAACCCGTCATTTCTTAATCAATTAGACCCGTTCACATGACCCTTAGCTAAGGCCAACAAAATCACATGCCCGTCCTAATTAATCTGCATCATATGTATTGTAGGAAGACATCACTTAGCTACCGTACACTACGCCTTAGCTAAGGTCAACAAACATAGCACGAATACTAAGTACTCTACTTCCTAAATTGATGGAGGGTTGCAGATGGTTTTTAAGAAAACCTTTAACGCTTTGAACTTGATATCGTCGTAGATTCAAATGGTTTTCAAAAGGAGTGGCTTAAGCTCGGCAGTTTTGAAATGTAGCTTTTTCGTAAAAAGCCTAGTGGTTTTCAAATCTGATTTTACAACATCTTTTTAGTTTTATTTTTCTTCACATTAATCATAGTAATGTTGTCCCATCATTTAAGTCCTTAAGCCAATCACAGAAAAGAAACGAAAATACAACGTACGCTTATGCCATCCGCATTCGCCGCAATGTTCCATTATGCACCGTTAGGTTACTTAACTAACGGCATACCGGGACGGGACTAGCGCGGGTGTAAAACATAAGCAACGTCTATTATATATCTCATATATAATATAGCATTCGTCTCAGATATTTTAAGCGATCACATCACAGAATATAGGCAACATAAACACATATATGATAATATAGGAGCTACTAGGATGTCCGTATTTTGTATTTAGCCAATGATAGAAAATACGGATTCCACGGTCGTGATGAATAGCCAATCCCACACCCTAGACCCCTACGAGAGTGGCAAGCGACCCTACCAATTCTAGAGTTTGGAGACCCGATCCCGACTCCTCGAGATGGTCTCCCACTGGACTCTAGAACCCGATCACTTGTGCTCTCCACCTTGGGTTTATCCTAATGCGGAAAAGTAAATAATATACAACAATGGTGACATCATCCTCAACCCGGAAGTGCCCCAAATAAAATAATATTACATTACAAATGAATTTTACATGAATGAAAAGTAAAACTCTCATCTCACATAAAACCCCCCGGCTTCGATCACGACAATCCTATACATCATAGCACAGCAACACATAATATCACATTTCATCAACGTAAGTAAGTGTGCGTACCCCAATTGCCGTTGACATATAGCAACAAAACCGGCGATACGCATACTACTCTTACGGTCGCAGAAACAAGTATCACATACTATAAGGCGATGTTAAACCCTTCGATCGAATTAACGAACACCCGCATTTCCCAGCAAGCTCAACACTTGAGTGCCGTTAACCAATACCCAAAGTCCATGCCATAGTATTGAATGGACCAGCCGTAGATGGGCAAACCCAAGCCTCATTTGTGGCGCCACTAACTGCGGTAAACCCTAAGGTTTAGTCGCAGTTTGGTGGTCACATCTCGAGTTAGGGTTTAATTCTTCTAGAGGGTCCATAATAATAGCTGCATTATATATCGAGTACGTTCAACCTAGAAAATACCAGTGTTTGATAATTCGTTCGACCTGTTTAACGTCGCCAAAGTTACCAATACAATGCTATAAAAATACGAATACGAAATACTCCGCAAAGGGCCCATTTCCAAACTAACATCACATGCAATTTTGGACTTCAAAACAATACCAGAAACCCCAAATCATGAGTAAAAGATCACAGGTGCAATACGAGGAGGAATGGAGCAAAACGGGTCGGCGTCGCCGGAAAAAATGCATTGGTCGCCGGTCGAGAACGAGCACCCCCCTCGTTTTTCACCTATGTTCTTATATCATCTTAAATGTCACTCTATAGTTGCTTAAATGATTTTTAGACCACTTTTTAAAAAATTTACAGAGAGCATTTCTATGGGTTTTCTAAAATCGTATTTTGCGGATTATCGTAACATCGTCTAGGTTTCTAGTTAGACTCTGATACCATGAAGGGTTTTCCTTAGCACCACTACTAAGGTTTGGTAGCATCACACATGCCATATTAAAATGTTATAGGGTACTAAAGAAACTATCCTAAGGATCAAACTAGAAAAGTTAAGGTAACACTAAAACTATCACAATCCATAAGTAGTAAAGATCTAGGTTTAGAGAATACAACCTTTGTAGCTCCCATCGCTAGACTCCTTAGCTACTTAAGAGTCGAATGAAGCTAGCTTGAGATCCTCCAAGTCCACGACGATCCACCCGGAGTTCTCTTTGTCCAAGCTCAAAGCTCCACATGATCAAGATGATGAAGTTGAATCTAACACTCTAAACTAGTGGGCAAGAGTAGTATAGAATGATGATTTCGTTTGATTTCTCACTTAAAAACCCTAACTTGATCACTCCTTCACTCACTATCAAAACCTAGAGAGCAAGAGAGAAAGGAAGAAGAAGATGGCAAAATGAGAGCTTAAGATAATGATAAGTCTTAAAATAAAAATGAGAATGGAATATATATATATTTTTTCTTCTTCTCATTCTTAACCCAAGTTAATAAATATCTAGATATTTATCTTTGGAGCACTAATGGACATAAAATAATAACTCATGGTTTAGTGGAGGAATAAAATAATCAACCATGAGTAATTATCCATTTCCATTTATCTCAAAAATAAATATCAACATATTTACTAGCATGTGAGTATTATATTGCCACCATCATTGTATCAACAACCATGATAGAAATGTGTATGTATGTATGTGTGCATGCACATCCATATGTGCATCAATGTAAACATATGCATACATGCATGCATACAACAAAAGAAAAAAGGGTCTAAAGTGAAAATGCTAATGGTCAATCTTAAATCAACACTTTATTTAGCAAACCGGTCATATCTCATACGACCCGACCAATAGCAAACTGCCCAATTAATATACGGTATCATATACACGCATTTAATCGGGTCCCCACACATATCACATATGTGCATCACATCGTTTCGCCTGGACTAGGTAACTCCATTGTGGGACTCTAAGGCTCGTCAATACGCCGGCAGTGGGTGATGATCATATCAAGCACCCCCAAGCCGTAAGAGGTCAGCTAAACATAACGGCCACCCGGGTAATGAGTGATCAGAAGAAAACAACCGAACTTGTCACAACTCCCGTCGAGCCAACCGGTAACACTACCGTACAGTCCGGTCTCTTCGTCAGATATGCTGCATATCGAGTCTAGGGATGGTAACGTCGACCCCAATAACTCAATAAGTCATACCAATTAATGGTCTGTAACAGATCGAGAAACTACTGATAATACTTATCAGTAAATCTCAACAGCCCTTGCCAAGGACTTACTAATATAGCCAATAGAGCACAGCACAACATCAACTCCCAATACCGGGAGAGACGAAACCCCTCCTATCGCTCATCGTCTCCATGTGTCTCAGGACTGTATCCAAAAGCCACCTATTTGCATGAGTCAGTAGAGCCGTGGTAGGGTGGTAATCAAAGTACAGTGGGAGAACACACAAGACTCTATAACGATCTCGGGTCTACAGACTAACCTGTACCAGTGTCAGCTGAGAACTGCTATCCGACGATAGATATAATACCATATATGAGTTCTCGGCGAGTCCGTCCAGTGTACCCAGTCTCCACTGAGCACCCGTATATGATCTTGATATCAAACATCAATGGATGTGGAAACATCCATCGCCCATCATATGGGTCTAGTATCATATACGCTAATCTACTCTGGTATATCGATGCCCCATCTCGATACACCTACGACTAGGGACATTTCAGGATATGCTTATAAACTACAGACTTCCCACTAATATGATCTCCATCATAATCACAGTATTCAAGCAAATATCCTTAGGGCTTTATCAACATGTGTAAATGAATAAAAGCACGATCAAGTCAACATGTCAGATAAAGTATAACCAGATAGCATACTATCATATCGAGCAAGAATGTACACTGAATATATATACATGTATAAATACATCCACTATCATATAATGGCCTCTAGGGTATACATATATCCAACAGTATCTCAGGGTCCGAGACTGCTCTCCATATAACTCATTTACATGGAGAAAGATGGATTGAATATCCATCTGCTCGTGCTGTTCTTGATGTGTATTGTCCATCGATGCAAGCGCGAGGCATTTGGCAGTGGCACTGTCAATATCCCACGTTTTTCGGATTTCCTTATCCGCGGTGGAAGATTCAGGACCTGGGGTGGGCGGGGCTTTGGCAGTGAGGACATTTGATACTTTATCATATGTGAGAGCAATGTTAATGTTCCTCAGCCAGTCTTTGTAGTTTGGTCCGGTCAGCTTGTTTTTATCAAGTAAAAGCTTAAGGCCTGTCATTGGTATCTGCCATTAAGAGAGAGAGATGAATACACTCAGCGAAAGCTCTTGCAAAGATCAGATTGGTTATTATATTATATAATCGATGTCTCCCACTGCTTTTATCAAATTTTCTTTAAAACCTTTAAAAAGAAAACTAGCCAGGATTAATTACATTCTACAACTTCGCTAACCGTTCAGCCAGGTCAGTGTCGGTACTTTGAGGGAGGTTCTCCGTGCTGTCGCACGGGCCTAATTAGGATAAACCTCGTTTTCCTAGAGGCGTAGCCCCGTTGACACCTTTCAAGACACCTAATCGGTTAGCTAATTGTAAAAGTGTAAAACTTTTCTGAGAGCAACTATTGCTCACAGTGGGATCGGGATTCTACTATCACATAGAAGGTATGCAATCTCATTACAAAATTCAAATCTTGAAACTCTCGATATGATTTTTACCCTTAGCACTTATGACCTTAACTAAAGTCAACATATCATAAGTACTAGTCAAGTTCGTCCCGTCATTTCGTTATTGACTAAACCCACCCATATGACCCTTAACTATAATCAAAAAAATCATATGAATGTCCTAACTAATCGCATCATATGCGGTGTAGGAAGATATCACTTAGCTACCGTACACTGCGCCTTAATTAAAGTCAAAATACGCATCACGAATACTAAGTACTCTACTTCCTAAAATGACGGAGGGTCGCAGATAGTTTTGAAGAAAACCTTTAACGTTTTGAACTTGATATCGTTGTAGAATCCAATGGTTTTTAAAATGAGTGGCTTAAGCTCCGCACTTTGAAAATTTTGTTTTTCATAAAACCCCGAGTGTGTTTCAAATCCGATTCTACAACATCTTGTAGGTTCATTTTTCTTTACATTAATCTCATTTATGTAGTCCCATCATTTAAGTCCTTAAGCCATCACAGAATAGAAACGAAAATATAACATACGCTTATGCCACCCGCATTCGCCATAATGTTCCGTTATGCATAGTTAGGTTACTTAACTAACAGCATACCGGGACGAGGCTAGCGCGGGTGCAAAACATAAGCAACGTCTATTATATATCATATATATAATATTCCATTCGTCTCAGATATATCATGTGACCACATCACAGAATATAAGCAGCAGAAGCACATATATGAAAATATAGGATATACTAGGAGGTCCGTATTTTGTACTTAGCCAGCAATAGAAAATACGGATTCCACGGTCGCGATGAATAGACAAGCCCACACCCTTAGACCCCTATGAGAGCGGAAAGTGACCCTGCCAATTCTAGATTTTAGGAGACCCGGTCTCGACTCCTCGAGATGGTCTCCCACTGAACCCCAGAACCCGGTCACTTGCGCTCCCCTTCTTAGGTCTATCCTAATGCGGAAAAGTAAATAATATACAACAAAGGTGACATCATCCTCAACCCGGAAGTGCCCTAAATAAAAGAATATTACATACAAATGAATTTTACATGAATGAAAAGAAAACTCTCATCTCACATAAAACCCCCGGCTATTCAATCACGACGATCCTGCACGTCATATCACAACAACACATAACATCATATGTCATCAACGTAAGCAAGTATGCGTACCCCGATTGTCGTTGATGTATAGCAACGAAACCGGCAATATACCATATACTACACTTACGGTCGAAGAAAAGAAAATGAAAATCTAAAACAATTGGAATCGTTACGGCCTTTAGACATCATAAACTCGGAATATCACATATTCAAGATTTCATGCCTAACAATGTAAAACTCGCATTTAAGTCTCATCCAAGAAAACATCTTTTCAAAATAAGTCAGACAATTCAACAAGTTTTCCGATTACACCCGAGACCGAAATGTTAGATTTACACGCAACAAATAAATTTGTAGATTCCAATTATTGTATCACATTCACATAAACTAGGTGTAGTTAAAACTTTCAATCGAACGATCAATCACCCAAACAATTCTCAGATAGCTGAACACTTGAGCAGTTTTAAAATATACCAGAGACTGATACAAGCACATACTGGCCAACACAAGAAGGCATAGTCCAAGCCTCACCAACGGCGCCGCGGAACAGCCTGAGAACTGCTATCCGACGTGAGATATAATACCACATAGGAGTTCTCAGTGAGTCCGTTCAGTGTACCCAGTCTCACTAAGCACCCTTATACAATCTTTGGTGCCACCACACCAGATGGATATGGGATCATCCATCGCCCATCAAATGGGACAAGAATAGTATACGCTAGTCTACTCTGGAATATCGATGCCCTATCTCGATACCCCTATGACTAGGAACAATTAAAGGATATGCTCATAAACTACAGATCTCCTACTAGTATGATCCACATCATAATCCCAGTAGTCAACCATATATCCTAAGGGCTTTATCAACATGTACTAAATGAGTAAAATGCATGAGCAAAAGAACATGTCAAGACAAAGTAAACTAGATAGCATACTATCATGTCGAGCAAGAAAGTCCTTTGAATATATATATACACATACCGATACATCCACTATCATATAATGGCCTCTAGGGCATACATATTGTAGGGTTACTAGGCACTCTTACAAGGGTCTATAAGGCATCAACCATGCCCGATTTAAAATTTAGACATGCCGAACAACCCTAAACAAGATCTTTAAACTAGAGATTAGGCGAAACAAAGCATGTTAAACACTTTAACATCTAAGAGTTTGGGATTACAACCTTTGTAGTCCGGTCCTTCATTTCATAAGCTCCGTGTTGAGGTCCCTTCGCTGCGATCATCATGTACCCGGACTCTAGAGAAGCTCCACGAAGAGAATGATGCAAACTTGCTTCCGATCTTCGATAACTAAGATGATCTACCTTGAAGTTTCTTAAACACAAGCTCTCACTCACAAATGAAGTGAGCACCCTAATCTAAATGGCTAGGATAGAGTAGGATGATGAAGTAGGATTTTAGCTCTCATCTATTTTCTTAATCTCACTCAAAATCATCACTAATGAAAAAGCTAGAAAGCTTTTCCATTGAAAAAGAGAAGGAAGAAGATGAACCATTTCTTTTGTGATGAATAATGAATTGTGTGGTGAGGTTAGAAATGCAACCATGGGTTAAGTATGATAACTTAACCCATGTAGAGAATGAACCATGGTCAAGGGTTGAGTTGGGTTAACAAATATCATAACTAAATATCTTTACAAAATATCTTTGCAAAAACAAAAAGCAAAGCTTCTAGAAACTTCTAGAAAAGCTTAACCCAAATCAAACCCTAACCATGTTTAATCTCCACTAAATATGTTGCATTAATAACCCTAACATATTACAATATTATATATCACATATATAATATTTATTGTAACAAAATAAAATAATACAATTAACATATATCGCATATATATCAATATATTACCCGAGTGAGAAAAAGAATCTTTTAGTGAGCTTATATTAGTTAATGTAATTTAATATATCAAATATATAATTATACATTAAATTATCAAATCAACACTTGATCCGATAATCCGGCTATTTCATAAATAACCGACTAATATTATCTGTATCAGTTTATCGAATCAACACTTGATCCGATGACCCGGCTATATCTCATATACCCGGCCGATATCTTATATCGCGAGAATCTAATACGGTATCACATACACGTATTGTTCTCGGTCCCGCACATATCATATATATGCTCCTACTCCATTTTTCCTGAGTCAAGAAACCTCTGTGTAGGACTCTAATGAATCGTCAATACGCCGGCAGTAGGTGATGATCATATCAAACACCCACAAGGTGCAAGCGGTCAGCTAAACATAACAGCCACCCAGGTATTGAGCGATCAGAAGATCAACAAGCAAGCCTGTACATTCTCCTGCGAATCCAGTCAGTAACACTCCCGTACAGTCCGGTCTCTTCGTCTGATATGTCGCATATCTCGCCTAGAGGTGGTAAACGTCAGACCCCGGTAGCTTGATAAGTCGTGTCGATATGAGGTCCATAATAGTTCGAGAAACTACCGATAACACTTACCAGTAAATCTCAGCAACCCTGGCCAGGGATTTGCAGTTATAGCCAATCGAACAGAGCGCAACATCAACTCCCTATACCGGGAGAGACGAAACCCCTCCTATCGCTCATTGCCTCCATGTGATTCGGGACTGTACCCAAAAGCCACCTTTTTGCACGCCCTCTTGGACGTGGTATGATGGAAATCAAAGAACAGTGGGAATCACACAAGACTCTATGACGATCTCGGGTCTACAGACTAACATGTACCAGTGTCACCAGAGAACTGCCATCTGACGTGAGGTATAATACCATCTGGGAGTTCTCGGCGAGTCCATCCAGTGTACCCTGTCTCCACTGAGCACCCGTATACCTTCTCTGAGGTCAAACACCAATGGATATGGGATCATCCATCGCCCATCAAATGGGTCAAGAAGCGCATACGCAAGTCTACTCTAGAGTATCGATGCTCTGTCTCGGTACTCCCACGACTAGGAACATTTGAAGGATGTACTTTGCGACTACACTGACCTCACTAGTATGATCTGCATCATAGTCCTGATAGTCAAGTACTCATCCCAAGGGCTTTATCAACATGTAACATAGAGACAATCAGAGTACATGTTAAGATAAAGAGTAACTGGATAGCATACTATCATGTCGAGCAAGAAAGTCCTCCCTATATAAGTCCAAGCATCCACTACAATAGACAACGCATGTATAATGATGGCCTCTAGGGCATACATATAACTAACACATATATCCAACAAGTCTAAGGGCTTCATCAACATATAATAGATAGACAATAAGTGTACATGTTAAGATAAAGAGCAACCAGATAGCATACTATCATGTCGAGCAAGAAATGTCCTCCCTATATATGTCTAAGCATCCACTGCAATATACATCATGTTGGATATAAGTATGCCCTAGAGGCCATTATATGATAGTGTATGTATTTAAACATGTATATATATTCAGTGTACATTCTTCCTCGACATGATAGTATGCTATCTGGTTCTACTTTATCTGACATGTTGACTTGATCATGATTTTATTCATTTACACATGTTGATAAAGCCCGGAGGATATTTGCTTGACTACTGTGATTATGATGGAGATCATACTAGTGGGATGTCTGTAGTTTATAAGCATATTCTAAAAAGTCCCTAATCGTAGGTGTATCGAGACGGGGCATCGATATACCAGAGTAGACTAGAGTATATGATAATAGACCCATATGATGGGCGATGGATGTTCCTACATCCATTGATGTTTGACATCAAGATTGTATACGGGTGCTCAGTGATGACTGAGTACACTGGACGGACTCGCCGAGAACTCTTATATGGTATTATATCTATCGTCGGATAGCAGTTCTTAGGTGACACTGGTACAGGTTAGTCTGTATACCCGAGATCGTCATAGAGTCTTTTGTGTTCTCCCACTGTACTTTGATTACCACCCTACCACAGCTCTACCGAGTCGTGCAAGCAGGTGGCTTTTGGGTACAGTCCCGAGACACATGGAGACGATGAGCGATAGGAGGGGTTTCGTCTCTCCCGATATTAGGAGTTGATGTTGTGCTGTGCTCGATTTGCTATATCAGTAAGTCCCTGGCCAGGGCTGTTGAGATTTACTGATAAGTGTTATCAGTAGTTTCTCGATATATTATAGACCATTCATCGGCACGACTTATTGAGTTATTGGGGTCGACATTACCATCCACAGACTCGATATGCAGCATATCTGATGAAGAGACCGGACTGTACGGTAGTGTTGTCGGTTGGCTCGACGGGAGTTTTGACAGGCTCGCTTGTTTTCTTCTGGTCGTTCAATACCCGGGTGGCCGTTACGTATAGATGACCTCTTGCGGCTTGGGGGTGTTTGATATGATCATCCCCCACTGCCGACGTATTGATGAGTCTTAGAGTCCCACAATGGAGTTACCTAGCCCTGGAGAAACGATGTGGTGTGCATATGAGATATGTGATGGGACCCGATTAGATGCGCGAATGTGATACCGTATATTAATCAGGCGGTTTGCTATTGGTCGGGTAGTATGAGATATGACCGGTTTGCTAAATCAAGTATTGATTTAACATTGACCATTAGCTTTTTCACTTTAGACCCTTTTGTCTTTTGTTGAATGCATGCATGTATGCGCATGTTTACATTGATGCACATATAGATGTGCATGCACACATACATGCATACACTTTGTGTGTCATGGTTGTTGATACACTTGATGGTGGTAATATAAGACTCACATGTTAGTAAATATATTGGTATTTATATTTTTTTTAGTTAATGGAAATGGAAATAATTCATGGTTGATTATTTTATTCCTCCACTAAACCTATTTTTAACCATGAGTTATTATTCTATGGCCATTAGTGCTCTAAAGATAAATATCTAGGTATTTATTAACTTGGGTTAAGAATGAGAGTGGAAAATATATATATTTTCTTTTCTCATTTTTATCATGATCTTTTTCATTATCTCTTGAGCTCTCATATTGCCATCTTCTTCTTCCTCTCTCTCTTGCTCTCAAGGTTTTGATAGTGAGTGAAAGAGTGATCAAGTTAGGGTTTTGAAGTGAGAAAACAAATCACATCATCATTCTATACTACTCTTGCCCATTAGTTTAGAGTGTTAGCTTCAACTTCATCATTTGATCAAGTGGAGCTAGGAGCTTGGACAAAGAGGACTCCGGGTAGATCGTCGTGGACTTGGAGGATCTCAAGCAAGCTTCTTCCAACTTTCAAGTAGCCAAGGGGTCTAGCTAAAGGAGCTACAAATGTTGTATTCTCTTTTCCTAGTGCTTTACTACTTGTGGAATGAAATAGTTTTTGTGTTACCCTAGTTTTTCTAGTATGATCCTTAGGTTAATTTCTTTAGCACCCTCTAATTTTTTAAATATGGCATGTGTGATGCTATTAAACCCTAGTAGTGGTGCTAAGGAAACCCTACATAGTATCAGAGCCTAACTAGAAATCTAGACGATGTTATGTTAATGCGAAACCGAAAAACTTTGCAAAAATACGATTTTAGAAACCCTTGGAAATGCTCTCTGGAAATTTTTTTAAAACTGGTTTAAAAATTATTTTAGTAACTGCAGAGTGGCATTTGAGGTATTCTAAGAACACAGGTGAAATAAAAAAGGGGGGCTCGGTTTTCGACCGCCGACCAAGCTTGTTTTTCCGTCGTCGCCGGCCATTTTGGCTCCCCTCCTCATCGTATTGCACCAGTGCTCTGTACATCATGATCTGGGGTTTCTGGCATTGTTTTGCAGTCCAAAATTGCATGTGATGTTAGTTTGGTAATGGAATCTTTGCGGAGTATTTCGTATTCTTATTTTTTTAACATTGTATTGGTAACCTAGACGACGTTAAACAGGTCGAACGATTATCAAACACTGGTATTTTCCAGGTTGAACGTACTCAATATATAATGCAGGTATTTCTATGGACCCTCTAGAAGAATGAAACCTTAACTCGATATGTGACCGCGAGACCACGGCTAAACCTTAGGGTATGCCGTAGTTAGTAGCGCCACATATGAGGCTTGGGTTTTCCCTTCTACGGCTGGTCCATAAAGTACTGTGGCGTAGATTTTGGGTAATGTTTAACGGTGCTCAAGTGTTGAGCTTGCTGGGAAATATAGGTGTTCGTTAATTCGATCGAAGGGTTTAACATCGCTTAGTAGTATGTGATACTTATTTCCGCGATCGTAAGTGTAGTATGTGTATCGCCGGTTTCGTTGCTATATGTCAACGGCAATTGGGGTATGCATACATGCTTACGTTGATGACATGTGTTGTTCTGTGTTGCTTTGATATGATGTATAGGATCGTCGTGATCGAATGGCCGGGTTTTTTTTATGTGAGATGAGAGTTTTTCATTTCATTCATGTAAAATTCATTGTAATGTAATATTCTTTTATTTGGGGCACATTCGGGTTGAGGATGGTGTCACCATTGATGTATATTATTTACTTTTCCGCATTAGGATAGACCCAAGGTGGAGTGCACAAGTGACCGGGTTCTAGAGTCCAGTGGGAGACCATCTCGAGGAGTCGGGACCGAGTCACCTAACTCTAGAATTTGTAGGGTCGCTTGCCGCTCTCGTAGGGCTCTAGCGTCTGGGACTGGCTATTCATCACGACCGCGGAATCCGTATTTTCTATTGTTGGCTAAATACAAAATACGGACATCCTAGCATATCCTATACTTTCATATATGTGTTTCTGCTCCTTATATTCTGTGATGTGATCGCTTAATATATCTGAGACGAATGCAATATTATATATGAGATATATAGTAGACGTTGCTTATGTTTTACACCCGCGCTAGTCCCGTCCCGTTATGTCGTTAGTTAAGTAACCTAGCGGTGCATAACGGAACATTGCGGCGAATGCGGATGGCATAAGCGTACGTTGTATTTTCGTTTCTTTTCTGTGATTGGCTTATGGACTTAAATGATGGGGACAACATTAATATGATTAATGTGACGAAAAATATACCTAAAAAGATGTTGTAGAATCGGATTTGAAAAACACTCGGCTTTTTACGAAAAAGCTACATTTCAAAATTGCAGAGCTTAAGCCACTCCTTTTGAAAACCATTTGATTCTACGACGATATCAAGTTCAAAGCGTTAAAGGTTTTCTTAAAACCTTCCGCAACCCTCCTTCATTTTAGGAAGTAGAGAACTTAGTATTCATGCTACGTATTTTGATTATAGTCAAGGCATAGTGTACGGTAGCTAAGTGATGTCTTCCTACAAAACATATGATGTGATTAGTTAGGACATTCATGTGATTATGTTGATCATAGTCAAGGGTCATATGGGAGGATCTGATTAATCAAGAAATGACTGGTAGAACTTGACTAGTGCTTATGATATGTTGATTATAGTTAAGGTCATGAGTGCTAGGGTAAAAACCACATCGGGAATTTCAATAGTTGAAATTTGCAATGAGATTGCATACCTTACATATGAGGGTTGGATCCCGATCCCACTGTGGGCAATAATTGCTCCCAGGAGAGTTTTATAGTTTACAATTAGCTAACCCATTAGGTGTCTAGAAAGGTGTTAACGAGGCTAGGCCTTTGGGAAGACGAGATTTATATTAATTAGGTCCGTGCGAAAGCACGGGGAACCTCCCTCAAGTACCGACACTAGCCTGGCTGAACGGTTAACGAAGTTGTAGACTGTAATCAATCCTGGCTAGTTTTCCTTTTAAGGTTTGAGGGGAAATTTGGTAAAAGCAGTGGGAGACATCGATTAGATAAGATAATAACCAATCTGATTTTTGCAAGAGCTTTCACTGAGTGTATTCTTTTCTCTCTCTTAATGGCAGATACCAATGACTGGACTCAAGCTTCTACTAGATAAAAATAAACTGAATGAGACCAATTATAAAGACTGGATGAGGAACCTTAATATTGCCTTGACTTATGATAAGGTATCATATGTCCTCATGGCTCCAGCCCCGCCCGTCCCAGGTCCTAAATCTTCAGTTGCGGATAAGGAAGTCCGCAAGACATGGGACGCTGACTGTGCCACGGCCAAATGCATCGCGCTTGCATCGATGGATAACATACGTCAGAAGCAGCACTAGAATATGGACGTCCAATCCTTGTTTCTTTAAACAAAGTAGATGTATGGGGAGCAATCTCGTGTCTTACGATACGAAGCGTCACAAAAGCTGTTTCAGACGCTGTTGGCCCCTGGCACACCAGTAGGAGACCATGTTTTGAAGATGATAGCTCTCATAGAAGAGCTTGAGGACCTTGGGTGGACAATGGAAAATGAGCAATATACTGATATTATTCTGCAGTCTCTCCCCTCTACCTTTGCTCAATTTATAGTAAACTTCAACATGCAAAGTCAATCCCGTGTATGTGCATTTTGACCAAAAAGAGTGCTATAATAATGGGAATATATCCAGGATACATATCAGCGGATTGCTGGGGTTACCTGAACTCCTTAATATGTTAAGGAGTGCAAAGAGCACGCTGAAGTCAGTGAAGACTCCCGCTTTGACTGTTGGGCCATCTTCCTCTTCTCGTCCGAAGGCTAAGGCCAAGGGAAAAATGAAGAAGAAACCCACCAAACCTAAAGGTGGAGTTAAAAAGGTTAAGGGGAAAGACAAGTCCAAAGCTGGGGGATCGGGGAAAGGGGAATGTTATCACTGACACAAAGCAGGACACTCGAAGCGTAACTGCACTGAGTACTTGGATCTCAAGAAGAAGTATGGTGATGCTCCCGCTTCAGGTGTGTTTGTGACAGAAAACCGTTTTTCTATAAACTCTGCTTCCTGGGTATTAGATGCCGGTTCAGGTTCTCACATTTGCAATTCCATGCAGGGGCTGAGAAATAGCAAAGTTTTGAAGACAGGTGGCCATACTCTCCGAGTTGGAAATAGTTCTAATGTACATACAGTTGCAGTAAGAGAGTATCACTTGGGATTGCCGTCTGGATGTATAATGGTTTTTAACCCATGTTATTATGTACCCAGTATTCTTTGTAATATAATATCTATTTCTTTGTTAGACAATGAAGGATATAATTTTGTATTGAAGAATAATGCTATGAACATTAACCTGAATCAAATGTTGGTTGGGTAAGGTACACTTAATAACGGGATATACGTTCTAAATCAACACACAGTTTTCAGCATACAACACACTTCTAAAAGAAAATTTCCAGAAATAAATGAAGCTTTTCTTTGGCACTGTAGACTTGGTCATATTAACGAAACAAGAATAAACAAGCTACATACAGATGGATATTTAAAACCCTTTGAATATAAATCTTATGCGACTTGCCAGTCTTGTATCAAGGGTAAAATGACCAAAACTCCGTTTACAGGACACGGAGAAAGAGCCACTGAGCTCTTAAGCCTCATACATTGTGATGTATGTGGGCCAATGTCTACACAGGAAAGATGAGGTTTTTCATACTTCATTACTTTCACTGATGATTTCTCAAGATTCGGTCATGTATTTTTATTAAAGCACAAGTTCGAAGCTTTCGAGAAATTCACTGAATATAAACTTGAAGTAGAAAAACAAACCGGCTTGAGTATCAAAATGCTTCAATCAGATCGAGGTGGGGAGTATCTCAGTACAGAGTTTGCAGACTTCCTAAAAGAGAATGGGATTCTCTCTCAACTCACTCTTCCTTACACACCACAGCATAACGGTGTGTTAGAATGACGGAATCGAACCCTATTAGATATGGTTCGTTCCATGATGAGTGATGCTGAGTTACCCATCTCATTTTGGGGGCATGCATTGGAGACTGCAGCGTTTCTACTGAACAGGGTCCCAACCAAAACCGTGTCTACTACACCATATGAGATATGGTATTGGAAGAGACCATCTCTTAAGCAATTTAAGATTTGGGGTTGTCCGGACTATGTCAAAAAGCAGAATCCAGACAAACTCGATACACGGTCAGTCATGTGTAAATTTATGGGATATCTAAAGAATTCTTATGGATATCTATTCTACCACAAGGAGGAACAAAAGGTGTTTGTTTCCCGGAATGCCAAATTTTTAGAAAATGAATTTTTTACAAATACTGATGGCAATGTGGTAGATCTAGAAGAGGTTCTAGAAACACAAATTACAAATAACGACTTGGTTGAACCAGCTGTTGGAAAAAAAACTAATGAATCTCGGCCACTCCGTAGATCTGATAGGACTTCTTGCCCACCAGAGAGGTACTACGGTTTCCTCGTTGATGGTGACGGAGAAGACAACATCATGGAGGATGATGATCCTACCAGCTTTCAGCAAGCTATCACGAGTGGAGACTCTGTGAAGTGGCTGGATTCCATGAGATCTGAAATGGAGTCTATGTACACCAACAAAGTATGGACTTTGGACATTGTACCCCCTGGGGTAAAACCTGTGGGGTGAAAATGGGTCTTTAAAAGAAAGATTGGTGTAAATGAGAAGGTAGAGGCCTATAAGGCAAGACTTGTGGCGAAGGGTTTTCGTCAAAGACCAGGTCTGGACTATGACGAGACTTTTTCTCCCGTAGCCATGCTTAAATCCATTCGGATCCTACTTGCTATTGCTGCTCACTACGACCATGAAATCTGGCAGATGGACGTTAAAACTTCATTTCTAAATGGTGATTTAGAAGAATGCGTTTATATAGATCAACCAGAAGGCTTCATTGACAGAGGGAGCAGCGGGAAAGCATGTAGATTGCTTAAATCCATGTATGGATTAAAGCAGGCATCACGGAGTTGGAACATCTGTTTTGATGATGTTATCAAAGAGTTTGATTTCATCAAAAATCCAAATGAACCTTGTGTTTATAAGAAGGCTGTAGGGAGAGCTGTCACATTCCTCGTATTCTATGTGGATGACATTTTTTTGATAGGAAATGATATTCATATGCTACAATCGGTCAAATCTTTCTTGTCACAAAGGTTCTCCATGAAGGACCTGGGTGATGCCACCTACATACTGGGCATTCGGATCTATAGAGATAGATCCAAAAGGTTATTGGGATTGTCCCAAACTAGGTACATCAACACCATCCTAAAGAGGTTTAGTATGAAAGACTCCAAGCGGGGTGCCTTACCCGCTTGCCATGGAGTCACTCTCTCCAAGGACTTTTGCCCAAAGACCGATGAAGAGAGAGCTCGCATGAGCATTATACCCTATATTTCGGCAGTAGGATCTATAATGTATGCGATGTTATGTACAAGCCCAGATATAGCTTATGCACTTAGTGTAGTAAGCCGGTATCAATCCAACCCTGGGGAGAATCACTGGATAGCTGTGAAGAACATTCTTAAGTACTTGCGAAAGACTAAAGAATTGTTCTTGGTGTACAGTAATGGAGATCTCCAAATGGAGGCCTTTACTGATTCGAGCTTCCAGAGTGATAAGGACGACAGCAAATCTATCTCTGGGTTTGTATTTACCCTCAATGAGGGGAGGTAAGTTGGAAGAGTTCCAAACAGGATACCGTTGCAGACTCTACGATGGAAGCTAAGTACATTGCGGCGAATGATGCCGCCAAGGAAGCCGTCTGGATGAGGATGTTCGTTTCGGAGCTAGGAGTAGTTCCAACCATTGTGTTGTGATAATAATGGGGCTATGGCGTTAGCCAAGGAGCCCAGGTCCCATCAGCGGTCCAGACACATCCCGAGGCGTTTTCATTTGATCTGGGAGATTGTAGATCGCCGTGAGATCGAGATTAGGCGAGTAGACACAAAGAATAACACCGCGTATCTACTCACCAAGGCACTCTTTCAGCCGCAGCATGAGCAACTTTTTGAGATGTTGGGTATGAGATACGCCAATAACTGGCCTTAGTGCAAGTGGGAGATTGTTGGATATATGTATGCCCTAGAGGCCATTTTATGATAGTAGATGTATTTATACATGTATATATATTCAGTGTGCATTTTTGCTCGAGATGATAGTATGCTATCTGGTTCTACTTTATCTGACATGTTGACTTGATCATGATTTTATTCATTTACACATGTTGATAAAGCGCTGAGGATATTTTCTTGACTATTGTGATTATGATGGAGATCATACTAGTGGGATGTCTGTAGTTTATAAGCATATCCTAAAAATTCCCTAGTCGCAGGTGTATCGAGACGGGGTATCGATATACCAGTGTAGACTAGCGTATATGATACTAGACTCATATGATGGGCGATGGATGTTCCCACAACCATTGATGTTTGACATCAAGATCGTATACGGGTGCTCAGTGGAGACTGAGTACACTGGACGGACTCGCCGAGAACTCCTATATGGTATTATTTCTATCGTCGGATAGCAGTTCTCAGGCGACACTGGTACAGGTTAGTCTGTAGACCCGAGATCGTCATAGAGTCTTGTGTGTTCTCCCACAGTACTTTGATTACCACCCTACCACGACTCTACTGAGTCGTGCAAACAGGTGGTTTTTGGGTACAGTCCTGAGACACATGGAGACGATGAGCGATAAGAGGGGTTTCGTCTCTCCCGGTATTGGGAGTTGATATTGTGCTATGCTCGATTGGCTATATCAGTAAGTCCCTGTCCAGGGCCGTAGAGATTTACTGATAATTGTTATCAGCAGTTTCTCGATCTGTTATAGACCATTCATCGGCACAACTTATTGAGTTATTGGGGTCGATGTTACCATCGGTAGACTCGATATCTAGCATATCTGACGAAGAGACCGGACTGTACGGTAGTGTTGCCGGTTGGCTCGACGGGTGTTTTGACAGGCTCGCTTGTTTTCTTCTGATCGTTCAATACCCGGGTGGCCGTTACGTTTAGCTGAGCTCTTGCGGCTTGGGGGTGTTTGATATGATCATCACCCACTGCCGGCGTATTGACGAGTCTTAGAGTCCCACAATGGAGTTACCTAGCCTAGGCGAAGCGATGTGGTGTGCTTATGAGATATGCGCGGGGACCCGATTAAATGCGCGTATGTGATACCGTATATTAATCGGGCGGTTTGCTATTGGTCGGGTCGTATGAGATATGACCGGTTTGCTAAATCAAGTGTTGATTTAACATTGATCATTAGCTTTTTCACTTTAGACCCTTTTATCTTTTGTTGTATGCATGCATGTATGCACATGTTTACATTGATGCACATATAGATGTGCATGCACACATACATGCATACACTTTGTGTGTCATGGTTATTGATACACTTGATGGTGGCAATATAAGACTCACATGTTAGTAAATATATTCGTATTTTTTTTGAGTTAATGGAAATGGAAATAATTCATTGTTGATTATTTTATACCTCCACTAAACCTCTCTTTAACCATGAGTTATTATTCTATGGCCATTAGTACTCCAAAGATAAATATCTAGATATTTATTAACTTGGGTTAAGAATGAGGGTGGAAAATATATATATTTTCTATTCTCCTTTTATCATGATCTTTTTCATTATCTCTTGAGCTCTCATATTGCCATCTTCTTCTTCTTCTCTCTCTTGCTCTCTAGGTTTTGATCATGAGTGAAAGAGTGATCAAGTTAGGGTTTTGAAGTGAGAAAACAAACCACATCATCATTCTATACTACTCTTGCCCATTAGTTTAGAGTGTTAGCTTCAACTTCATCATTTGATCAAGTGGAGCTAGGAGCTTAGACAAAGAGGACTCCGGGTGGATCGTCGTGGACTTAGAGGATCTCAAGCAAGCTTCTTCCAACTTTCAATTAGCCATGGAATCTAGCTAAGGGAGCTACAAAGGTTGTATTCTCTATTCCTAGTGCTTTAATACTTGTGGAATGAAATTGTTTTTGTGTTACCCTAGTTTTTCTAGTATGATCCTTAGGTTAATTTCTTTAGCACCCTCTAATTTTTTTAATATGGCATGTGTGATGCTACCAAATCCTAGTAGTGGTGCTAAGGAAACCCTACACATCACATGTACAGTAATGGCCTCTGGGACATACATATAACTAACAGTTTCCAATGTGTGCCTACGCGGGGTAGGTCGTTACCCCGTGTATGATATTATTTAAAATTAACAAGTTCAACTAATTCTTGCCAAAAATGTGAATAATCTAGAAGTCACATGTTCATGAAAAGAAATATAGGTTACAAGTTGTAATATTATTAATTATCATTATCTCGCTAAATTAAAGATCGGTTAATAAAACATAAAATATTTGATACAAGGGTATTATCTTGAGCATGATTTTCATGGATGAAGTTCAAGGCGTGGATTGAATTGGTGATATAGCAAAAGAAAGGATTTAAGGAAGAGAAAGAAAAGTAGGAATACTTACCGTTTCCGCTTTTTCTCGTACAAGCGAGAAAAGAAGAGAAGAAGTCTCGGTTGAAGAACCGAGACCTACGGTGCATGGAAGATTGAGCTTGGGACCGATTACGCATACTAGAACAAAATTTTGGTAGCTAACATGCGGAGGAACGAATTTGAGCGACGGAGTTGACTTGGACTTGTGTACTTGACTTCTTTGGCTAGAGAGAGACTTGAGAGATAAGAATTTTGATTAGTATTTTCAGAATAAATTAGGAGAAGAACTAAGCGAAAAGACTAGTTATTTATAAGGAGCAAATATAGGTATAGAGAGAATCAAAAAGTTAATTAAAATGTATTAAAAGCGAGGGAAGTCAGAAGGACGCACGAGCCCAGCCTGAAGGCAATTAGTTCCATCACAGCTGCCCATAGCATTTTTTAGGGGGAAATGGGTGGTCGAGATTGGGAGTTAAGTCTCGAGTTTTGTGCCATGTGTTTTAATCGTATTTAAATACTCATTAATCCTGATTGATTTCTCTGAAACTTTTCGTTTCTCCGTGTAAGGCATGTGAAACTCTTAGACTTCCGAAAAGTTAAAAAGAAAATTATTAAAAATAATTGGAGCTGATTGGATCCGAACACGCAGACTAAAGAACAGCAGTGAAAAGTATTAACCAATGAGCTAGAAGTTTTTTCTTTCTTTTATTTAACAATTTTAACTTATAACTCATAGTCAGGCTGAAATACACCTTTATATACATTGAATGTGTTACAATTGTACAGAGATTTCAAGATCATTACATCCTACCCTCCTTATAAAAATTTCGTTCTCGAAATTTTCAAAAAGAACTAACCATCAAATAGATGAGGGTATTGTATATGCAAATCATCTTATCTCTCCCCGATTGATTCTCCTGACGAATCCCTTCTCTACATCACCTATACAAAATTCACCTCCTTGTTCCGTAATGTCTTCACCTTTCGATCCAAGATCTCAACCGGTTGCTGCTCGCAAATCAGATCGGTTTGCACTGTGAGTTCCGAGTGATCTAGTATGTGTCTGGGGTCGCTCACATATCGTCGTAGCTGGGATATTTGGAACACACTGTGCACTCCTTCCAATGAGGGTGGTAGTGCCAAGCGGTACACCCTTTCTCCAACTCGTTCAAGTATGTCGAATGGTTCGATATACCTTGGACTAAGTTAGCCCTGTTTGCCAAAATATATCACTCCTCTATTCAGAGAGATCTTCAGAAATACATATTCTCCGGGTTGGAACTTCAAGTGTCGGCGCTTCGCTACTGCCCAATGCTTCTGCCTATCTTGGGCTTTGCGCATCTTTTCACTCCATTATTTGATTTATAATGTTTTAGATCATAGTTTTCTGCTTACTTGGGTTATGGAGACGTTAGAATGATGTCACGTGATTCAAGTGCCGGTCACGTGATATTTCCGGGTCGTAACAGATAGCTAGATTTATAATAGGCTATCATGCATAACACTGACATGTTAGATGTGGTGAAGTGTTTCAGTCACCGAGAATGGAGATTCTTCAGGTGTATGTCATGATCATATATTGTGATACATGTAGTACATGGCCACGTTTGAATTCTCCATGACACGTCACCTATGAGATATAAAATTTAAACAGTTATATAATCTGTTTGACTTGATGACATTATTGTTTTCGATCTTTCATTTAAGTAAGTTTTGATATGAAGATACTTCTTATCATCTGACATGAATAACAAATCTGAAATATTAAGATGCTTCAAATACATTTAAGAAGATAATGGGTGTCTAGATTGAATCCGAAAATCTCATCGTGATAAGAATAAGTTTACTGTTCATTCCTATGAAGATATAAAATCCTATGAACATGTGTTTTGAAAAATATTTTTCAAATTATATTATTATATTAACATTTATATTCGAAATGAATTTGTGTTAATGGGGAATGAAGTTTTAGGCTTGAGCAATTAGGTGAACATGTCATGCTCATTTAATAGCTTAAAGATAAAAAAACTTGATGTCGGAAAGGATTGAATGTAAGTTGATATTTATTGTCATCTTACATTATGGTAGAGCTTTTATGAATAATTGAAAAGATTGGTGTTTGAAGGTTAAATCAAAAATATTAATTAATTAATTACGAATTAATTTAGTTGATAGTTGCTTTTGATATGAGACCTATTTGGTCCCACCTATAAGCCTTTCGGTGGAAGCTTTAGACACAACCATAAGAAAAATATTATTAATAATATAATTGTTGTATTATTAATATGTGGATTTTTAGTCCCACATCGGATATTTAGGGTTAAGGTATCGTACCACAACCCTATATAAAGAGGAAAAGTGCTTGCCATGAGTAATGATCTTTAATTAAGAATTTGAATTATGAATATTTCATCTTAAAATATTTGGATGCTTATCAATCCATGAGGGTGTTTCTTCCAGAAAGGCTGGTGGACTTCAGTTGGAGGCCTTTGCATTTGTGAAGGCTGCCTCAAAGGAATTTTGTGGATATGATCAGATCCTTCATTGATGAAGATCAAGATGTAAAAGTTACGCATTTAATTTTAAAATTCGATTTTTAGAAATTGATGCATGTGCTTCCGTCATATGCATGCATACGCTTCTTTCAACCCTTCATCATCCAAACCATAACTTTATAACTAGAGGCTTCTCATTAACAAATATTCACATCTTCAAGTTTAGATTTAGACAATGGTGTGGAATCAAGATAGAGGTGCAAACACTGCATTGTTGATAAGTTAGGATCGATGTTTCTATCTAACTAATATCAACTATTCATTTTTTCATTTGTTTTCTTAATTCTATTCTTATGTATGAATAATCATGACTTGCTGTTGTTATTCCTTAATTTTTTCAAAGCCAAATACACCTAATCTTTAATGTAAATAAAGGAAACATCCATTTAAAATGATTTTGCAAGAAAAAGATATATAAAGTGAATTGAAGAACTATAAATTACATTCTCATGTTAAAACGAGATTTAAGTTGAAGATAAAAATATTATTACAATTTTTTCCTTTGCTTTGTCTTTATCATTTGTATCAAAAGTTCATAAATGTATACAAGCTATATAAGAGGAGTGGTAATTAATATAAATTCTCTAAATTATCTTTTTACATATTCTGAGAAGTTTGATCTTATTTTCTGAAATGAAATTCGTTTCCTCGATACTCGTTTTCCTTTTGGCTTTATTATCAATATAGATGCAACATGCATTTTCTTTTTTAGAAAATTTATTGATGTTAACTTTTTTTTTTTAATTAAGCTCTCTAAAAATTGCAAAACTATTAATTAATAATTCTTTACTTTCAATCTATTATGTATATATTAACAAAAATCAAAAAATTTATGAATTTATCAATTCATCACGACCTGGCAAAGGCACACGGCTAGTAACTCAAAACAAAGTTATCTTTTTTACTATTATAACCAAAAGAGAAGGGGCGTGTAGCGGTCTCATATTTAATTGAAATAAAATATTTCAAAAACATGAAAAATCCTTAATCCTAAGACAGTAGTCCAATTCATCAACTTTTTTGACCTATGGAATCACACTACTACAGTATAGGGATCTGGTAACGGTTTAAACCATTACCACCGTTAGCATATCCCAATTTAGTAACGGTTTAAGCCATTACAGAACCGTTACCATAACCACCGTTACCATAAATATGGTAACGGTTTAACCCATTGCCAAACACAAAAAAGGCAACGGTCTAAATAATTACAATATAAACGTCTATCAAAATTGACTCAGATATCTTACACATAAAATTGTGGGGCTCACATATGTGGTAACGGGTTAACCCGTTACCATACATATGGTAAAGGTCTAGTCCGTTACCATATACATCCTATGATAACGGTTTCAACCGCTGCCATATCTTCTCCCATTACTAAAAACCATCTGATATTTGATATCTTCCAGATATCAGATACACGTAACCGTTACCATAGGGTTTATGGTAACAATTTAAACCGTTACCATGTGTTATATGTATTTTTCTAAGAACATGAAATTTCTTCTCCCAATGCGCTGCTTTCAATTACAATCAGCAATACATAATAATATTATTATGATCAAATCTCACGTAATTATAAACAAAATATATATACAACCAATATGATCAATAAATAAACAAGATAAATGCTTGTATCAATAAATCAACAAATAAATAAGTCTATGGTCGTTAGGACGAAGAACCTCCATTGTCCCGTGTCCTTAAGAAACTCCCAAACTCGTTCTGTATGGCCTCCTGGACCTTCTCCGCAAGGGTCTGCAGCTGCTGCTGTGTTTATTGTTGCGTCTATGCCATCTGGTCGCGGAGCTGACGAATCTTTTCTTGCGGCGCAACTGCCTCATTTCCCCGCGTCTGGGACACGACATACCCGTGGACGGACGCACGTCAAGCAAAATGTCGGTGGGCCCCGGGCCCAACCTCGCACTCATACCTACCGTAATACCCGCTGGATAGCGAATCCAGGACAGGCACAATGACGATAATCGGATCGTCGGGGCCAAATCCTAGGGCGTTCGTCTTCTCCTTAAACTGAGTTTGTAAAGAACACGCACACGCACTTAAAACAAAAAATCAACTTGATTATATAAAACATACCATGTACTCGCCTATGCCCTTATGTAACGCAGACCATCCCTTGGCAATAGTGTAATTGGCGGGGTCTTTTTGTTTCTATGATAAAATTATGGTATGGAAATTTGATAAGAGTTCAATGTTTTAGAAGATGATGATGAATTAAAGTTAGGGCATAAAATTTTGACAAGAGTTTAATGTGTGTGTGTGTGTTTTTTCAATAAACTATTGTTGTTTTTCAATAAAATACCTACATCTATAGTTGATTGTCACTAAAATACTCCATTTGCTCAATTTTACTTATTTATACTAAAATACCATTAGCTATTGTTGATTTTACACTAAAATATCCTTAACTATAAAATTAGGATTTACTTCAATAATTAATTTGCAACACTGAAAATATATAAAGTTAAGCGTCGAAACAATCACCATGTGCCATTGTGCGCTGGCCTTCGTACGTTTTACTTAGATCAGGACAGCGCGACTTTTCATGCCATTATTCCGGTTCTCCTTATTGCGCTCCGACAACAACTTGTAAATATAAAGAAAATTATATTATATTTTAGAATATGAATCGTTTATGTTATATTGTTATAACCTTAAAAATTAAATATATACCTTAACATGCTCACGCTCGTAATACTGGACCAGCTGCGGCCAATCCTCTCTCGGGACTTGGAGATATATCCTGTTCATCATCGCCCAGCGCTCTTCCTCAGTCACCGTGAGCCAGGGAAGGTAATATTTTCCTTAACTTCACTTCGCCGTCTCTTCTTGATATTCTGACAGTGGCTATCAGCTAAGCAAAGGCGCGATGTGGATCGAACGGTCTATCCATGCCATTCTCGCCGATGACGCCGATGAATTTGTAATTTTTCCTGGTATGAAATTACAAAATTATATATATATATATAACGACGATTGAAATTTAAAGATATAAAAGGGTATATGATACTTCGTCCGATGCAAAAAATGCTGAACACTGGCAGTCTGGTGGTGGTCCCACCTAGCAGGGAGCGGGTAATTGTAGTAAGTACAGATCTCCGCTACTATGTAATCCCCCTACTTAGTCGACATATCACCAACAGGAACACCATCGGCGTTCCACATCAGCATCTATGGCTCAGCACCTATGGCTGGCCTGGAGCAGAAGAGCCCAGTAGAACCCCTCCTCCTAACACTGCTGGAGCTTGCAAAGAAGATAGATATATAGACACAATATTATAATATTCAGAGTATGTAGCTATAAACATACATATTTAAATTACAATCGTTATTTAAAAACTCTAAGCAATACAGATTATACATTCCATTCCTGGCGTGGCGCTATAATCGAGGCCAGATGCCATCCCCTCAGTAGAATGCGGAACTGCAAACAGTAAACTGTTAGATAAATCAATAGAATTTAATAGATAACTAGAAATTCAATAGACAACTACATTGTAATGATGTATTAAATTTTGAATGAGTAAATAATATACCATGTGCAGGAGTGACTGGGTGATTGTTGCAGAAACTCGCGTTCCGCTTGTTCTGTTTGTTCTACTTACCGCAATCAAGACGGAGTTGCTTTGCAGTTAGCCGGTTAAGAACGAGTCGATCCGCAGGGAGATGGTTGTATGTCTGTTCTTGTATTAGATGAGTCAATTCAAGAATGTATATGTGTATGTTCAAATCTATCCTAAGTTTTCATATTTATGTTCAAGTAAACTTGTTAGGGTTAAAGTTGGTTAATAGAGTTAGGATTAGTCTTGTGCTTTTCTTTTCCCATTCTTAAAATGATGTTAGGATAAAAGAAAACAATGGGGATTACGAGGACATAGGAATGAAATTTGCGAGTTTAAGTAAGCTTTCCAACGCTAAATCCATTCCTAGTGTCCCTTGTCCTTCCGCTAGGTGCGCTTATTTCCAAGCCTAGGCCAAACACCCACAACCACGTATCCAATTAAGTCACAACTATATGTCAAGTTGTAGAGAGCCCAAAGGACTTCTCGACTTAGCTCGCGGCAATATATCACGTATAGCGTGCCTAAGTATGGGGGTTGTGTTTGTTTGGTCTTGGTTCATTTTAGGATGTTTGGTGAAGAGAAGCACAAGAGAATTTTCCGTCCCTCATACTAACCTTCCTTAGCCCCTAACAAGTGTGGAAATTATTCATAGATTTAAATGAAAATAAAAACAAAACAAGAAGGATGAAAAGAAAGAAAGGAAAATGCGGTTTTACAAATGATAGTAAGCTAACTACTTGGGCGCTCACCTAAGCAAGGAACTCCATAGAGTATCATGGCTTGAGAAAAATATGAATAAGAAGAAAAGAAAAAATAACAAGAAATAACAACAACTAATTAACAACAATAAATAAATTTCCACTAGGAATTAAAATTACAAGACAAGAAAATAAAGATACAAGTTAAATAAAAACGCTCATCTTCATTGATTTTCCACTCAAGAGCTCTCACTACACTTTCATGGAGAACAGATAAAGAAGAAGAAGAAATACAAACTAATCTACATTAAATCCTAACAAAGAAGAAGACATCTACAATGGCTCAAAACTGGAGTATTTATAGACAGAGAGATGAAACCCTAGGGCTAAATTCCGAGCCCATACACAATTACAAAACTACCCCTAAAACACGATATGGCACTGAGTTGACTCGGCCGCGGAACCGCCGCAAAAATGGCTTATTTGCCGCGGTTCCGCGACGGTTTGGAGTAGTTGGTTTGTTGTTATTTCTGGGGTTCCTTGTGATGCTTTCTTCTTCTGTTCTACAGGTCCCAAATTGCAAAATGGCTCAAATATATCTTCAGATTTCTAACAGTCCAAAATGGCTTCAATTTTAATTCATTTGACGTTTATCTCCCTCGAGCTCGGTGCGTCCATAGAATTTTGTACCGCCCCTCTTGTGGTTTGTGCTTGACCGAGACACGAATGACCACTGTTATTTGTCTTGTCTCTTAAACTGGTAAGCAGAAGTGGACGGATGCGGATGACCGGAACCCAGATTTTATCTGTCTGTGGCAGATGTTCTGGATTTTGGTGTAACTGTGGAGATTTTGTAAGATTTACATTATTTTGGACTAGAAACCTATAACCTTTAAATATGTAGCAAACACGGATCAAAAGCACTTACTTATAAACAAACGAGCAGAAGGATGGACGGTATTAAATGCAATATTATGGTGTGAACAAATACCCCCAAACTTAACTTTTGCTCGTCCTGAGCAAAACCAATTATTTTCAAAAAGTCCTAAGCTCATTTTCGTAGGCATCACGGTTGCACTTAGCATGTGGAACAAGCTGTTAAAGCTCTAGGTGTCCCTAGTAGAAAGAGTGTTGTCTTCTGAGGATTTTCAGCGGATACTACCCACAAAATCCCGTCAAGCTAGTTTCATAAGTTAACATCGATTCTACTCCTACTGTTTAGTATCTAAGTTAGAAATTCTATCATCCTATATTAGAAATATCCATCCCTTATTTTCCACAACTCCTATTTATTCAACCCAAGATCCAATACGTTTTGACAGTTTAGAAAGATCTCGGTTTCTCCAGAGTTTTCCTTCTAAAGTGCAGTCTCCAATCCAGAATTTTTATCAACTTTACGGAAAACATAAGTTTTATTCTTTATTCCTATCTTTCCTCTAAACATCTATCGTATACCGCTACGTGGGTGTAAAATTTCACCCCCACACTTAAGAATTCAATTCAAGCTATAGTACCCTTTCCCTAATACCTAATACTACTTCTTTTCATTAATGATGGACGGATTTGCTCACACATCTTTCATGCGACTGTTAATGCTTCTTAAGTTACTAAGAGCTGATTACTGAATGTGTGAACTTAAAGAGTAAATAACAGTTTTCAGGTCTTGTAATTTATTTATTTTTCTTTTCTTTTCAAGACCAGATATTTTTTTCAATGATACTCTTTTGGTGGTTAGCTTTAAATACCGCTTTTCTTTCATACTAAGTTTTCAGGCAAAAGTATTTCCAGGTATCCTCTTCTATCCCAAGTTTTAAGGTGCGCGTAAGTGTGATTTGTAGGGTATATACTTTCTGAATTTGACTCAAGAATAGGAACTTTTTTTCAGACTTATTTTTCAATAATGCTTTGAATACTTTCCCTTCATCTCGACTTAAGTCAAGAACTGAACTCAAGATTACCTATTTCTAAAAAAAACTGTAAGGACGTATATTTACCAAGGTTAAATAGTACGGGGTTATTTTTAGGGTTTTCAATTTCTAAGAGTAAGATTTAGTTATTTCTAACGTATCAACTAAATTTTCGGAATAAAAATCTAAGTTACCCTACTAGCTAACTTGACAACAAATTTTTTATATTTTTGTCAAATTTTTCAATTTTTTTGGGTTTTTAAATGAGTATACAAATGCAAAATATACACATGAATGCGAAGGTAGAAAGCTTACCTAGCGCACCTCCAAACTTAAACTTGACAGTGCCCTCATTGTTATGCTACACCAAGAGGGTCAAAATTGTTGGCGCTCCCCTGTATATTTTTTTTATATAAAAGAAAAAGAAAACAAAATATATATATACACAAAAAGATCCCCCCAAACTTAAGTAAAACAGTGTTGCCACTGTTTAAGCGTTGAGGTAAGAGTTAGGGGGAAGAGAATAGTATTAATCTATACAAGGCCTTACAAAGGCCAAAAGTTAATACCAACCATTCAAAAATTTATCGTGATAAATCTCGGGTTGGTAAAAGAATGCGTAGAGAAAAGTGAGGAAGAATATGCGAGACCGTATGTGGATGAAGCGGTGTACGGTCTCGGTGGAGGAGAAGAACGGCGGAGGGGAAAAAGAAATGGAACACGAACTTTAGGGTGGAAATGGAGTGAATAAATTAGTACAATTTGTAATGATAGAATTGAAAAAATGGATTGTATTAATCTATCAACATGTCATGAAATGGGGTTAAACCTCTCATGATCCGTGAGAAAACATGGGTCGACCGAATTTAGTAAACCGGACATAGGAAGTGAAGGTGATGCGGCGTCTTGCAAAGCGGGAACGATGGAAAGGATGGAGGGAAGTGATTAAGGAATGGTATCGTTTAAACGTTCAAGAGGATGTGCACAGTCAGTGGAAGGGATATGATGAATTGGAAAATCCGACTCATCTAATAAAACTGCTTCATCCTCAATAATATCCTCAAAATTCCCTTCAAAATTCAGCTCATCCACGCATTCATCATCATTTTTCAGACGCATATGGGGTTTGGGAAAAACAGTTAATGGTTCGGGATGATGTCCACACGGTAGTCAAAGGACATGATGGATTGGTGAGAAAAGCACATCCAAAACTGCGGGTTCATCATCCAAAATATTCCCAACATCGATATTCTCAATCAAGTGAAAGTTAAATTTCTCAGAGATCTTGTCAAAAGAACAGATTTTAATCAATTGTGGTTCTAGAGTGGAGGTGTAGAGATCAACGGTATTGGCATTGGTTTCACTTGAAATGGACCCTTCACAATCGGGTAAATCAAACCCTACAAAATCGCACAACTCATTAAACATTCTATCATCAATTGGTGAATCATTTGGGACACTCGATAGACTTTCGAAACTGGAGTTTTGGAATTCAATTTGAAATGGGTAGGTTTTATTTGGAAGAGTGTAATGCTCACTCTCACCACGCAAATTCGCAAACTGTCCAATCGCCTCATCATACATTGGAAAATTCGGAGCTAGTTGGAAACTAGCTGCCGGTTCGTTAGGTTGTATGAGGGCGGCCATGGACGCATTCAAATCCACCATTTGTTGGTACGGCACAACCCGAAATTCTTTTAATGACTGTTCAAGATTAGACATGGGTTGTGAAGGGGTTTCAGTAAATGACTCAAACTCGTTTGGATATGTGAAACTCCTAAATGGCTGTTCAGAAGAAATGTTTAGAGAAGGTATAAAAGTCGGATAGGATTGATAGGAATCGAATGGTTGGACATGATTAGGATCAACACTATGATAAGAAGGTGATTCGAATAGTTGATCAAAAGAATTCGAAGTGGTGAAAAGAGTGAAAGATCGGCTACGAGATTGTTCGATTCTTTCGGCAATGGACATGGGTCTTGGAGTCAGAACATGACTCACAAAACGGGTATCAACGTAAGAGGGTGGGGAAGGTTGAAACGGTTGATACGAAGTAGAATGCGGAGTCCAATTGTTTGTCTTAGACGCTTCTATTCGATCTCTCAATGAAATTTTAGGCATGGATGGATCGTTCGAAGTTCGGCCAAAACAAGAACCGTATGAAGAAATGTCTGGTTGTGGGTACCAAAGTTTGGCAAGAGTTAGTCGTTTTGGGGTACCCATGTTATGAAAAGGTAGGGAGGGTGGATGGTGGGTGATTTTTTATAAATTTTTGAATTTTTTTGTTTTTGCAATTTTCGAAATTTGTTTGTTGGTTTTTGAAAGAATACGGAATTATGGGACTAAACTTTACACAAGCACAATTACAATCACAATATGCACAAACAACATCAAGATCTAGGGTCTTCAAAATCCAACTAGACCGCTCCTAGATTTTCAAGCGACAAGTTGAAAGATAACCCTCCAATCGCCTCTTCACTGCCAATTGTGGCTAGGTAAGTACAAGTGAGATAAGGAGGGTTCCGCTCACGAATCACCGTGAGACGGGACTTTTAAAATTACCTCCTCACTTTTCTAGCCTAGGCACCACAAAGTCAAGTTTAGATAAACGATTGATTCCCCGCAACCTTCACTTGTCCTAAATGAGCGCAACAAGTCCTTATAGATTTGGTCTAGATATTTTTTTATTAACTCAAGGTGATGTGTATGCCTTTACTGATTTGTAGGGTCTTAGGAAGGGTGATGAAATCCCCACCCAATCATAATTGGTGTTCAAGCCCCTTAATATCCGTATTATTATATGCAAAGCGATAAACAAACAAAATCTAAAACAACAAAAAATTTATTTGGCGGCGGCACAATCTGTGCAAAGAAACCTGTAGAAAATACAATTTAGTGGAGTTCAGAGGAGAATTTTATAGCAGATAAGAAGCCAGAAAAAAATTAGGGGCACAAAGACACAGAACCACCGTGGTTCCACCGCATTAACCACCTTTTAGCTGCGGTTCCGCGGTGGGGTTGATGAGTTGGAGCACTAAACTTGTTCTGTACACTCCCCTAGTTATACTCTTTTGTATAAAAGACTCTGTTAGTTATATGTATGCCCTAGAGGCCATTACTGTACATGTGATATATATTGTAGTGGATGCTTGGACATATATAAGAAGGACTTTCTTGCTCGACATGATAGTATGCTATTTGGTTGCACTTTATCTTAACATGTACACTTATTGTCTCTCTATTACATGTTGATAAAGCCTTTAGGATGAGTACTTGACTACCAGGATTATGATGCAGATCATACTAGTGGGGATAGGGTAGTCGGTAAGTACATCCTTCAAATGTTCCTTTTCGTGGGAGTATCGAGACAGGGCATCGATACTCCAGAGTAGACTAGCGTAAACGCTTCTCGACCCATATGATGGGCGATAGATGATCCCACATCCAGTTGTGTTTGACATCAGAGAAGGTATACGGGTGCTCAGTGGAGACTGGGTACACTGAACGGACTCACCGATAACTCCTAGATGGTATACCTATCATCGGATAGCAATTCTCTAGTGACACTGGTACAAGTTAGTCTGTAGACCCGAGATCATCATAGACTCTTGTGTGATTCCCACTGTGCTTTGATTTCCACCATACCACGGTCAAGTGATCGTGCAAAAAGGTGGTTTTTAGGTACAGTCCCGAGTCACATGGAGGGAATGAGCGATAGGAGGGGTTTCGTCTCTCCCGGTATTGGGAGTTGATGTCGCGCTATGCTCGATTGGCCATAACAGGAAATCCCTGGCCAGGGTTGCTGAGATCTACTGGTAAGTGTTATCAGTAGTTTCTCGAACCGTTATGGACCTTGCATCTGTTAGTTATATGTATGCCCTAGAGGCCATTACTGTACATAGGATGTATATTGTAGTGGATGCTGGGACGTACATAGGGAGGACTTTCTTGCTCGACATGATAGTATGCTATCTGGTACTGTACATAGGATGTATATTGTAGTGGATGCTGGGACGTACATAGGGAGGACTTTCTTGCTCGACATGATAGTATGCTATCTGGTTGATCTTTACCTTAACGTGTATGCTGATTGTCTCTCTGTTACATGTTGGTAAAGCCCTTAGGATGTGTACTTGACTACCTGGACTATGATGCGGATCATACTAGTGGGGACATGGTAGTCCATAAGTACATCCTTCAAAGTCCCTAGTCGAGGGTGTATCGAGACGGGGCATCGATATACCAGAGTAGACTAGCGTGTACCTTCTCGACCCATACAAATGGGCGATGGATGATCCCATATCCATCGGTGTTTGACATCAGAGATGATATACGGGTGCTCAGTAGAGACTGGGTACACTGGACGGACTCGCCGAGAACTCCCAGATGGTATTATACCTCACGTCAGATGGCAGTTCTCTGGTGACACTGGTACAGAGTAGTCTGTTGACCCGAGATTGTCATAGAGTCTTGTGTGGTTCCCACTGTGCTTTGATTTCCATCTTACCACATCCAAGAGGGCATGCAAAACGGTGGTTTTTGGGTACAGTCCCGAGTCACATGGAGGCAATGAGCGATAGGAGGGGATTCGTCTCTCCCGGTATAGGGGGTTGATGTTGCGCTGTGTTCGATTGGCTATAACAGGAAATCCCTGGCCAGGGTTGCTGAGATTTACTGGTAAGTGTTACCAGTAGTTTCTCGAATAGTTATAGACCTCATATCGACACGACTTATCGAGCTATTGGGGTTTGACGTTTACCACCACTAGGCGAGATATGCGACATATCAGACGATCAGACCGGACTGTACGGTAGTGTTACTGGTCGGATTCACTGGAGTGTGAGCGGGCTTGCTCGTCGATCTTCAGATCGCTCAATACCCGGGTGGCCGTTACGTTTAGCAGACCGCTTGCGGCTTGTGGGTGTTTGATATGATCATCATCTGCTGCCGGCGTATTGACGAGTCTTTAGAGTCCTACACAGAGGTTTCCTGGCTCAAGCGAAACGAAATAGGAGCGCATATGAGATATGTGCGGGACCGAGAATAATACGTGTATGTGATACCGTATTCCATTCTCGCGATGAATGTGTCGAATGGTTGTATGCGATATAACCTAGTTATCGAATCAAGGATTGATTCGATAAATCGATACATTGGATATTAGCCGGTTATATGCGATATGACCGGATCGTTAAATCAAGTGTTGATTTAATGATTTAATGTATAATTATATATTTGATATATTACTTTGCATTAACTAATATTGGTTCACTTTAGATGGATTTTCTCACTCGGATGTGCGCATTATATATGTGATATGATTTTGTGCATTTGCTTGTATCATGTTTGATGATACATACTTTTTGGTTTGTGTAAAGATTAAACCATGGTTATTTAAATGGTTAGGGTTTTGTTTTTATATCTATTTATTCATTTATTTATTTATTTTCTTTTTGGAAAAAGAAATGAGAAGAATGGTGGCTTTCTTTGTTTGTAGTTGAAGATTCATGAACCTTTGACTTTGTCCACCATTCTTATCTCATGCTTAACCTAACCATTTGATTTAACCCTAGTTCAATCTCTACACTTTACCATGGTTTAGTCATGATAAGAATTCATTTTCTTTTCTTATTCTTTAAATTTATCATAAATATTTCCTTCTTCTTCTTCATTCTTCAAGTGAAGAAAGCTTGCCCCATCAATGGCAAGTGATGGAAATGAGTGAGAAATCCGATTCTAAAGTCTACCCACTTCCTATTTCTTCATCCTCTACCTCTTGCCAAGTAGTAGAGTGTGTTTACTTCACAAGTTTCATGACTTGGTGAAGTTGTGAGCTTGATCTAGCGATGCCTCGACGTAGATCATCTTCGGCATGGACATCGACGACCTAGCTTGCCCATTCTCCGACGAAGCCGACTCTAGAGCCCGGATTTGATTTGGACAGCGGAGACGACCTCGTTGCGGAGCCGTGGAGGTGGAGGACCGGATCTACAAAGGTTGTATTTCCGTTAAACTTTTAGTTTAGTGTTAACTAGTTAGTTTTTCGCCTAGACATCTAGCCGACGATCCGTAGTTTAGGGTTTGTAGGCACTGTAAAATTTGAAATTGGTATGGTTGATATCATGTGAGACCTCTCTTGTGTGCCTAGGATCCCTACAGTGGTATCAGAGCCTAGCTAGAGCCTTAGGCGAAGTCCAGACGGAATTTGAAGTCCGAACGAACCCGGAACCCCAAACTAAACTTGCTCTCTGTACTTTTTTCAAAACAGTGCATTTTTACATATTAAAAATATTCAGTGAAATCAGCAGGAAATTTTAAGGAATACTGCAAAATTCGAGTTCCTGATTCCATCATTGAGCCACGTTTCCGCGGCACGAGCCTGTCTCGTGCGGCGGAAACGCGGCAGCTTTGTCGTTTTGTGCGTATCATTCTGCACAGTAATTCTTAATTTTGTATGCTGGTTTTCCTGGGAATTTTTAATATTTTTTCAAGAGTTGAATTTCTGCAGTTGTTTTGGGGATTCGGTGTTTCGATCGGGGTATCAAATTTTGTCTGTTTAGCTTTCCGGATAAATCTTAGAATATGTTAAAAAGTTCGACCGGATATAAATACCCAATTTTTCCCCTGTCGGGAAATTTCCAAGTGTTGGATTTTTCCGTAGTTTAACGACGTTCTAAGTAGTGCAAGTAACGCGATGGTCCCTCTAGAAGACAACAAACCTTAACTCGATTATGTGACCGTCTTGAACTGCCCTTTGAACCTTCGGGTTTGGGGCAGTACGGCGTGCCACATGTGAGGCGTTGGCTTGACCCTTCTACGGCTGGACCGTTGGTACTGAGGCACGAACTGAATGTTGTTAGACTTATTTCATGTGTTGATCTGTATCGGGAAAACTTGGGTGTTCGATTGTTCGATCGGAAAGTTTGACATTTTCTATTTATCCGGAATGGGATACAATAATTGGAATTCACAAATAGTTATGAGATAACGGAATGAATATTATAAACATAGCAGTTTAGTCTCACTTGATCGGTTGCCACGGAATTTTGATGTGATCAAAAGTCCGTCGCAATCACGTAGCGTACGCGGATACTCGCCGGATAAACTTAATAGACAGCCTCACTCCATAGCCCCGACTAAGTGACTGTAGGAGAACCCCGTCGCCGAAAGCATCCGTCAGGGTGCTCGCGGCAGCGGTGTTCCGCCTTGGTGCACTTCGTCGACGGTATCGGGGGTGCGGCCGTCTACTGAAGTTTGCGACGAGCATTCGATCAGGATGTCGGGAATCTTGTTGAATTACCCGACTTGATATTGAAAAGTGTTTTCGATTTTGAGACTAAAATGCGGGGTTTATAATTGTTAGGCATGCGATGTCTAAGTAATTCATTTGGTCAGGCATGCGATGTCTGAGGTGATTGCGGATTCCAACTGTTGTAGTTTTACACTTTCTTTTCTGTGACCGTAAGTGTAATATGTGATATCGCCGGTTTCGTTGCTATATGTCAACGACAATTGGGATGCGCATATTTACTTACGTTGATGACATGTGATGTTATGTGTTGCTGGATATGTTATATTGGATCGTCGTGTTTTGAATAGCCGGGTTTTTTTTTATGTGAGATGAGTGTTTTTCATTTTCATTCATGTAAAAACTTGTATGTAATATTTTTTTTATTGGGGCACTTCCAGGTTGCGGAAGATGTCACCGTTTGTATATTTTTTACTTTTCTGCACTAGGATAGACCCAAGGAGGAGGGCACAAGTAACCGGGTTCTGGAGTCCAGTGGGAGACCAACTCGAGGAGTCGAGTCCGGGTCTCCTAACTATAGAATTGGTAGGGTTGCTTGCCGCTCTCGTAGGGGTCTAGGGGTGTGGGTTTGGCTATTCATCACGACCGTGGAATCCGTGTTTTATACTGGCTCGTATTGAAAACACGGACGTCCTAGTATATCCAATATTTCATATGTTTCTTCTGCTGCGATATCTCTGATGTGTTTCTGTAATGGATATAGTATATAGTATATATGATATATTATATAGGCGTTACTTATGTTTTACACCCGCGCTAGCCCTGCCCTGCTCTGCCGTTAGTTACCTAACCTAACGGTGCACGAGGGGACATCGAGGCGAATGCGGATGGCATAAGTGTACGTCGTATTTATCTGTTATGTTTAGGTACTTAAATGATGGGACTTCATTAATGTGATTAATGAAATAAAAGAAACCTAAGATGTTGTAGAATCGAATTTCAAAATAAAACAGGTAGCTACAGTTCTTGCTTTGCACAGCGGTATATGTGATATATCCTGCACCTTATTCGATAAGGAAAGGACCGAGATCCCTTCACCGGGAGTGACTCCTTTAGCAATTACTGGCAGATGCTACACACTCGGTTTGTCTTTTGATTGCTTTTAAGTGTTTTTGCTTTGCACAGTGATATATATGATATATCCCGCACCTCATTCGACGAGGAAAGGACCGACTATCCCTTCACCGGGAGTGACTCCTTTAGCAAAACTGGAAAAGCCTCAAAAACACTCCATTTCAAAATTCATTCGATCCTACAACGATATCAAGTTCATTACGCAATAGGTTTTCAGAAAAACCTGTCGTAGCCCTCCGTCATTTCAGATAAGTATTAGTTAGTATTCGTGCTGCGGTTGTTTGGCATGCGTCAAGGCGTAGTGTACGGTAGCTAACTAGTGCTTATCTGCCAGCATATGATGCGATTAGATTAGGGTATTCGTACGGCGTTGTTTGGCATGCGTCAAGGGTCGTGCGGGTGGGTTTGATTCAATCAAGAAATGTACGGGTTGAACTTGACTAGCAGACTATGGGTTGTTTGGCATGCGTCATGGCGTAGTGTACGGTAGCTAACTAGTGCTTATCTGCCAGCATATGATGCGATTGGATTAGGGTATTCGTACGGCGTTGTTTGGCATGCGTCAAGGGTCGTGCGGGTGGGTTTGATTCAATCAAGAAATGTACGGGTTGAACTTGACTAGCAGACTATGGGTTGTTTGGCATGCGTCAAGGTCATAGCGAGCTAGGGGCAAAATATTATTGGGAATTTCAAGTGTTGAAATTTGCAATGAGATTGCATACCTTCTATGAGATAGTTGGATCCCGATACCCGCTGCGAGTAAGAGTTACTCCTGGGAGAGTTTTATACATTACAATTAGCCGATCAAGTAGGTGTCTAGAAAGGTGTCAACGAGGTTACGCCTCTGGGAAAACGAGGTTTACATTAATTAGGTTCGTGCGAAAACACGGGGGACCTCCCTCAAAGTACCGACACTGGCCTGGCTGAAAGATTGGCGAACTTGTAGTGTGTAATTAATCCCGGCTAGTCTTTCCTTTTAGGGTTTGAAGGAAGATTTGATAAAAAGCAGTGGGAGCCATCCTGATTAGATAAAATAAAAACCAATCTATTCTTGCAAGAGCGCACGCTGAGTGTTTTCTTCTCTCTCTCTCCTGGTAGCGACCATATCACGCCTTAATCAAGATAATAATACGGATTATTGACCGAACCCGCTTGTTATACTGAGCTGGGGAACGTTGGTCCTGCTCCAACTTATAATTGTTATAAGACAGAGCAGGAAATTGGGGATTACCAGAATTCCCGTGCCGCCCAAACGAAGAGAGTGCATGCTGATGCATCATCTTCGGGTGTGTTCGTTACAAAGAACTGTTTCTCTGTATCCTCTACGTCCTGAGTATGTGATACCAGATCAGGATCCCATATATGTAATCTGTTACATAGGGCTACAGAAAGATAGAGAACTGAGAACGGGTGATAAGTTTCATGAGGCAGAAAACGGGGCAAGAGTTGCAGCCAAGTCTGTCGGTCACTGTCACCCTGTATTACCGATACATTGATTCTGAACGAATGTTATTAGATACCGAACCTGATATACAAAATCATATCTGTCTCTTTATTAGTAAAGAAACGATAAAATTTTGTATTGTTGGATAATGTTTTGAACATTTCCTATATCAAAAGTTGATCGGTTCAGGCACGTTATCTAAAAGCATTGATGTTCTAAATCAAACTACAGTTCTTAGTATGTGGAACACACACAAGAGGAAGAGTTCAGAAATGAACGAATCCTTCTTGAGGTATTGTAGACTAGGTCAGATCAATGTGACCCGACTAGCTGAAGTTACATGTAGATGCATATTTAAATCAGTTTGAATCTACATCTTGTGAAACTTGCCAGTCATGTCACAAAGATATAATGACACTAGCTCTGTTTATTGGAAACAGAGAAAGAGTTAGTGAACTCTTGGGATGATACATGTTGATGTATGTAGGTCCCCTGTCTACACATGCCAGGACTGATTCTTTATACTTCATTACATTCTCTGATGATCTTTCGAGTTTCAGACCTATGTTCCTGTTGAAACACAAGTCCGAACCTTTTGAGATATTCACGGAATATAAGTTAGAAGTAGAGAACCAAAATGGGTATAAGTATTATGTCCTTTGATGTGATCGAGGAGGAGAATACTTGAGCACGGAATTCCTGGACTATTCTAAAGGAAAATGAGATTCTCTCTCAGCATTACTCCTCTGTATACACCATAGCACGATGGTATATCGGGGCGGAGCAGATACACCCTATTTGATATGGTGTGCTCTATGATGAGTACTACAGAGTTACCTATTTCTTTTTGGGAGTTATGCACCTGAGAAGATGCATACCTATTGAATAGGGTTCAAATCAAATCAGTTGCCTACCACTTCATATTTGATATGGAAAGGGAAGAGCCCATATCTTAAGCTAGTTAAGATTTGGGGTTGTCCGGCCTATGTCTAAAAGCAGAATCCGGACAAGCTCGAGGCAAAGTCTGTAATGTAGAACTGGAAAGGTTCCAGCTATACAAACAGCAGCTGATGATTTGATCGAACCAAAGGATTCAGTAGATACCAACGAACCTCAGCCTCTCTGCTGATCTAGTAGGGTTCCTCACCCACCTGAGAGATACTTCGGTTCCTCTATGACAGTGGGAGCGAGGAATGCATCATGAGATGATGACCCAACTAGTTTCGAGCTGGCCATCATGAGTAAGACTCTGTAAGAATGGCTGGATGCTTATCGATCTGAGATGGAATCCTTATACACCAACAAAGTATAGACTTTGGTTGCTATATCTGAAGGGTTAAATCCCCATCAGGAGCAAGTATATCTTGAGAAGATTACTTGGTGTACATGGAAAAGTTGAGACTTTCAAAGCTAGACTTGTGAAAGGTTTTTCGTTATCGACCATGCATGGATAATGATGAAACCTTTTCAAGTAGCTATGCTTAAGTTCATCCAGATCCTACTTGTTACGGCTACATACCATGACTACGATATCTGGTGGTTGGGTGTCATGACTGCTTTTCTAAATGATGTTTTAGAAGAGTGCGTCTATAATTACACAGCCAGAGGGCTTCGTAGACAGTGGGAGCAGCGGAAACGTGTGCAAGATGTTTTATAAGATAAAGCAGGCATCGCGGAGTTGGAACATCTATTTTTGATGAATTAGTCAAAGAGTTTGACATCATCAAAATGGTAGATGAACCATGTATAAACAAAAAGGTAGTAGGGAGTATGGTGACGATTCTCGTAGAGTACGTGGATGACATACTCTTGATGGGGAAGGAGTTTCTTATGCTACGCTCGATCAATCTCCGGTTATCACAAGGATTCTCCACATAGGATCAAAATGATACCTCCTAAATCCTGAGTTTTAGATCTATGAGATAGACTTAATTGGATGTTAGGATTCTCACTAGTTGTAGTGAGACGGTATCAACCGATCCTGGGGAGAATCACTGGAAGTGTTCCAGGGTGATAAAGACGACTGAGTGTCAGTCACAGGCATTGTCTTTACCCTCAGTAAACGGACGGTATGTTGGAAGAGTTCCAAGCTAGATACCGTGGCATACTAGAAGATAAAGGCAGGATACATCGCTACTTAAGATGCTACCAAAGAGGCTGTTTGGGTGTATACTGGTTCATGAGATGAACTTAGTTCCTCCCATTGTGTGACAATGGAGTTGTGGCTTATGCCAAGGAACGCCGGTCCCATCAGTGATCCAGACATATTCTAAGGCAGTATCACTTGATCATGGAGATGGTTGATCTCCAGGAAGATCGAGGTAAGGAGAGTAGACTCAGAGGACAAACACAGCGGATCCACTCACAAAAGGCCTTTTCCCAGAGAGAGACTTTTATGGGATGGTTGAGTATGAGATACTGCAACCACTGCTACAGATGGCCCTAGTGCAAGTGGGAGATTGTTAGTTATATGTATGCCCTAGAGGCCATTACTGTACATAGGATGTATATTGTAGTGGATGCTGGGACGTACATAGGGAGGACTTTCTTGCTCGACATGATAGTATGCTATCTGGTTGATCTTTACCTTAACGTGTATGCTGATTGTCTCTCTGTTACATGTTGGTAAAGCCCTTAGGATGTGTACTTGACTACCTGGACTATGATGCGGATCATACTAGTGGGGACATGGTAGTCCATAAGTACATCTTTCAAAGTCCCTAGTCGAGGGTGTATCGAGACGGGGCATCGATATACCAGAGTAGACTAGCGTGTACCTTCTCGACCCATACAGATGGGCGATGGATGATCTCATATCCATCGGTGTTTGACATCAGAGATGATATACGGGTGCTCAGTAGAGACTGGGTACACTGGACGGACTCGCCGAGAACTCCCAGATGGTATTATACCTCACGTCAGATGGCAGTTCTCTGGTGACACTGGTACAGAGTAGTCTGTTGACCCGAGATCGTCATAGAGTCTTGTGTGGTTCCCACTATGCTTTGATTTCCATCTTACCACGTCCAAGAGGGCGTGCAAAACGGTGGTTTTTGGGTACAGTCCCGAGTCACATGGAGGCAATGAGCGATAGGAGGGGATTCGTCTCTCCCGGTATAGGGGGTTGATGTTGCGCTGTGTTCGATTGGCTATAACAGGAAATCCCTGGCCAAGGTTGCTGAGATTTACTGGTAAGTGTTACCAGTAGTTTCTCGAATAGTTATAGACCTCATATCGACACGACTTATCGAGCTATTGGGGTCTGACGTTTACCACCACTAGGCGAGATATGCGACATATCAGACGATCAGACCGGACTGTACGGTAGTGTTACTGGTCGGATTCACTGGAGTGTGAGCGGGCTTGCTCGTCGATCTTCAGATCGCTCAATACCCGGGTGGCCGTTACGTTTAGCAGACCGCTTGCGGCTTGTGGGTGTTTGATATGATCATCATCTGCTGCCGGCGTATTGACGAGTCTTTAGAGTCCTACACAGAGGTTTCCTGGCTCAAGCGAAACGAAATAGGAGCGCATATGAGATATGTGCGGGACCGAGAATAATGCGTGTATGTGATACCGTATTCCATTCTCGCGATGAATGTGTCGAATGGTTGTATGCGATATAACCTAGTTATCGAATCAATGATTGATTCGATAAATCGATACATTGGATATTAGCCGGTTATATGCGATATGACCGGATCGTTAAATCAAGTGTTGATTTAATGATTTAATGTATAATTATATATTTGATATATTACTTTGCATTAACTAATATTGGTTCACTTTAGATGGATTTTCTCACTCGGATGTGCGCATTATATATGTGATATGATTTTGTGCATTTGCTTGTATCATGTTTGATGATACATACTTTTTGGTTTGTGTAAAGATTAAACCATGGTTATTTAAATGGTTAGGGTTTTTTTTTATATCTATTTATTCATTTATTTATTTATTTTCTTTTTGGAAAAAGAAATGAGAAGAATGGTGGCTTTCTTTGTTTGTAGTTGAAGATTCATGAACCTTTGACTTTGTCCACCATTCTTATCTCATGCTTAACCTAACCATTTGATTTAACCCTAGTTCAATCTCTACACCTTACCATGGTTTAGTCATGATAAGAATTCATTTTCTTTTCTTATTCTTTAAACTTATCATAAATATTTCCTTCTTCTTCTTCATTCTTCAAGTGAAGAAAGCTTGCCCCATCAATGGCAAGTGATGGAAATGAGTGAGAAATCCGATTCTAAAGTATACCCACTTCCTATTTCTTCATCCTCTACCTTTTGCCAAGTAGTAGAGTGTGTTTACTTCACAAGTTTCATGACTTGGTGAAGTTGTGAGCTTGATCTAGCGATGCCTCGACGTAGATCATCTTCGGCATGGACATCGACGACCTAGCTTGCCCATTCTCCGACGAAGCCGACTCTAGAGCCCGGATTTGATTTGGACAGCGGAGACGACCTCGTTGCGGAGCCGTGGAGGTGGAGGACCGGATCTACAAAGGTTCTATTTCCGTTAAACTTTTAGTTAAGTGTTAACTAGTTAGTTTTTCGCCTAGACATCTAGCCGACGATCCGTAGTTTAGGGTTTGTAGGCACTGTAAAATTTGAAATTGGCATGGTTGATACCATGTGAGACCTCTCTTGTGTGCCTAGGATCCCTACAGCATCGGCATGACTTATCAGGCTATTGGGGTCTGACGTTATACCATCCCCAGGCTATTGATATATGACATATCAGACGAAGAGACCGGACAGTATGGTAGTGTTACTGATTGGATTCGCAGGAGTATGAGCAGGCTTGCTTATTGATCTTCTGATCGCTCAATACCCGGGTGGCTGTTACGTTTAGCAGACCGTTTGCGGCTTGTGGGTGTTTGATATGATCATCACCTACTGCCGGCGTATGGAAGAGTCTTTAGAGTCTTACACAGAGATTTCCTGGTTCATTCGAAATGGAGTAGGAGCACATATGTGATATATGTGGGACCGAGATTAATGCGCATATGTGATACCGCATTCTATTCTCGTGACTTGTGACATTAGTCGGTTATATGTGATATAGCCGGGTTATCTGATCAAGTGTTGATTCGATAAGTTGTTGCATTTGATATTAGTTGGTTATACAGAATATAGCCGGATTATTAAATCAAGTGTTGATTTAATAATTTAATGTATAATTATATATTTGACATATTACATTACATTAACTAATTTTAGCTCACCTAAGTATTCATTTTTCTCACTTATGATACATTGATATATATGTGATATATGTTAAATGTATTGTTTTCTTTTTGTACAAAATATATATGTGATATATATTGTTGTGTCATGCAAGGTTAACATGCAACATGTTTTTATGAGACTCACAACATGCTAGGTTAATGCTAGGGTTTTATTAGTTTTAAGTAATTCAAACAATTGGAATTAGTCATGGATGAGCTTGAAGAAGCTAGTAGAACATTGACTTAGTCCGCTTGTTTGTCTAGCTTAAGATATTTGTTAACCCAACCTTTAACCTTTAGCCTTGGTTTATTCTCTATAAGGGTTTGGCATGGCATATACCAACCATGGTTGCATTTCTAACCTCATGAGATTATTTCTCTTCATCACTTTCATTTTCATCTTTCTTGCTTTTTGAAGCTCTCTTGATTTGCATGAAGTGATGAAATTGAGTGAGAAAATAAAAACTAAAGTGAGCCCACTTCCTACATCATCATCCTCTACTATTAGCCATTTAGTTTATGGTGTTTGCTTCACTAATTACACCATTAGTGAAGAGATAGCATGAGTTCGAGTCTCCTCGACGTAGATCATCTTCGGCCTCGAATACATTAAGCAAGGTTGTTCTTTTCTTCCAGTTAAGCCTCTCTAAAGTCCGGGAGTTCACCATTCGCAGCGAAGGGACTACAACATGGAGATTTAGAAGTGAAGGACCGGTCTACAAAGGTTGTATTCCGCATTCACTTTGTATGTAGAGTTGTTTACATATCGTTTCATTTAAAACTATAGTTAAGATTATAGGGTTAGGGTTCTTTAGAATGGGAAAAATTTAAAAACGGCATGGACGATGCCTCCCGAAACCTTGCTGCCGGGCTAAGAAACCCTAAAGTGGTATCAGAGCCAAGCTAGAGATTTAAACGATGTTTGATAGATTACGAAACCGAAACTACTCCGAAACACCCAATACAAAATCTAGTTTCTGTCGAATATTTAGAGGTTTCAAAATTTTTTTTAAACAACTGCAGAATGTTGTATATGATATAACATGAACACTATGAAAATTTGAGGCATTTTTTTGCAATTTTGGCCGGCCACAACCCCCCCAAAACCGAGCTCACCGGGTCCATTTAGGCTTTTGGGCTTCAAATTTTCATGGTGTTCCAGTCCCTGGGTTTTGGTGTTTCAGGTGTTGTTTGTTTTTGCTAAATTTGCATGTGATGTTAACTTTTTGCAAAGTAAATTCGGAGTGTTTCGTAGTCGTAATTCTAACTTGCATTCGGGTTATTTAGACGATATTAAAAAGTTCGTACGGATATCAATAACCCAATTTTTCCCTCGTTGAAATTTTCCAATAGTTGGATTTTTCCGAGTTTAAAATTTTCAGAAAATCTTGCAAGAGATTCTGTGGTCCCTCTAGAAGAACGAAACCCTAACTCAATTCTGTGACAGTCAGAATTGCCATCAAACCCTAGGGTTTGTGTTCGTTCAGCGGTGCACAGGTGAGGCATTGGTTGACCATTCTATGGATGATTCATAGGAGCTGTGGCATGTTCTGGGTACTTTTTGAACTCCGCTCAAATGTTGAGCTTGTTGGGATATTTTGGGTCTTTACTTATTCGATCGAAAAGTTTAACACCGTCTACCTATCTGTGATTGTGATACAATATTTGGAATCCACAAATAGTTATGAGATAACTAGTTTGAATTTTATAAATCTAGCAGTTTAGACTCATTTAATCGGTTGCCATGGAATTTTGTTATGGATCAAAAGTCCGTCGCAATTACGTAGTGTACGCGGATACTCGCCAGGTAACCTTAATAGATAGCCATGCCCCATAGCCCCGACCAAGTGACTATAGGAGAACCCCGTCGCTAAAAGCATCCGTTCGGGTGCTCGCAGCTGCGGTGTTCCGCCTTAGTGCACTTCGTCGACGGCATCGGGGGGGTGCGGTCGCCTGTTAAAGTTTCCGACGAGCATTCGATCAGCTTATCGAGAATCTTGTTGAATTACCCGACAGGTTATTGGAAAGTGTTTTCAATATCGAGACTAAAATGCGGGGTTTAAAATTGTTAGGTATGTGATGTCTAAGGATTTCATTTGTTGGGCATGAAATCCAAAGTATGTGATACGTTGGGTTTATGATGTCTAAGGTTGTTGCGGATTCCAATTGTTATAGTTTTTCTCTTTCTTTTCTGCGACTGTAAGTGTAATATGTGGTGTATCCCCAGTTTCGTTGCTATATGTCAACGACAATTAGGATACGCATATTTATTTACGTTGATGACATGTGATATTATGTGTTGCTGTGATATGTTATATTGGATCATCGTGTTTTGAATAGCCGGTTATTTTTATGTGAGATGAGAATTTTTTCATTTTCATTTATGTAAAAGATTGTATGTAATATACTTTTATTGGGGCACTTCCGGGTTGAGGATGATGTCACCATTGATGTATATTATTTACATTTTCTCATTAGGATAGACCCAAGGTGGAGAGCATAAGTAAACGGGTTCTAGGGTCCAGTAGGAGACCATCTCGAGGAGTCGAGACCGGGTCTCCTAACTCTAGAATTGGGAGGGTTGCTCGCCGCTCTCGTAGGGGTCTAAGGATGTGGGTTTGGCTATTTATCGCGACCGTGGAATCGGTGTTTTATACTGGCTTAATTTAAAACACGGAATTCCTAGTATATCCAATATTTCATATGTGATTCTTCTGCTGATATTTTGTTATGTGATCACTTGATATGTTCTGAGACGAATGCCTATATTATATATATGATATATGATAAATATTGCTGCTTTCGTTTCTTTTGTGATGCTTAGGAAGCATAATTTGATGGGAATTCATTAATGAGATTAACGAAATATATGAAACCTAAAGATGTTGTAGAAACTTGTTTAAAAACCGGTAGCTCTAGTTCTTGCTTTGCATAGCGGTATTTCTTATAGAATATCCAGTACCTTAATCGATAAGGAAAGAGCCAAGATCCCTTCACCGGGAGTGACCTCTTTCGCGAAACTAGTAGATGCTACTACCAACCCGGTTTGTCTTTTGATTGCTTCTATAGTTTTCGCTTTGCATAGTGGTATTTGTGAAATATCTTGCACCTCATTCGATGAGGAAAGAGTGGAGATCCCTTCACCGGGAGTGATTTCTTTAGCGAAACTAGTAAAACCTTCAAAAACACTCCTTTTCGAAATTACTCGATTCTACATTGATTTCAAGTTCATTATGCAAAAGGTTTTCATAAAAACCTATCGTAGCCCCGTGTCATTTCAGATAAGTACTACTTAGTATTCGTGCTACGTTTATTGACCATATTAAGGCGTAGTGTGCGGTAGCTGATTAGTGCTTATTGTTGGGTTACCCTTGCACCTGGTCTAGGGTTTGGTAGCATCACTCATGACATTTTAAAATTTATAAAGGTGCAAAGCTAACTAACCATGAATCTTGCTAGAATTTCTTGGGTAACAAGTTTGTATCACATACAAAAAGGTAAAGAGAAGAGAATTACAACTTTTGTAGTCCGTTCCTTCACTTCATAAGCTCCGTGTTGAGGTCCCTTCGCTGCGATCAACATGAAATCCGACTCTCGAGTGGCTCCATGAGGTAAATGAGACGCCTTGCTTGTAGTCTTCATGATCCAAGATGATCTACCTTGAAGAACCTCTAACTCAAGCTAACACTTCACTAAACAACTTAATAGAGAAGTGAACACCCTAATCGAAGTGGATAGAATAGATGAGAATGATGAAGTAGGAATTTTGCTCTCTTTTGTTTTCAAATTCTCACTCAATATCATCACAAAAGAAAAACCTAGTGAAGCTTTTTCAAGAGCTCAAGGAAAAGAAGATGAATCATTCATTTTGTGATGAATAATGTATTATTGTATTTGTTACAAATCCAACCATGGGTTAAGAATGAAGGAGCTAACCCTTGTAGAGAATAAACTAGAGTTAATGGTTTGGATTGGGTTAGAAAATATCTTCACAAAATATCAAGCTAAAGACAAAAGTCAAAGCTTCATGAAGTTTCATGGAAGCTTCATGCAAAAGCTAACCCTAATCCAAACCCTAACCAAGTTTAAAACCTATGCCTTTGTTAAATTTGTAACCCTAACATGTTACAATATTATATATCACATATACAATATATTTTGTAACAAAAGAAAATAATACAATTAACATATATCGCATATATATCAATGTATTATCCGGTGAGAAAATGAATCAATAAAGCGAGCTTATATTAGTTAACGTAACGTAATATATCACATATATAATTATATATTAAATTATCGAATCAACACTTGATCCGATAACCCGGCTATATTACATATAACCGACTAATAAAACATGTACCAATTCATCGAATCGACACTTGATCCGATGACCCGGCTATATCATATATACCCGGCCAATATCTCATATCGCGAGAATAGAATACGGTATCTCATATCGTAATATTCTCGGTCCCGCACATATCACATATGTGCTCCTACTCCGTTTTGCCTGAGCCAGGAAACCTCTGTGTAGGACTCTAAAGAATCGTCAATACGCCGGCAGTAGGTGATGATCATATCAAACACCCACAAGCTGCAAGCGGTCAGCTAAACGTAACAGCCACACAGGTATTGAGCGATCAGAAGATCAACAATTATGCCTGTACATTCTCCTGTGAATCCAATCAGTAACACTACCGTACAGTCCGGTCTCTTCGTCTGATATGTCGCATATCTAGTCTAGGGGTGGTAAACGTCAAACCCTAGTAACCGATAATTCGTGTCGATGTGAGGCTCATAACAGGTCGAGAAACTACTGATAACACTTACCAGTAGCACTCCATAGCAGCCCTGGACAGGGACTTCCAGTTATAGCCAATCGAACACGGCACAACATCAACTCCCTATACCGGGAGAGACGAAACTCCTCCTATCGCTCATTGCCTCCATGTGATTTGGGACTGTACCCAAAAGCCACTGTTTTGCACGCCCTCTTGAACATGGTAAGGTGGAAATCAAAGCATAGTGGAAATCAAAGCACAGTGGGAATCACACAAGACTCTATGACGATCTCGGGTCTACAGACTAACCTGTACCAGTGTCACCGGAGAACTGCTATCTGACGATAGGTATAATACCATCTAGGAGTTCTCAGTGAGTCCGTTCAGTGTACCCAGTCTCCACTGAGCACCCGTACACCATCTTTGATGTCAAACACCGATGGATATGGGATCATCCATCGCCCAACATATGGGTCAAGATGCGTATACGCTAGTCTACTCTTGTGTAACGATGCCCTGTCTCGATACACCCTCGACTAGGAACAGCTATAGGATGTACTCGTTGACTACCTTGGCCCCACTAGTATGATCTCATCATAGTCCCAGTAGTCGAGTACATATCCTAAGGGCTTTATCAACATGTGAGAGCAAGACAGTAAACTAATACAAGTCAATATGTTAAGATAAAGTGAAACCAAATAGCATACTATCATGTCGAGCAAGAAAGTCCTCTCTCTATATATCCAAGCATCCACTATAATATACATCATATGTACAACAATGGCCTCTAGGGCATATATATAACTAATAATCTCCCACTTGCACTAAGGCCAGCTGTTGTAGTATCTCATACCCAACATCCCAAAAAGTCTCTCAAACTCTATCTGGGGATTGGCCTTCGTGAGTGGATCCGCAGTGTTGTCCTTCGTATCAACTCTCCTAACCTCGATCTCCCGGCGATCAACTATCTCCCAGATCAGGTGATACCGCCTCAGAATATGTCTGGACTTCTGATGGGACCTGGGTTCCTTGGCCAAAGCCACAGCTCTATTGTTATCACAATACAAAGATATTGGATGCTCAATGGACGGAACCACATCAAGTTCAGTGATGAACTTCTTCATCAAGACAGCCTCTTTGGCAGCATCGTTGGCAGCGATGTATTCAGCCTGCATCGTCGAGTCTACCACGGTTTCCTGTTTGGAACTCTTCCAACACACCGCCCCTCTATTGAGGGTAAAGATAAATCCCGAGTGCGACTTAGAGTCGTCCTTATCACTTTGGAAGCTTGAATCGGTAAAGGACTCTACCTGGAGTTCTCCGTTACCATACACCAAGAACATCTCTTTAGTCCTTCTCAAGTACTTGAGAATGTTCTTCACAGGTGTCCAGTGACTGTCTCCAGGATCTGCTTGATACCTACTCACTACACTTAGTGAGTACGCTACATCCGGTCTGGTACATAGCATCGCATACATGATAGAGCCTACTGCCGAAGCATAGGTCATCCCTTGCATGCGAGCTCTCTCCAAATCAGTCTTGGGAGACATCTCTTTGGAGAGAGTGAGTCCAGAGATCGTGGGTTGGTTCCCACGCTTGGATTCTTCCATACTAAACCTTTTTAGTATGGTGTCAATATACCTGGATAGGGACAATCCCAGTATCCGTTTAGATCTATCTCTATAGATCTTGATTCCTAAAATGCAGGAGGTATCACCTAGATCTTTCATTGAGAATATTTGTGATAAGAAGAGCTTGAACGAGTGCAGCATATGAATATCATTTCCTATCAAGAGTATGTCATCCACGTACAATACGAGGAAGACGGCCTTTCTCTCTGCAACCTTCTTGTAAATACAAGGTTCATCTACATTTTTGATGAAGTCAAACTCTTTGACTACAACATCAAAGAAGAGGTTCCAACTCCGCGATGCCTGCTTCAACCCGTAGATGGATTTAAGCTGCTTGCATACCTTTCCGCTGCTCCCACTATCTACGAAGCCTCTGGCTGAGTCATGTACACGCACTCCTGTAAATCACCAGTTAGAAAGGCGGTCTTAACATCGATCTGCCAGATTTCGTAGTCATGGTATGCAGCAATGGCAAGTAAGATCCGGATGGACTTAAGCATAGCCACTGGAGAAAAGGTTTCGTCATAATCCACACCTGGTCGTTGACGAAAACCCTTTGCAACAAGTCTAGCTTTGAAAGTCTCCACTTTTCCATCTACACAAATTTTCTTCTTAAAGATCCACTTGCTCCCAATGGGTTTTACCCCTTCAGGAGAAACTTCCAAAGTCCATACTTTGTTGGTGTACATGGATTCCATCTCAGATCGCATTGCATCCAGCCACTTCACAGAGTCCCCACTCGTGATGGCCTGCTCGAAGTTAGTTGGGTCATCATCTTCCATGATGCAATTCTCGCTCCCACCATCAACAAGAAAACCGTAGTATCTCTCAGGTGGATGAGAAACCCTACGAGATCGGCGGAGAGGCTGGGGTTCATCACGAACTACTGAATCCCCTGGTTCCAGTAAATCATCAGTTGTAGTTTGTGGTGCTGGAACCTCTTCCAGCTCTACCTCTTCGCCACTAATTTCTTTTACAAGAAATTTCGTTTCTAAAAAGGTGGCATATTGAGAAACAAACACCTTTTGTTCCTCACCGTTGTAGAAGATATATCCATAGGAATCTTTTGGATATCCCATAAACTTACATAGACCTGATCTTTCCTCGGGCTTATCCGGATTTTGCTTTTTAACATAGGCCGGACAACCCTATATCTAAACTCGTTTAAGACATGGTCTCTTCCCATTCCATATCTCATATGGAGTGGTAGGCACTGATTTGGTTGGAACTCTATTCAATAGGTATGCCGCTGTCTCAAGCACATAACCCCAGAAGGAAATAGGTAACTCAGCATTGCTAATCATAGAGCGCACCATATCTAATAGGGTGCGATTCCTCCGCTCCGATACACCGTTGTGCTATGGTGTATAAGGAGGAGTAAGCTGAGAGAGAATCCCATTCTCTTTTAGATAGTCTAGGAACTCATTGCTCAAGTATTCTCCTCCTCGATCTGATCGAAGGATCTTAATACTTTTGCCCGTTTGGTTCTCTACTTCGTTCTTATATTCTCTGAATTTCTCAAAAGCTTCAGACTTGTGTTTCATCAGGAACACATGTCCGTATTTTAAGAGATCATCAGTGAATGTAATGAAGTGGGAAGAACCGTTTCTGGCATGTGTAGACATGGGACCACATGCATCACTATGTATCAGTCCCAAGAGTTCTATAACTCTTTCTCCGTGTCCACTAAACGGAGTTTTGGTCATCTTTCCTTTGAGACATGACTGGCAAGTATCATAAGATGAAAATTCGAACGGATTCAAATATCCATCCTTATGTAACTTAGCTAGCCGTGTCGCATTGATATGACCTAGTCTACAATGCCATAAGAAGAATTCGTTCATTTCTGAACTCTTTCTCTTATATGTGTTTTGTATATTAAGTACTGTAGTTTGGTTTAGAACGTATATGCCATTATTTAACGATCCTGATCCAATCAACTTTTGATCCAGGAATATGTTCATAATATTATCATGTACTACAAAATTATATCCTTCTTTTCTCAATAAAGAAACTGATATAAGATTGCATATCAGGGTCGGAATGTAATAGCATTCGTTCAGAACCAATGTATTACCATTTGGTAACACAAGGTGATATTCGCCAACAGCCTTGGCTGCAACATCTGCACCATTCCTTACACTTACAGAATGATCACCCATTCCCAGTTCTCTACCTTTACGTAGCCCACACAATATATTACATATGTGGGATCCCGATCCGGTATCTAATACCTAGGACGTAGAGTGAACTGAGAAACAGTTCTCGATAACTAACACACCCGAAGAAGATGCATCAGCATGCTTGTTCTTCATTTAGGCGGCGTGAGAATCCAGATATTCTCCTATTTCTTGCTCAGACTTATAACAGTTATAAGTGGGAGCGGGACCAACGTTCCCCTGCTCAGTTATAAAAGCGGGTTCAGTCAATACATCCATGTTATTATCTTCATTAAGGCCTGACATGGTCGCTACCTGGAGAGAGAGAGAAGAAAACACTTTAGCGTATGCTCTTGTAAGATTAGATTGGTTATTATCTTATCTAATCAGGATGGCTCCCACTGCTTTTTATCAAATCTTCCTTAAAACCCTAAAAGGTAAGATTAGCCAGGATTAATTACACCTTACAAGTTCGCCAATCTTTCAGCCAGGCCAGTGTTGGTACTTTGAGGGAGATTCCCCGTGCCTTCGCACGGACCTAATTAAAATAAACCTCGTTTTCCCAGAGCCATAACCCCGTAAACACCTTTCTAGACACCTACTTGATCGGCTAATTGTCCTGTGTAAAATTCTCCCAGGAGTAACTCTTACTCGCAGTGGGTATCAGGATACATCTATCTCATAGAATGTATGCAATCTCATTGCAAATTTCAACACTTGAAATTCCCGATAATACTTTTACCCCTAGTGAATTATGACCTTAACTATGGTCAACAAATCATAAGCACTAGTCAAGTTCTACCCGTCATTTCTTGATTAATTAGACCCACCCACATGACCCTTAAATATGGTCAACAAAGTTATATGACTGTCCTAATTAATCTCATCATATGTTATATAGGAAAACATCACTCGGCTACCGTACACTGCGCCTTAACTATGGTCAACAAACGCAGAACGAATACTAAGTACTCTATTTCCTAAAATGACGGAAGGTTACGAAAGGTTTTTCAGAAAACCTTTTGCGTAATGAACTTGATATCGTTGTAGAAACAAGTGATTTTGAAAAGGAGTGTTTTTGAAGCTTTTCTAGTTTCGCTAAAGAGGTCACTCCCGGTGAAGGGATCTCGACTCTCTCCTTATCGAATAAGGTGCAGGATATTTCACAAATGCCGCGGTGCAAAGCAAGAACTATAGAAGCAATCAAAAACTAAACCGTGAGTTTGTAGCATCTGCCAGTTTTGCTAAAGAGGTCACTCCCGGTGAAGGGATCTCGGCTCTTTCCTCATCGAATAAGGTGCAGGGTATATCACATATACCACTTTGTATAAAAAAACTGTAGCTACCCTTTTTGAAAATTTTGATTTTACAACATCTTTTAAGTTTCTTTTCTTTTATTAATCTCATTAATAAATCCCATCATTTATGCTTCCTAAGCATCACAGAAGAAACGAAAATACAACGTACGCTTATACCATCCGCATTCGCCTCAATGTTCCGTTATGCACCGTCAGGTTACTTAACTAACGGCATACCGGGACGGGACTAGCGCGGGTGTAAGACATAAGCAATATTTATTATATATCATATATACAATAATAAAGCATTCGTCTCACGTATATAATATGAACACATCACAGTATATCAGAAGCAGAAGAAACATATGAAATATTGGATATATTAGGACGTCCGTGTTTTATATCGAGCCTGTATAAAACACGGATTCCACGGTTGCGATGAATAGCCAAACCCACATCCCTAGACCCCTATGAGAGCGACAAGTAACACTGCCAATTCTAGGGTTAGGAGACCCGGTCTCGACTCCTCGAGATGGCCACCCATTGGACCCTAGAACCCGGTTACTTGTGCTCCCCTCCTTGGGTCTACTTAATGCGGAAAAGTAAATAATATACAATGGTGACATCAACCTCAACCCGGAAGTGCCCCAATAAAAGAATATTACATACACTAAATTTTACATGAATGAAAATAAAAACCCTCATCTCACATAAAACTCCCGGCTATTCAGAACACGACGATCCAATATAACATATCACAGCAACACATAATATCTCATATCATCAACGTAAGTAAGTATGCGTATCCCGATTGTCGTTGATGTATAGCAATGAAACCGGCAATACCCCACATACTACACTTACGGTCGCAGAAAAGAAAGTGTAAAACTACAACATTTGGAATCCACAATCGACTTAGACATCATAAACCCGAAATATCACATATTACGGATTTCATTCCTAACTATATGAATTCCATATATTGTATCACATTACAGAATATCATGACGATGTTTAACGTTTCGATCGAATCAACATACACCCATAAATTACCCCCGTGAGCTCAACACTTGAGCAAAGTCAACACTAAAAAACCGTGCCACAGTGTTCATGGACAAGCCGTAGAAGGAGTTAACCAACGCCTCACCTATGACACCACGGGACTACGGCAAACCGGAAGGTTCGAACGCGGTTCCGTGGGCATAGAATCGAGTTAAGGTTATTATGTCTTCTAGGGGGTCCATAGGGGTACTTGCACGTTTTTACAAGTACAATCAACTTCGGAAAATTACAACACTTGGAAATTTCAGCGGGGTACAAAATGTGGTGTGCGATATTCGATCGAACTGCTAAAAGTAGTCAAGGTTGCCTTTACAGTGTTAAAATATACGACTACGAAGCACTACGAATTAGCCCCAGGTTAAACCAATCATCACATGAAAATTGGGCTAAATAAACAATACTAGGAATACCAAACTGGAACCAAAAGACCACAGATGGAATACAGGGACCAGATGATGATGTGAGGCCGGCCAGGCCGGTTTTTCCCCTCCTGTGGCTGGTCCAAAACTAGTATCCTGCCCCCGTATTTCACCTGTGTTCATGTAAAGGTCCCAGTAACATTCTGCAGTTGTTTGAAAAATTTTTAAAGGACTTTTTGAAAAATTTCCAGAGAGCAAGAATGGGGTTTCCTAATACCGTATTTCGAAGAGATTTTCGTGTTCGTAATTGTTATAACAGCGTATCTAGAATTCTAATTAGGCTCTAATACCACTGTTGGGTTACCCTTGCACCTGGTCTAGGGTTTGGTAGCATCACTCATGCCATTTTAAAATTTAGAGATGTGCAAAACTAACTAACCATGAATCTTGCTAGAATTTCTAGGGTAACAAGTTTTATCACATACAAAATGGTAAAGAGAAGATGATTACAACCTTTGTAGTCCGTTCCTTCGCTTCATAAGCTCCGTGTTGAGGTCCCTTCGCTGCGATCAACATGAACTCCGACTCTCGAGTGGCTCCATGTGGTAAATGAGACACCTTGCTTGTAGTCTTCATGATCCAAGATGATCTACCTTGAAGAACCTCTAACCCAAGCTAACACTTCACTAAACAACTTATTAGAGAAGTGAACATCCTAATCTAAGTGGCTAGAATAGATGAGGATAATGAAGTAGGAATTTTTCTCTCTTTTGTTTTCAAATTCTCACTCAATATCATCACAAAAGAAAAACCTAGTGAAGCTTTTTCAAGAGCTCAAGGAAGAAGAAGATGAATCATTCCTTTTGTGATGAATAATGAATTATTGTATGGTTACAAATCCAACCATAGGTTAAGAATGAAGGAGCTAACCCTTGTAGAGAATAAACTAGAGTTAATGGTTTGGATAGAGCTAGAAAATATCTTCACAAAATATCAAGCTAAAGACAAAAGTCAAAGCTTCATAAAGCTTCATGGAAGCTTCATGCAAAAGCTAACCCTAATCCAAACCCTAAACAAGTTTAAACCCTAAACAAGTTTAAACCCTAAACTTTTGTTAAATTTGTAACCCTAACATGTTACAATATTATATATCACATATACAATATATTTTGTAACAAAAGAAAATAATACAATTAACATATATCGCATATATATCAATGTATTATCCGGTGAGAAAATGAATTAATAAAGCGAGCTTATATTAGTTAACGTAAGGTAATATATCACATATATAATTATACATTAAATTATCGAATCGACACTTAATCCGATAACCCGGCTAAATTACATATAACCGACTAATATAACATGTACCAATTCATCGAATCAACACTTGATCCGATGACCCGGCTATATCACATATACCCGGCCGATACATCATATCGTGAGAATAGAATACGGTATCTCATATCGTAATATTCTCGGTCCCACACATATCACATATGTGCTCCTACTCCGTTTTGCCTGAGCCAGGAAACCTTTGTGTAGGACTCTAAAGAATCGTCAATACGCCGGCAGTAGGTGATGATCATATCAAACACCCACAAGCTGCAAGCAGTCAGCTAAACGTAACAGCCACCCAGGTTTTGAGCGATCAGAAGATCAACAATCAAGCCTGTACATTCTCCTGTGAATCCAATCAGTAACACTACCGTACAGTCCGATCTGTTCGTCTGATATGTCGCATATCTAGTCTAGGGGTGGTAAACGTCAAACCCTAGTAACCGATAAGTCGTGTCGATGTAAGGCTCATAACAGGTCGAGAAACTACTGATAACACTTACCAGTAGCACTCCATATCAGCCCTGGCCAGGGACTTCCAGTTATAGCCAATCGAACACAGCACAACATCAACTCCTTTTACCGGGAGAGACGAAACCCCTCCTATCGCTCATTGCCTCCATGTGATTCGGGACTGTACCCAAAAGCCACCATTTTGCACGCCCTCTTGGACGTGGTAAGGTGGAAATCAAAGCACAGTGGGAATCACACAAGACTCTATGACGATCTCGGGTCTACAGACTAACCTGTACCAGTGTCACCGGAGAACTGCTATCCAACGATAGATATAATACCATCTAGGATTTCTCAGCGAGTCCGTTCAGTGTACCAAGTCTCCACTGAGCACCCATACACCATCTTTGATGTCAAACACCGATGGATATGGCATCATCCATCGCCCATCATATGGGTCAATATGCGTATACGTTAGTCTACTCTGGTGTATCGATGCCCTGTCTCGATACGCCCTCGACTAGGAACAATTATAGGTTGTACTCGTTGACTACCCTGGCCCCACTAGTATTATCTCATCGTAGTCCCAGTAGTCGAGTACATATCCAAAGGGCTTTATCAATATGTGAGAGCAAGATACTAAACTAATACAAGTCAACATGTTAAGATAAAGTGAAACCAAATAGCATACTATCATGTCGAGCAAGAAAGTCCTCTCAATATATATCCAAGCATCCATTATAATATACATCATATGTACAACAATGGCCTCTAGGGTATATATATAACTAACACTTATCTGCATAAGCATATGATGTGATTGGATTAGGATAGTCGTACGACTTTATTGACCTTATTAAGGGTCTTGCGGGTGGGTTTAATTCAATAAGGAAATGACAGGTTGAACTTGGTTAGCGCTTATAATTTGTTGACCTTGTTAAGGTCATAAGTTGCTAGGGGCAAAATATTATCGGGAATTTCAAGTGTTGAATTTTGCAATGCGATTGCATACCTTCTATGAGATAGTTGGATCTCGATACCCACTGCGAGTAAGAATTACTCTTGGCAGAGTTTTACACATTACAATTAGCCGATCAAGTAGGTGTCTAGAAAGGTGTTAACGAGGTTACGTTCCTGGGAAAACGAGGTTTATTTTAATTAGGTACGTGCGAAAGCACGGGGAATCTCCCTCAAAATACCGACACTGGCCTGGCTGAAAGATTGGCGAACTTATAGGGTGTAATTAATCCTGGCTAGTCTTACCTTTTAGGGTTTGAAGGACGATTTGATAAAAACAGTGGGAGCGATCCTGATTAGATAAAATAATAACCAATCTAATCTTGCAAGAGTGTACGCAGAGTGTTTTCTTCTCTCTCTCTCCTGGTGGCGACCATGTTACGCCTTAATGAAGATAATAATAAGGATGCATTAACCGAACTTTCTTATTATACTGAGCTAGGGAACGTTGGTTTCGCTCTATCTTATAACTGTTATAAGTCCGAGCAGGAAATAGGGGAACATCCAGATTCCCATGCCACCCAATCGAAGAAAGTGCATGTTGATGCATCTTCTTCGGGTGTGTTCATTACCGAGAACTATTTCTCAGTATCCTCTACGTCCTAGGTATGAGATACCGGATCAGGATCCCACATATGTAAGAGTTACATGGGCTACAGAAAGGTAGAGAACTGAGAATGGGTAATATGTCTCTAAGTGTTAGAGAATGGTGCAATTGTTGCAGCCAAACCAGTTGGCAAATATCACCATGTATTACCAAATGGTAAATACATTGATTCTGAACAAATGCTATTACATACCGAACCTGATATACAACATTACATCAGATTCTTTATTAAGTTAAAGAAGGATATAATTCTGTATAGGGGATAATGTTGTGAACATTTTCCTGAATCAAGAATTGATTGGATCATGCACGTTATATAATAGCATATATGTTCTAAATCAAACTACAGTTCAAAGCATCTAGAACACACACAAGAGGAGTAGTTCAGAAATGAACGAATCCTTCTTGAGGTATTGTAGACTAGGTCATATCAATGCGACACGACCAGCTAAGTTACATAAGGAGGAATATAAGAATCTGTTCGAATTTTCATCATATACTACTTGCCAGTCTTGTCTCAAAGGTAAAATGACCAAATCTCCATTTACAGGAAACAGAGAAAGAGTTATTGAACTCTTGGGACAGATACATGATGATGTATACGGTCCTATGTCTATAAATGCCAAGGTTGGTTTTTCGTACTTCATTATATTCACTGATCATCTCTCGAGATTCGGACATATGTTCCTGTTGAAACAAAAGTCTAAAACTTTTGAGAAATTCAAGGAATATAAGCTTGAAGTTGAGAACCAAACGGGTAGAAGTATTAAGTCCTTCGATGAGATCGAGGAGTAGAATACAAGGCATGGAGTTCCTGGATTTTCCAAAAGGAGAATGTGATTCTCTCTCAACTTGCTCCTTCGAGTACACCACAGCACAACGGTGTATCGAGGCGGAGGTATCGCACCCTATGAGATATGGTGCGCTCTATGATGAGTACTGCTGAGTTACCTGTTTTCTTTTGGGTGTTATGCACTTGAGAAGATGCATACCTATTGAATAGGGTTCCGTCCAAATCAGGGCCTACCACTACATATGAGATATGGTGTGGGAAGAGACAATGTCTTAAACGAGTTAAGATATGGGGTTGTCCGGCCTATGTTGAAAGGCAGAATCCGGACAAGCTCGAGGCAAATGCAGTTTTGTGTAAGTTTGTTAGGATATCCCAAACATTTGTGAGGGTATATCTTCTACCTAACTGAGGAGCAAAAGGTGTTTTGTTTCACAGCATGCCACCTTTTTAGAAAAGGAATTTCTTGTGAAGAAATTTGTGGTCATGAGGTAGAACTGGAAGCAGTTCCAGCTAGACTAACTAATAGGTGATGATTTGGTTGAACCAAAGGATTCAATAGTCTTCAATGAACCTCAGCCTCTCCACAAATCTGGTAGGGTTCCTTATCCACTTGAGAGATACTACGGTATTCTTGGTGACAGTGGGAGCGAGGATTGCATCATGGTAGATGATGGCCCAACTAGGTTCAGGCAGGCCATCACAAGTGGAGACTTTGTGAAATAGCTGGATGCTATGCGATCAAAGATGGAATCCATGTATACCAACAAAGTATGACTTTGAATGTTGCACCTGAAGGGATAAAACCTATTGGGAGCAAATGGGTCTTGAGAAAAATTCTTGGCGTAAATGGAAATGTTGAGACTTTCAAAGCTATGCTTAAGTCCATCAGGATCAATGCGCGCATCGCAAAGTTGGAACATCTGTTTTGAAGTGGTAATCAAAGAGTTTGAATTCATCAAAATGGTAGATGAATCTTGTATATACAAATAGGTTGTAGAGAGTAAGGTTGTCTTTCATGTATTCTACGTAGATGACATACTCTTGATAGGAAATGGTTTCCTATGCTACACTCGGTCAAGCTCCTCTTATCATGGGGATTCTCAATAGAAGATCTGGATGATATCTACTACATCTTGTGGATTATGATCTATGGTGATAGATCTGAGTTGATGTTGGCAGTGTCCCAAATCCATGTACATTAACACCATACTAAAGGGGTTTAATATGGAGGATTCTAAGCGTGGTGGTTTGCCCACTTACTCATGAATCACTCTCTCCAATAAGATGTCTTCCAAGAATGGTTTGGAGAGAGCTCGCGTGCAAGGAATACCCTATGCTTCGGCACTAGGCTCTATTATTTATGCGATGTTATGTACCAGATCAGATGTAGATGACTCACTAGGTGTAGTGATCAGGAATCAATCGGATCTTGGGGGAATCAATCGGACTTGGGGGAATCATTGGATAACTGTGGAGGACATTCTTAAGTACTTGAGAAGCACTAAACGAAAGTTCTTGGTTTGAGCTTCCAGAGTGATAAGGACGACTGAGAGTCGGTCACAGGCATTGTTTTTACCCTCAAGGAGGGACGGTATGTTGAAAGAGTTCCATGCTAGATACCGTGACATACTAGACAATAAAAGTAGAATACATTGCTACCAAGGATGCAGCCAAAGTGGCTGTCTGGACATTTCTTGTTCATGAGATGAACAAGGTTCCTACCATTGAGCGTCCAATAACTGTTATTGTGACAACAATGGAGTTGTGGCTTTGGCCTAGGAACATCGGTCCCATCAGCATTCCAGACATATTCTGAGATAAGTATCACCTGATCAGGGAGATGGTTGATCTCCAAAGGATCGAGGTCTGGAGAGTTGATACGAAGGATAACACGGCGGATCCACTCACAAAGGCCTTTCCCCTAGAGAGACTTCTATGGGATGGTTGAGTATGAGACACTACAACTATGCTATATTGTTGGGTATTGGAAACTACAACAGTTGGACTTAGTGCAAGTGGGAGATTGTTAGTTATATATATGCCCTAGAGTCCATTACTGTACATGTGATGTATATTGTAGTTGATGCTTGGACATATATAGGGAGGACTTTCTTGTTCGCCATGATAGTATGCTATCTGGTTGAACTTTATCTCAACATGTACACTTATTGTCTCTCTATTACATGTTGATAAAGCCCTTAGGATAAAACTTGACTACCAGGATTATGATGCAGATCATACTAGTGGGGACAAGGTAGTTGGTAAGTACATCCTTCAAATGTTCCTAGTTGTAGGAGTATCGAGACAGGGCATTGATACTCCAGAGTAGACTAGTGTATACGCTTCTCGACCCATATGATGGGCGATGGATGATCCCACATCCATTGGTGTTTGACATCAGAGAAGGTATACGGGTACTCAGTGGAGACTGGGTACACTGAACGGACTCACCGAGAACTCCTAGATGGTATTATACCTATCGTCAGATAGCAGTTCTCTTGTGACATTGGTACAGGTTAGTCTGTAGACCTGCGATCGTCATAGAGTCTTGTGTGATTCCTACTGTGCTTTGATTTCCACCATACCACGGTCAAGAGATCGTACAAAAAGGTGGTTTTGGGGTACAGTCCCAAGTCATATGGAGGCAATGAGCGATATGAGGGGTTTCGTCTCTCTCGGTATTGGGAGTTGATGTTGCGCTATGCTCGATTGGCTATAACAGGAAATCCCTGGCCAGGGTTGCTGAGATCTACTTGTAAGTGTTATCAGTAGTTTCTCGAACCGTTATGGACCTTGCATCGGCATGACTTATTAGGCTATTGGGGTCTGACGTTATACTACCCCCAGGCTGTTGATATGCGACATATCAGATGAACAGACCGGACTGTATGGTGGTGTTACTGATTGGATTCGCAGGAGTATATGCAGGCTTGCTTTTTGATCTTCTGATCGCTCAATACCCAGGTGGCCGTTACGGTTTGGAGACCGCTTGCGGCTTGTGGGTGTTTGATATGATCATCACCTACTGCCGGCGTATTGATGAGTCTTTAATGTCCTACACAGAGGTGTCCTTGTTCATGCGAAACAGAGTAGGAGCAAATATGTGATATGTGCGGGACTAAGCTTAATGTTCGTATATGATACCACATTCTCTTCTAATGACTTGTGACATTGGTCGGTTATATGTGATATAGCCGGGTTATCGGATCAAGTGTTGATTCGATAAGTTGTTGCATTTGATATTAGTCGGTTATATAGAATATAGCCGGATTATTAAATGAAGTGTTGATTTAAAAATTTAATGTATAATTATATATTTGATATATTACATTACATTAACTAATATTAGTTCACTTAAGTATTCATTTTTCTCACTTATGATACATTGATATATATGTGATATATGTTAAATGTGATATATTCACTTGATATATGTTAAATGTACTGTTTTCTTTTTGCACAAAATATATATGTGATATTTATTGTTGTGTCATGCAAGGTTACACATGCAACATGTTTGTATGAGACTCACACCATGCTAGGTTAATGCTAGGGTTTTTTTAGTTTTAAGTAATTCAAACATTTGGAATTTGTCATGGATGAGCTTGGAGAAGCTTGTAGAACATTGACTTAGTGCACTTGTTTGTCTAGCTTAAGATATTTTTTAACCCAACTCTTAACCTTTAGCTTTGGTTTATTCTCTACAAGGGTTTGTCATGGCATATACCTACCATGGTTGCATTTCTAACCTCATGAGATTATTTCTCTACATCACTTTCATTTTCATCTTCTACTTGCTTTTTGAAGCTCTCTTGATTTTCATGAAGTGATGAAATTGAGTGAGAAAATAAAAACTAAAGTGAGCTCACTTCCTACTTCATCATCCTCTACTATTAGCCATTTAGTTTAGATCTTTGCTTCACTAATTACACCATTAGTGAAGAGATAGTATGAGCTCGAGTCTCCTCGACGTAGATCATCTTCGGCCTCGAAGACATGGGGCGAGGTTGTTCTTTTCTTCAAGTGAACCCTCTCTAGAGTCCGGGAGTTCACCATTCGCAGTGAAGGGACTACAACATGCAGCTTTAGAAGTGAAGGACCAGTCTACAAAGGTTGTATTCCGCATTCAGTTTGTATGTAAAGTTGTTTACATAACGTTTCATTTAAAACTCTAGTTAAGATTCTAGCGTTAGGGTTACGATGCCGCCCGAAACCTTGCTGCCGCGCTAAGAAACCCTACAGACTCTGTTTCTTTATTTGATCACTGTACTTGCTCCAGATTAGCCTGGACACTTGCACACAAAAAATATCAAAAATAACAAGTTTTTTTTATATATTTATTTATATATATAAACACAAAAAAAAAATATTAACCTGAATAACAAGAAAGAACTACGTTACCGTCTCTCCGGCAACGGCGCCATTTGATTGTTGCAGAAACTCGCATTCCGCTTGTTCTGTTTGTTCTACTTACCGCAATCAAGACGGTGTCGCTTTGCAGCTAGCCGGTTGAGCATGGGTCGATCCGCAGGGAGATGGTTGTATGTTCGTTCTGTTGGGTTACGGCAGCGCCGCGGCCATCAATCCATGGTCAAATGCGGAACAAAAACTTTTCAAACTTGGCGCTACCACAACCAATTACCCGGATCGTGCTATTAACCCTATACAAGCAAACCGTAAAGTGAGTTTAGAGATTATACCGATCGATCCGTGTCCTTCGGTCTCCAATCTCTGCTCCTAGCTCCTCGCCGGCTGCCCCAACGAATTTCGCTCTCCGATCTCGCTCGTCGAAGTGGCTCCACGTCGAGGATTCTTTATACGGGCTCCCGCTTCAAACCGAAGCAACTCGAACATGAAGTTTTCTTGCCGACATGTCCAAGATGAAGTAGAAATAGTGTGTGATTACTTTGTCTCATAACACTCTATGATTCTCAACATATGAGAGGGATAGAGTGGAGGTTGAAGAAGAAGCCATTGATGGAAGTTGTGAGCTCAAGAAAAAGCTAGTAAAGAAAATGAGCTTGCTTATTGTGTGAGATAAATGTGAGAGCTCTAATAATAATCTCAAGACTAAACCCTTGCCCTCATGTGGCTGCCCCCTCTCTTCATATCTTAATCCCACACAATAATCAATCAAGAGTAAAGACATGGCACAAGAAAACACATGATTTGTGTTAAGTTTTACGATCAAAAATATCTTTACCGCAATCAAGAACGGCGTCGCTTGGTAGCTAGCCGGTGAATACGGGTCGGTCCACAGGGATGTTGCATATTTCATAATTGTTCTAACGAGTTAATTCCAAATGGTGTTTGGATCTTTATCACTAAAAACTAAATTGACTTAGACTAGGATTAGAAATCTTGCTAGGGTTAGGTTTAGGTTAAGTTTGGAAAATTAAGATTTCCCACCGCTTTCAATGCCCTAAATTAGATCTCTTTAGGTGTTATGGTAATTATTAATAAAGGAGATTAGGATGATCGGGAAGAAACGATGTTTCTTCATCTAGGTCCTTGTCCGTCCTTTCTTAATCCTTACCCTAACCTCCATGGAAAACATGCACAACCGGTCTTTTATACTACGGTATAAAATGTTACCTCGTGGGTAGGGTGCCATAGGGAGAGGTATGTGTATGTATGCATGGAGTCCTAATTATTAATATGTGATGGGCAAGAAAGGGGTGAGAGATTTGCATCTCTCAAACCTTCCCCATTCCTAACCCTAACAAGCGAGGAACTACTCGCTCATTAGGGGATCTAAGAAAGACATGATTTTTATTTGAGTTTTTGATTTAAGAGATTAATTGTCTAACTACTGCAAATTAATAAAGAGTTCTAATCTAAATTAAATTAGGGCAGAGAATAAATTAAACTAGGGCAGCAATTAAAAACTAAGAACTAGGGCAAAATAAAAGAAACTACTTACAAAATTGATGCTCTCAAAACTTGAAGGAATTCTGAATTTTATTCAATGAAAAGAGGCATAACCTAAAACAAGTTTTTGGGCTTCTATTTATAGAGCATAGAAAACCCTAGGGTTACAATTGCGTCACATCTGCTTTTACAAAAATACCCCTAGGAAGACTAGTCAACGCGCCGCCAGCCGCTACAAAAATTTCCACCAATACGGGCTTTGCACGGCCGCGAAACCACGGCCAAGAGCAGTGTTTGACCGCGGTTCCGCGGCCAAGTAGTGGGCTTGTGGGCTCAATTTTTCATGTCTTGGTCTTCTTGCAGTTGTCCTCTGTTTTCTTCAGTTGGTTCTTCAGAATGCCTTCTGGTTTTCTTCCAGTTTTTCACAGTGCATAATATCGTGGACTTTTACTGTTGCTTCGTGTCAAAGTCTTGAACCTTGCTCTGCCTTTGTACTTTTGTGAACTTGTTTGTTGATCTTCATTGTCCCTCAAAATGTAGGCACGATCAAGATTCCATCATTTATCGGTCGTAGTCTCACTTTTGTATCGTCTTTTCGTCTTTTTCGCTGTTTTTGTTCCGAGAACCTGTAAGCTGCAACTACGTAGCAGACATGGGTCAAAAGCACCTGTTTATTTGTAAAATGACTAAGAATGGGGTCTAAAAGAATGCAAAATTATGGTATGAACAAATACCCCCAAACTTATTTTTTGCTCGTCCTCGAGCAAACCTAGTTTTATTCTTGAAAAAGACCTAGCCTCACTTTCGCAGGGAAACACGATTGCACTGAGTTCGTGCAACAAGCCGTTAAACCTCTAGGTGTCCCTAGTAAGAGGAGTATTGTCTCCTGAAGGTTTTCAGCGTATACTACCCATAAAATCCTATCAATTCGGCCCATTAACTTTTATTCTCCAATTAGGTTTTCCAACAAGGAATTCTATTATCTTCGACTCATAAATCATCCACCCGTATTCTTCACGCTTTCTTATTATTTAACTTAAAATTGTATATGTTCTGTAAATTTACTTAGCTTTCAGCATCTTTTAAGTTTTCCTTCTAGGGTTCTATCTCAACTTAGGAATTTTTATCATCTCAATTAAAATTATAAGTCCTATTCTTCATTCCTATCTCTTACCTAAACTCCAATCACATACCCCTACGTGTGTGTATATATCACCCCTACACTGGGAAATTCAAATCAAGCTATTATTCTCTTGTCCGTCGTCCAAAGCATTTCTTAATTGGTGAATTTTTAGATGAATTTTGCTCACACATCCTTCATGCGACCGTTAATACTTCTTGAGGTACCAACAACCGATTACAAAATGTGTTTGCACATTAAAGCGTAATTCCTAGTCTTGTAACACCTAAGGCTTTAGCAGTGACTCCCAAACCAGTTGGTCTAAGGCACTAGGTGATGAAGCACCCTCGCTAAATATTTTTTTCTATTTTGCAGCCTTAAGTAATTACAAAAACCAGTGTTCATTTTTTTCTTTATTCACACTTGTATATTTTTGTATTTTTCTTCGTACTAAGAACTTTAGACAAGAGCATTTCAAGGTCTCTCCTACTATTCCAAGTTTCAAGGTTCGTGTTTGTGCAATTTGTAGGGTATATATTTTCAGAATTTAGACTTAAGCTAAGAATTATTTTTCGAACTTAAACTTTAATAAAGATATCAATACTTTTCCCTTGTTTTAACTTAGCCTAAAAAGTCAACTCGAAATTTGCCTATTTCTAAATAAACTACAAAGACATATACTTTCTACCGTTAAACTCAAAGAAAGGTTATTTTTAGGGTTTTTAATTTACTAAGTCTAAGATCTAGTTTTTCCTAGCTAGTTAACCGTCTTGTTAAACTCAAGTCAATTATGCCCAAAATTGAATGTTTCAATTTTTATAATTTTTAAATTTTTATGGGTTTTAAAATAAGTATGCAAATGCAAAAATATACAAATGAATGTGAAGGAAGAAAACTTACCGAGCACACCCCCAAACTTAAACTTGACAGTGTCCTCACTGTCATGCCACACCAAGAGGGTTGAAAATGTCGGCACTTCCCTTTTTTTTTAATGTTTTTTTATGTTATTTTGTATTTATGTATTTACAAATGATACACACCACCAAACTTGTGTGAAACAAAGTTTTGGCTAGATGGTCGAAAAGTTGGGGGTAAAATGGAGGAAGATCAATCCGTGTAAATCGGCTCCTGCAAAAACAGGAGCTCCTCCGACAGGTCCGCGGTGAGGAACAGTTTCAATCGATGTCCGTTTACTTTAAATAAAGTACCGTGCTCCGGATTTTGAAGATCTACCGCACCGTGCGAATATACGATGCGTACTAAAAACGGCCCTTTCCACCTAGATCTGAGCTTGCCGGGGTGAAAGTGTAACCGAGTGTCATAAAGTAAAACCTGTTGACCAGGTTTAAATGTTTTGCGCATAAGGTGTTTGTCATGGAACATCTTAGTTCGGTTTTAAACAATGACAGCATTATCATAAGCCTCATCCCGCAGCTCTTCTAGTTCGTTTAGTTGCAGCTTTCGATTGCTGCCCGCATCTCCCATTGATAAATTCAACTCCTTGATTGCCCAAAATGCCTTGTGCTCAATCTCAACTGGGAGGTGGCAAGCCTTCCCATAAACAAGCCGGTATGGAGACATACCAAGATCGGTCTTGTATGCAGTACGGAATGCCTATAGTGAATCAATCAATTTGTGTGACCAATCTTTACGGTTTTTAAAAACTGTTTTCTCCAAGATTTGCATAATTTGCCGATTCGAAACCTCGGCTTGCCTACATGTTTGGGGATGGTATGGTGTTGACAGTTTGTGAGTAATGGAATATTTGCGCATTAAGGACTCAAAAGTCCTATTGCAGAAGTGGGATCCATTATCACTTATAATTGCTCGAGGGTGCCCAAACCGAGAAAAGATATGTTCTTTAAGAAATCGAACGGCAACCTTGTTATCATTCGTTCGGCTAGGTACAGCCTCGACCCATTTTGACACATAGTCAACAGCCAAAAGAATATACACATTCCCAAAAGAATTGGAAAATGGTCCTATGATGTCTATACCCCAAACATCAAAAAAATCCACAACCAAAATTGGTTGGAGCGGCATTTCGTTTCTCCGCGATATCCGGCACAAGTATTGGCACCGGGAGCATGTCTTGCAGTATTCATATGCATCCTTAAAGAGTCATGGCCAATAGAAACCACACTGCAAGATTTTCTCGGCTGTCTTCTTTGGGCCAAAATGCCTGCCACACGCTTGATCGTGGAAAAAAGACAGCACACTCTTAAACTCATTTTCAGGTACACACCGACGAATGATTTGGTCGGAACAGTATTTAAAAAGATACGGCTCATCCCAGAAAAAATTCTTTACTTAGGACAAGAATCGGAGATTATCCTGTTTCGACCAATCTTTAAGTATCAAGTCGGTGGCCAAGTAGTTTACTATATTAGCAAAGCAAGGTTCGCAAGACACGGCTAAGAGTTGCTCATCGGGAAAAACATCTTTAATTAGAATTTCAAGTGTAGGAGAAGAAGGAAGTCGTGAAAGGTGATCGGCCACTACATTTTCACATCCTCTTTCGTCCCTTATGACAAGGTCAAACTCTTGTAGCAAGAGAATCCAACGTATTAGCCTCGATTTGGCATCCTTCTTCGCGAAAAGGTGGCGAAGAGCTGAATGGTCCGTATACACAATCACTGGAGAGCCGATTAAATAAGGCCCGAATTTTTCAAGTGCAAACACAACGGCTAAAAATTCTTTTTCTGTTGTTGTGTAGTTCAGTTGGGCCTTATTTAACGTTCGGCTAGATTAATAAATTATGTGCGGCATCTTATTAATGAGCTTTCCAAGAACAACACCAATGGCGAAATCTGATGCATCACACATCATTTCAAAAGGATTCGTCCAGTCTGGAGATGAAAGAATGGGCGCAGAAATGAGAGAGTGTTTCAATGACTCGAACGCTTCCATGCAAGTTGAGTCAAAATCAAATGTTGTGTCTTTGGCCAATAAGAGAGTCAAGGGTCTAGCAATCTTGCTAAAATCCTTGATGAACCATCTATAAAAACCGGCATGGCCAAGGAAAGCTCGGATGTCTTTGACGCATTTAGTAGGAGGGAGATTGAAAATGACTCCAAATTTGGCTTTATCAACCTCTATGCCGTTTTGCGAGATGACATGTCCTAAGACAATACCCTCTCGTACCATAAAGTGGCACTTCTCCCAATTTAGAGTGAGGTTCTTATCCCTATAGCGGGTAAGAACCGCGTCAAGGTGTAGCGAACACTCGTCGAAGGAGTCACCAAAAATGGAGAAATCACCCATAAAGATCTCCAAAAACTTTTCAACCATGTCTGAAAAGATCCTCATCATACACCGCTGAAATGTAGCGGGTGTATTGCATAACCCAAAGGGCATGCGACGGTAAGCGAAAGTACCGAAAGGACAAGTAAATATGGTCTTGTCTTGATCCTTTTCGGCGATGGGGACTTGGTTATAGCCGGAATAGCCATCCAAGAAGCAGCAAAACTCATGACCAGCCAATCGTTCTAGCATTTGGTCAATGAAAGGTAAAGAAAAGTGGTCTTTCCTTGTCGCGGCATTGAGTTTTCTATAGTCAACGCAAACTTGCCATCCAGTTTGGGTGCGAGTAGGTATTAACTCATTTGCCTCATTGGTTATGACCGTAGTGCCCGATTTCTTTGGCACAACATGAATGGGGCTAACCCACTGGCTATCCGAGATAGGGTAAATGATACCACTATCAAGACATTTAACAATCTCCTTCTTGACAGCCTCTTTCATTATAGGGTTGAGGCGTCTTTGTGGATCCCTCACTGGCTTGGCATCATCCATCAAGTGTATATGATGCTCAACTATGAGGGGACTAATCCCCTTGATGTCCGCCATAGACCAGCCAAAAGCTTGCCGGTTATTTTGTAAGACCATTAAAAGGGACTTCTCTTGCTCGAGGGCTAGAGTGGCCGATATGATAACGGGAAGGGTCTCATTTTCACCTAGGTAAGCATATTTAAGGTGCGACGATAAAAGCTTTAATTCGATTTTAGGAGGTGAAACAATTGAAGGCAGTATTGGTGAAACTGTTTCAAACTTGAAAGATTCCATCAAGGGTTCAAATCGAGTGTACGCAACCGAGTCGGATGGTTCAACTAACTCATCCGAAAAATCAAAAGACTCAAACTCGGGTGGTGAGTCTTCAAAATCGTCCAAAATGGTGAAACACTCATAATCGTTGTCCGGCGTGAAAGTTGTGTCGGATTCTAGGAGGAACGCACTAGAGGCGTCAACACTGGTGTGATCGAACATAAAATTTTTGAGCTCACAGTCCTCCTCCGTGATCTCATGGATCGAGTAAACATCAAGTATACTAGAATTAGGTTCGGAAGGCTGATTCCCCAACTTAAAGATGTTGAGTTCAATCTGTAGGGTTACTAGGCACTCTAACAAGATACTACAAGGCATCAACCATGCCCGATTAAAATTTTAGCCGTGCCTAACAACCCTAAACAAGATCTTGGCTAGACTATTAGGCTATCACATGCAAGTAAATACAATTTACTACTAAGTGAATACGAAATACAACCTTTGTAGATCGGTCCTTCACTTCTAAAGCTCCTTGTCGTAGTCCCTTCGCTGCGATCATGGTTCTCCCGGGCTCTTGCATGGCTTCACGAGGCGAAAGAAGCATCCTTGCTTGAAGTCTTCGAGGCCGAAGATGATCTACGTCGAGGGAATACCAACTCAAGCTACTACTTCACTAACTAGAGAATTAGTGAAGCAAACACCCTAAACTAAAGTGCTAGTCTAGTAGAGGATGGAGAAATAGGAAGTGGGTTCTCTTTAGAATTTATTTTCTCACAATGCTTCTCACTTTGGATCAAACCCTAGCAAGCTTTTTCTTTTGCTCAAAGAAGAAGATGAAGAAATGAAATGAGAAAGATAATGATCAAGTTAGTGAGCTAACCATGGGTGAGTGAGTATCATATACTAAATCATGTAGAGACTTAATCATGGCTAAGTGTGATGGTTAGGTTAACAAAAATCTAAAGTAAAAACAAACTTAGTGGACTTTAGTCAATGCATCCACAAGCTTCCACAAGCTTCATTCATTTTTCTAATTTTCCACTAATTTTGTAATTACTTTTAAATATTAAACCCAACATAACAAATAGCATGGTGTAAGTCTCATACACCCATGAAAGATGTATCATCAACCATGATACAAAAAAAGAAAACACATTTTAATATATATCACATATATATTAAAGTTGTGCACATGTGAGAAAAATCCTAAAATGAACAAATGTTAGTTAATGTAAATTAGTATATCTTATATACAATAATATACTAAATTATTAAATCAACACTTGACTTAATAATCCGGTTATATCTCATATAACCGACTAACATCCAATGTATCGACTTATCGAATCAACACTTGATTTGATAACCCGGCAATATCACATATAACCGACCGATACAAGTAGTCGCGAGAATAGAATACGGTATCACATACACCCATTATTCTCGGTCCCGCACATATCACATACGTGCTCCTATTTCGTTTTGTCTGAGCCAATAAAACCTCTATGTAGGACTCTAAAGACTCGTCAATACGCCGGCAGTAGGTGATGATCACATCAAGCACCCACAAGCCGTCAACGGTACTAGATGGACGTAACGGCTACCCGGGTATTGAGTGATCAGAAGATCAGCAAGCAAGCCCGCTCCAACTCCTGTAAAAGCCTGCCGGTAACACTTCCCGTACAGTCCGGTCTCCTCGTCTGATATGTCGCTTATCAAGTCTAGGGGTGGTAAACGTCAGACCCCAATGACCGATAAGTCGTGCCGATATGGGGCTCATAACGGGTCGAGAAAATACTGGTAACACTTACCACTAAATCTCTAAATCAGCCCTGGCCAGGGACTTCCCTGTTATGGCCAATCGAGCACAGCGCAACATCAAAGCCCAATACCGGGAGAGACGAAACCCCTCCTATCGCTCATTGCCTCCATGTGACTCAGGACTGTACCCAAAAACCACCGTTTTGCACGCCCTCTTGGACGTGGTAAGGTGGAAATCAAAGCACAGTGGGAATCACACAAGACTCTATAACGATCTCGGGTCTACAGACTAACCTGCCCAAGTGTCACCAGAGAACTGCCATCTGACGTGAGGTATAATACCATCTGGGAGTTCTCGGCGAGTCCGTCCAGTGTACCCAGTCTCTACTGAGCATCCGTATACCATCTCTGATGTCAAACACTAATGGATATGGGATCATCTATCGCCCATCTCATGGGTCGAGAAGCGTATACGCTAGTCTACTCTGGTATATCGATGCCCCGTCTCGATATACCCACGACTAGGGACATTAAAAATGTACTTATGGACTACCAAGGCCCCACTAATATGATCTCATCATAGTCCTGGTAGTCAAGTACACATCCTAAGGCCTTTACCAACATGTAGCTATCAGACAGTACAAGAGACAAGTACATGTTAAGATAAAGAGCAACCAGATAGCATACTATCATATCGAGCAAGAAAGTCCTCTCTATATATGTCCAAGCATCCAATATAATATACATCATCTGTACAATACTGGCCTCTAGGGCATACATACAACTAACAATCTCCCACTTGCACTAGGGCCAGCTGCTGTAGTATCGCATACCAAGCATCCCGAAGAGTCTCTCAAACTGTATCTGGGTAATGGCCTTCGTGAGTGGATCCGCTGTGTTGTTCTTCGTGTCAACCCTCCTGACCTCGATCTCCCGGCGATCTACTATCTCCCGAATCAGGTGATACCGCCTCAGAATATGCCTGGATCGCTGATGGGACCTGGGTTCTTTGGCCAAAGCCACCGCTCCATTGTTATCACAATACAAAGGTATTGGATGCTCAATGGATGGAACCACTCCAAGTACAGTAATGAACTTCTTGATCCAGACAGCCTCTTTGGCAGCATCATTGGCAATGATGTATTCAGCTTCCATCGTCGAGTCTGCCACGATTTCCTGCTTGGAACTCTTCCTGCTAACCTCCCCTCCGTAAAGGGTAAAGACAAATCCCGAGTGCGACTTAGAGTCATCCTTATCACTCTGGAAGCTCGAATCGGTAAAGGACTCCACTTGGAGTTCTCCGTTACCATACACCAAGAGCATCTCTTTAGTCCTTCGTAAGTACTTGAGAATGCTCTTCACAGCTGTCCAGTGACTCTCTCCAGGATCAGCTTGATACCTACTCACTACACTTAGTGAGTATGCTGCATCGGGTCTGGAACATAGCATCGCGTACATGATAGAGCCTACAGCCGAAGCATAGGGTATCCCTTGTATGCGAGCTCTCTCCAAATCAGTCTTGGGAGACATCTTTTTGGAGAGAGTGTGTCCAGAGATCGTGGGTAAGTTCACACACTTGGATTCTTCCATACTAAACCTCTTTAGTATGGTGTCAATATACCTGGATTGGGACAATCCCAATATCCTTTTAGATCTATATCTATAGATCATAATCCCCAGTATGCAGGAGGCACCACCTAGATCTTTCATTGAGAATCTTTTGATAAGAAGAGCTTGACCGATTGCAGCATAGGAATGTCATTTCCTATCAAGAGTATGTCGTCAACGTACAATACGAGGAAGACAACCTTACTCTCTGCCACCTTCTTGTAGATACAAGGTTCATCTACGTTTTTGACGAAATCAAACTCTTTTATTACGACGTCAAAGCAGATGTTCCAACTCTGCGATGCTTGCTTTAATCCATAAATGGAATTAAGCAGCTTGCACACCTTCCCGCTGCTCCCACTAGCTACGAAGCCCTCTGGCTGAGTCATGTACACGCTCTCTTCTAAATCACCGTTTAGAAAGGCGGTCTTAACATCCATTTGCCAGATTTCGTAGTCATGATATACAGCGATGGCAAGCATGATCCGGATGGATTTAAGCATAGCTACTGGAGAAAAGGTTTCGTCATAGTCCACACCTGGTCTTTGACGAAAACCCTTTGCAACAAGTCTAGCTTTCAAAGACTCCACTTTCCCATCTACACCAAGTTTTTTCTTGAAGATCCACTTGCTCCCAATGGGTTTTACCCCTTCAGGAGCATCTTCCAAAGTCCATACTTTGTTGGTGTACATGGATTCCATCTCGGACCGCATTGCATCCAGCCATTTCACCGAGTCCCCACTCGTGATGGCCTGCTCGAAGCTAGTTGGGTCATCATCAACCATGATGCAATCCTCGCTCCCACCATCTATGAGAACACCGTAGTATCTTTCAGGTGGGTGAGGAACCCTACTAGATCGGCGCAGAGGCTGAGGTTCGTTGGGAACTACCGAATCCTCCGGTTCAACCAAATCTTCTATCGTAGTCTGTATTGCTGGAACCTCTTCCAGTTCTACCTCCTTGCCACTAATCTCTTTTTCATGAAATTCCTTTTCTAAAAAGGTAGCATGTCGAGAAACAAACACCTTTTGTTTCTCGGTGTTGTAGAAGATATACCCGCGCGAATGTTTGGGATATCCAATAAACTTACACAGAATGGACCTTGCCGCGAGTTTGTCTGGATTTTGCGTTTTTACATATGCTGGACAACCCCATATCTTAACATAATTAAGACATGGTCTCTTTCCTTTCCATATCTCATATGGAGTGGTTGACACAGATTTGGTGGGAACCATATTCAATAGGTCTGCAGCTGTTTCTAGTGCATACCCCCAGAAGGAAATAGGTAACTCAACCGTGCTCATCATAGAGCGCACCATATCTAATAGGGTGCGGTTCCTCCGTTCCGATACATCGTTGTGCTATGGGGTATTGGAGGAGTTAGCTGAGAGAGAATCCCATTCTCTTTTAGGAAGTCCAGGAATTCATTGCTCAAGTATTCACCTCCTCGATCAGATCGAAGGATTTTAATACTTTTCCCGGTTTGGTTCTCGACTTCTTGTTTATATTCTCTGAATTTCTCAAAAGCTTCTGATTTGTGTTTCATCAGGAACACATACCCGAATCTAGAGAGATCGTCAGTGAATGTAATGAAGTACGCAGAACCATTCCTGGCATGTGTAGACATGGGGCCGCATACATCACTATGTACCAGTCCCAAGAGTTCCACAACTCTTTCTCCGTGTCCCGTAAACGGAGTTTTGGTCATCTTGCCTTTGAGACATGACTGGCAAGTGTCATAAGATGAAAATTCAAACGGATTCAAATATCCATCCTTATGCAACTTAGCTAGTCATGTCGCATTGATGTGACCCAATCTACAATGCCACAAGAAGGATTCGTTCATTTCTGAACTCTTCCTCTTGTGTGTGTTTGTTATGCTCAGAACTGTTGATTGATTTAGAACATAAATGCCATTGCACAACGTGCCTGATCTTACCAACTTTTGGTTTAGAAAAATATTCATAACATTATCCTGTAATACAAAATTATATCCTTCTTTACTAAACAAAGAAACCGATATAATGTTGCATATCAGGTTCGGCATGTAATAGCATTCGTTCAGAATCAATGTATTACCAGTTAGCAATACAAGATGATATTCCCCGACGGTTTTAGCTGCAACAATTGCACCATTTCCAACCCTTATGTCTTTATCACCTTCTCCATGTTCTCTACCTTTCCTAAGCCCATGTAACTGATTATATATATGGGATCCTGACCCGGTATCTAATACCCAGGACGTAAAGCAAATGGAGAAACGGTTCTCTGTAACGAACACACTCGAAGAAAATGCATCAACATGTACTTTCTTCATTTGGGTGGCATAGGAATCCTGGTATTCCCCTATATCCTGTTCAGTCTTATAACTTTTATAAGAAAGAACGGAACCAACGTTCTCCAGCACAGTATAACATGCGGGTTCGATCAATACATCCATATAATTATCTTTATTAAGGCATGATATGGTCGCTACCTGGAGAGAGAGAGAAGAAAACATTTTAGCGTATGCTCTTACAAGATCAGATTGGTTATTATTTTATCTAATCAGGATGGCTCCCACTGTTTTTATCAAATCTTCCTTCAAACCCTAAAAGGAAAGACTAGCCGGGATTAATTACACCATACAATTTCGCCAATCTTTTAGCCAGGCCAGTGTCGGTACTTTGAGGGAGGTTCCCTGTGCTTTCGCACGGACCTAATTAAAGTAAATCTCGTTTTCCCAGAGGCGTAACCCCGTTGACACCTTTCTAGACACCTACTTGATCGGCTAATTGTCCTGTGTAAAACTCTCCCGGGAGTAACAATTACTCGCAGTGGGTATCGGGATCCAACTATCTCATAGAAAGTATGCAATCTCATTGCAAATTGCAACACTTGAAATTCCCGATAATATTTTGCCCCTAGCGTCCCATGACCTTGACGCAGGCCAACAAACCATAGTACGCTAGTCAAGTTCAACCCGTCATTTCTTGATTGAATTAAACCCACCCGCACGACCCTTGACGCGGGACAACAAAGTCGTACGACTACCCTAATCCAATCTGCATCATATGCATAAGCAGATAAATACTACTTAGCTACCGCACACTACGCCTTGACCCAGGCCAACAAACGTAGCACGAATACTAAGTAGTACTTATCTAAAATGACGGAGGGCTACGACAGCTTTTTCTGAAAACCTATTGCGTAATAAACTTGATATCGTTGTAGAATCGAGTGAATTTTGAAATGGAGTGTTTTTGAGGCTTTTATTAGTTTTGCTAAAGAGGTCACTCCCGGTGAAGGGATCTCGGCTCTTTCCTTATGGGATAAGGTGCAGGATATATCATATATATCGCTATGCAAAGCAAAAACTCCAAAAGCAATCAAAAACAAACCGAGTGTTGTAGCATCTGTCAGTTTTGCTAAAGAGGTCACTCCCGGTGAAGGGATCTCGGCTCTTTCCTCATCGAATAAGGTGCAGGATATAACATATATATCGCTATGCAAAGCAAAAAACTGTAGCTACCCTTTTTGAAAATTTGATTCTACAATATCTTTTAGGTTTCTTTTCTTTCATTAATCATATTAATGAAGTCCCATCATTTAAATCACCTAAACATCACAGATAAATACGACGTACACTTATGCCATCCGCATTCGCCTCGATGTCCCCTCGTGCACCGTTAGGTTAGGTAACTAACGGCAGAGTGGGGCAGGGCTAACGCAGGTGTAAAACATAAGTAACGTCTATATAATATATCATATATACTATATACAGTATTTATCACAACATATCAAATGATCACATCAAAGATATCGCAGCAGAAGAAACATATGAAACATTGGATATACTAGGACGTCCGTGATTTATTTTGAGCCTCTATAAAACAAGGATTCCACGGTCGCGATGAATAGCCAAACCCACACCCCTAGACCCCTACGAGAGCGGCAAGAAACCCTACCAATTCTAGGGTTAGGAGACCCGGACTCGACTCCTCGAGTTGGTCTCCCACTGGACTCTAGAACCCGGTTACTTGTGCTTTCCTCCTTGGGTCTATCCTAGCGCGGAAAAGTAAATAATATACAGATGGTGACATCAACCTCATCCCGGAAGTGCCCCAATAAAAGAATATTACATATATTGAATTTTACATGAATGAAAATGAAAATAAAAAAAAACCTCATCTCACATAAAACCCCCGGCTATTCAGAAACGCGACGATCCAATATAACATATCCAGCAACACATAACATCACATGTCATCAACGTAAGTAAATATACGCATCCCAATTGTCGTTGACATATAGTAACGAAACCGGCGATATCACATATTACACTTACGGTCGCAGAAAATAAGATGTAAAACTACAACATTTGGAATCCACAATCCTTTTAGACATCGTAAATCCGAAATATCACATACTTCGCATTTCATGCCTAACTATATGAATTCCACATATTGTATCACATTCCAGATAAATAGACAGTATTAAACTTTCCGATCGAATAATCAAATACCCAAGTTTTCCCAAATAGCTCAACACTTGAGGGGAGTTTAAAAATTCCAGAATACGTCACAGTACCAACGGTCCAGCCGCAGAAAGGTCAAGCCAACGCCTCACATGTGGCACGCTGTACTGCCCTAAACCGTAAGGTTCAAAAGGCAGTTCAAGACGGTCACATAATCGAGTTAAGGTTTGTTGTCTTCTAGAGGGTCCATCACGTTACATGCACGTTTTTCCGAAAGATTTAAACTCAAGAAAAAATTCAACACTTGAAAGTTTTTCATGCCGGGAAAAATTGAGTTAATGATATCTGTTCGAACATTTTAATACTTTCTAAATTATCCGGAAAAAGAAAGAAATTAAATTTTCCGATCGAATCAACGAATACAAAATAAACCCCAGAATACTCAACACATGAGTCAGTTTAAAAATACCTAGAAAATATAACTCACAGAAATAGAAATTACAGTGCAAACATGAGGGCATAAATCCTCTGTACTGCCGCGGATCCGCGGCCCAGGCACGGTACGGCCGCGGTTCCGCGGCGGGTTGTACGGATTATACTCTCGTTTTTCACTACAATTCTTAAATTTCCCTGCTGATTTTTTAGGCATTTTTAATTCAGAAAAATCACAGTTTTTAAAATTTGTCCAGAGAGGGGTTCATTGTTTCGGGGTTCGTTCGGAGTTTTAACTTCGTATACACGTCGCCTAATGCTCTAGCTAGGCTCTGATACCACTGTAGGGTTACTAGGCACTCTAACAAGATACTACAAGGCATCAACCATGCCTGATTCAAATTTTAGCCGTGCCTAACAACCCTAAACAAGATCTTGGCTAGACTATTAGGCTATCACATGCAAGTAAATACAATTTACTACTAACTGAATACGAAATACAACCTTTGTAGATCGGTCCATCACTTCTAAAGCTCCTTGTCGTAGTCCCTTCGCTGCGATCATGGTTCTCCCGGGCTCTTGCATGGCTTCACGAGGCGAATGAAGCGTCCTTGCTTGAAGTCTTCGAGGCCGAAGATGATCTATGTCGAGGGAATACCAACTCAAGCTACTACTTCACTAACTAGAGAATTAGTGAAGCAAAAACCCTAAACTAAAGTGCTAGTCTAGTAGAGGATGGAGAAATAGGAAGTGGGTTCTCTTTAGAATTTATTTTCTCACAATGCTTCTCACTTTGGATCAAACCCTAGCAAGCTTTTTCTTTTGCTCAGAGAAGATTATGAAGAAATGAAATGAGAAAGATAATGATCAAGTTAGTGAGCTAACCATGGGTAAGTGAGTATCATATACTAACTCATGTAGAGACTTAATCATGGCTAAGTGTGATGGTTAGGTTAACAAAAATCTAAACTAAAAACAAACTTAGTGGACTTTAGTCAATGCATCCACAAGCTTCCACAAGCTTCATGCATTTTTCTAATTTTCCACTAATTTTGTAATTACTTTTAAATATTAAACCCAACATAACAAATAGCATGGTATAAGTCTCATACACCCATGAAAGATGTATCATCAACCATGAACCAAAGAAGAAAACACATTTTAATATATATCACATATATATTAAAGTTGTGCACATGTGAGAAAAATCCTAAAGTGAACAAATGTTAGTTAATGTAAATTAGTATATCCTATATACAATTATACACTAAATTATTAAATCAACACTTGACTTAATAATCCGGTTATATTTCATATAACCGACTAACATCCAATGTATCGACTTATCGAATCAACACTTGATTCGATAACCCGACTATATCACATATAACCGACCGATACAATTAGTCGTGAGAATAGAATACGGTATCACATACACGCATTATTCTCGGTCCTGCACATATCACATACGTGCTCCTATTTCGTTTTGCCTGAGCCAGTAAAACATCTATGTAGGACTCTAAAGACTCGTCAATACGCTGGCAGTAGGTGATGATCACATCAAGCACCCACAAGCCGTCAGCGGTACTAGCTGGACGTAACGGCTACCCGAGTATTGAGCGATCAGAAGATCAGCAAGCAAGCCCGCTCCAACTCCTGTGAAAGCCTGCCGGTAACACTTCCCGTACAGTCCGGTCTCCTCGTCTGATATGTCGCATATCAAGTTTAGGGGTGGTAAACGTCAGAACCCAATGACCGATAAGTTGTGCCGATGTGAGGCTCATAACGGGTCGAGAAACTACTGGTAACACTTACCAGTAAATCACTAAATCAGCCCTGGCCAGGGACTTCCCTGTTATGGCCAATCGAGCACAGCGCAACATCAACCCCCAATACCTTAACATTTGATCAGTCGAAAATATTGTATATTTTAGCCGGCAATTTCCTTAACATTTGCATACATTTAGAAGTGTTCGGCATTCATATTCTACATATTAGCAAATCTGTCACAAAATATGAGATTGCATGTATTAGACTTTCAAACCGACACTTTAAAGGAAATTAACCGCATTTCATGGCATCGCATCAAATCTGTATTTGCGCAACACTTGTCCTGAGTCAATGCAGGAAAATACGGAAGAAAAACCAAAGAGCTGATCAACATTACACCAACTCCATACTTTCAGATCTGGTAGCATTTCAGAAGGAATTATGCAATTCTATATATCAAACAAAAGCCCAAAAGTGAGCCCAAGTTCAACTCAGAAAGACCAAGCCCTAATCCCTCAAGAGTGCCGCGCTTCCGCGGCGGGAGCCAGGCTTTAGCCGCGCAAGTGCGGCGGTTCTGCCACGTCAGCCGTCCAAGTTTGGGCACAATTCCTTTCTCTGGGCCCACAGTCAATTGTGATGCTTTAAATACCAGAACTATCTCGAATCTACTGCCAGATCAGCAAAGAAAATTAAGAAGGCTAATCCTAAATTAAGCTCCTAATTAATCCTCTTCTAGAAGCCCCCTCCTAACTAATCACCTCTAGAACCTTCTCCCCTAACTAACTTTTGGAGGGAAATTTGAATTTCTCCAACAAACTTTAGGAGGGAAAGTTAGAATTTGAAATCCTAGTTCTAGGGTTAGTTATCTATAAATAGGAACCTAGACCTAGGGTTAAAGGCTAATCAATCAATCTTTAAATCAATAATCATTGGTTCATTCTACACCATCTTCTTCCACAAGTCTAGTGACAAGGCTTGTGCGAAACCCTAACCCTAATTCCACTCCAAATCCAAGATCTTGAGTACCAAATCAAGCGAGAAGCCTTCAACCTTTTAGGAGCCGAGCCGATCTTCAATCGGGCAAGTGATCCAAGCCGATCCGCGATCCACGGAGACGAGCGAAGCCAAGTCGACGATCGAATTCTTCCTCTTGTAGTTCTTGAGCGAATGTAATGGAATTGTTGATATAAATAAAAGGTGAAATTCTTTAATCTTGCTTTCTGTTAATTCTTGCATCATGATGAGATCTCAATTTGTAATTGTTGTTCTTGTTGTGATGTTTGAGTAAAACTCCGCTCGTAAAGGAGTCGAGACGATTGTAGAATGATGATGTAACAAATCTTAATACGATTTTAAGTCCTACGAGTTTTGTAAACCCTAGCAAGTTCAAGAATCGATGACCTAGTTTCGTTGCGATGCTTTCTTGATTGTGATCGCTCGAAATTAGGGATCTACGATCGTTTCTTGAATTTACTAGAGGCTAGAATGTGAATGATATCGACGAAAGAACAAGGGATAAGATGAAACCCTAGTTTCACAAGAAATCCCTAATTCTCGATCGATCATCATCGATCTAGTATCAATTCATCGAAGGATAAGAATACGTAATTGTAAGATTACATCACATCTATAGATCCGATCGATTCCTACGAGCCTCATTTCGATTCTTGAGATTTGGTTTGGAAAAATCATTAAACAATCAATTCTTGATTCTATCTTTTAATGCTTTCTTAGATCTAGTTTTTTCTCTTTCTTGAACTTTAAATACAAATCTTGAATTGTTTGTTTTCTTTTCCTTAAAGTTTCAACTCATCTAATTCAAAAGACAAACGATTACACTTTCCCTGTGGACGATCCGCACTCACTTACAATCTACAATCCGACACCGTAGTTGATTGCGGTCAAATAATTTTTGGTTGTGATTTCTTTACAATTCTATACTACACATCAAGAATTCTACTCAATCAAATGGCGCCGTTGCCGGGGACTATTTGATTTGATAGATACTTTTACATCCAATCAAGAAATTTATAACAATCAAATGGCGCCGTTGCCGGGGATAGTGCGCTAATAGTTCGTATTTTGAATTTTGAGTTGAACAATTTATTTCATCATAATTTTTAGATCTAAACTCGTACAAACCCTAATACGTGTGTTGTGATTTGTTGCGAGAAATTCTGGAATCATTGGAGCTGGAGAAAAATTTTTCTGAATTTTCCAGAGAGCTGAAGAGTTCAAGTTGAACAGTGTAGAGAATTTTGGTGCAGTGAACAGTTACTTTGACCGCCCTTCCGCGGCACAAACCCCTCATCCGCGGCGGAAGCGCCGCAACCCTAGCTCCTCTCTGCAGAAATTTTGCTCTGTAACTTTCTATCTTTCTTATCTCTCCCCTCATCTACTCCAAATAACAATTTCTTGCAGGTTTCTTTGCAAATAAATCGCAGCGCAGCAAAAGCAAAATAAAATTTGTGCGTGATTTTGATTCTTGGTTGTTGCATATTAATACGGAATTTAAGGGGCACGACCAAATCCAAATTAGGTGGGGATTTCATTACCCTTCCTAGGCCCCGAAAATCGCAAAACTTGCATCCGCATTGACCCTCATTAATTAAAAGAAATCTAGAGATGACTCTAAGGACCGTCGCGCTCAATAGGACAAGAGAAGGCCGTGGGTAATTCATTGCTTATCCGCGTTTTCTTGTGGTGTCTAAGGCGAGTGTGTCTAAGGCTAGTGGTTATTAATTAGGCCCACTGTAGTGGTGGTTCCTTCCCACTTACCTGGCACTTATCCGGCCACAGGGGGACAAAGAGGCAGTGGAGGATTCTATCCTGCGACTTGTCTTTTGGCAGTTAGGAGCGGTCTAGAGCTTTGACCTAGGTGACCACTAGATTTTAGGGTTTTGTGTGTTGCATTTGTTTTGTTGCATCATATTTTTCAAAAATCCGTATCAATTTTTAAAGCAAACACCGCATTCATCATTTCCCCTAATTATAAATTCACGCTGCCACTTGTACTAACCCTTTTTAGTGCAAGATAGGCTGGACAACGGGTTTCTAGTGCCTGTTAAGCCCGCGTTTCCCTCATCGACCCAAAAGTCGGTATTTCTACACTTACTTTTCTTTACCCACCACCACACCCACATCGATGGATCCACTTCCATCGAACTTCTTTTCCACTACCCTGCCGCCGTCCGTTGGTGCGCAGAATCCACCTCGCATCTCTCTCCAAGAGAGGTGCTATCCAACACGAGGCCCACTTTCCACATGTCTTTCCACACCACCAGCCAACGGGGAAAATTTTCAAATAAAACCCCAATACATCAACCTTCTACCAAAATTTCACGGTTTCGAGTCTGAAGACGCATACGTGTTTATCACGAAATTTGAAAATGTATGCGCAATGATGGGTACTTCACAGCTTTCTGTGGATGCTTTCTGTTTACGTCTTCTCCCTTTCACTTTGTGCGATTTAGCCGAGAAGTGGCTATATAACACTACCGCACATTCCATTTCAAATTGGGACGAATTCGTCAAAGCATTCCTTAAGAAATTCTACCCACACCAAAAGACAGCTCGAGTCTGTAGCGAAATCTATCAATTCACCCAGCTTCCAAATGAAACATTTTCAAAATGTCTTGACCGTTTCAAGGATTTGTTAATCCAATGTCCACATCACGGCATCCCGAGATGGGATCTTTGCCGAATCATTTATGAGGGCATTACTCCTTACACAAGACAGTCCCTTGAATCCATGTGTCAAGGCAACTTCATGACTAAAGATGATAGGAAAGCCTGGAATTTTCTAGAAGATTTCGCTCAAAAATCTTTACAGTGGGAGGGTGTGAGTCAATCACCTAGGGATGGCAATGATATTTCCATAGGAGTTAGAGCTGACATTTCAGCTATGCAAAAGAAACTCGAGACTATGGAAAACAAATTTTTAGCCGCCCTAAGTCAAATATCACTCTCCAAAACTGTATGTGGATGCTGTTCTGATCCGTCTCACTTGACGGAAGAATGTCCATTTCAAGGTCCTGAGCATACAAATGCCGCATTTCAAAGACCTAGAAACGATCCATCTTCCTCCACATATGATCAGGGTTGGAGGAATAACCCTAACTTTGCTTGGAACCAATCCCAATTTCAAAACACGGTTCCAAATCCGAATCAATTCCAAAGGGCTCCTCCACCACAACAGCCACCACAATTGAGTCAGCACCCCTTTCAAGCACAAAATTTTCAAAATCCGGTCAACACTTTTGCACCATCTAGTCCTTTGCAGTTGACCGGAACGGATGAATCCTATTCATTTGCACAATGCATGAATTTGGTCTTAACAAATATCATGCAAGTTTCGGCTGAAATGAAGTCTTCTGTCGATTATATAAAGAAAAACTCTGCGTCCCAAAGCGAGAGTATTAAATCGATGGAAGAACAAATTGCACAACTAAAAGCCGAAATGAGTGCAAGAGAGAAAGGGAAACTTCCAGCTCAACCTTTACCTAATCCTAGCTATTCACATCATGTGGATGAGATCACGTTGAGATCTGGAAGAGTGCTTGACCATCACCTTGGGGAAGAGTTTGATGATACTGATAAATCAATCAATAGAACCCCGGCTGAGACCTTTCTTCACACACACACTTCTTACCCCAGTTCTTCTACCCTACCATCTTCTTCCGAGCCTATTCTTCGTTTCCCAAAAGGCTCGCCACTTCAGCCCACCTCTTTTTCTCCTCCACGGACGATCCCCACTTCTATTCCGTGATCGGTTCCACACCCACTTCCTTCTCCTATGATGGACCCAGCGCTTATTGCTAAAGCACCTTATCCTAATCAGTTAAGGGCTAACACACCGAGTCCACATATGGAGAAGATTATGAACATTTTTAAGCAAGTAAACACCAACATCCCTCTCCTAGATGCCATCCAACAAGTTCCTTCCTATGCGAAAACTCTTAAGAACTTGTGCACTAGGAAGAGGAAGAATTCAGTGCCCAAGAAGATATTCATGGAAAAGACAATAGACACGGCTTTCCCCCAACAATTACCGAGGAAACGTAAAGATCCTGGATATCCTACTATTTCCGTTTCTATCGGGGAAAAACACATTAACCGTGCTCTACTAGACCTTGGCGCTAGTGTTAACTTGCTTCCATACTCAGTCTATGAGCAACTAGGTATTGGAGAGTTAAAGCCAACCAATTGCACTCTCCAGATGGCTGACCGATCAATCACCAAACCTAGGGGTGAACTGGAGGATGGGTTAATAAAAATCGGAGAATTTATATTCCCGGTAGATTTTATTGTAATTGATACACAGCCTGTAGCGAACCCACGGAATCAAATTCCGGTGATTTTAGGTCGCCCCTTTTTGGCCACTTCCAATGCTATTATCAACTGTCGTAACGGTTCTATGACCTTATCTTTCGGGAATAGGTCGATAGAACTGAACATTTACAAGTTGGGAAGTGTACCCTCCGAACCTACTGCTCAGGTATGTTCTGTCGACTTAATGGATGTCGACAGCAGCGAATTTGATGATCCTCCTGATACCGATCTTGACTCTTTTCATATGTTATTGTTTGACCCAACTATGTATCATACACATACGGACTCTTCCACCGAGATGTCCGGGTCTGCAATTAACACCGATTATGAAATGCTTTTAGAGTCTGAAGATCACCCCGCACTTTGTAATGACATTATTCACCGGGGTATAGATGGAACTTTTGAGGAAATCTTCGCTGATGAACTCGCATTTTTGAATGACACGGGTGTTGAGATGAATCATCTCCCAATCAATGAAATTGAACCTCCACCCCTTCTTTTGACTTGTAAAAAGAATGCGAGTAATCCATCATATTCACTGCATCGTCTCTCCAAAATGAGACGCACACACACTCTCTTCCACCACTTAACCTTTCCCCACTTCTTCTTCCACCAACCCGAGCACAGCATTGATAAAATTTTTGAATGGTTGGTGTTAACATTCGGTCTTTGCAAAGCTTGGCATTGACCAATGATTTTTTTGACCCCCTCATATGATTTTCAAAGAATAACATTGCATAACTCAAGTTTGGGGGGGGGGTGAATTATCTGGCTCTTGAAAAGAAAAGTTTTACAAAATGATGAGCCAAAAATAAGTTTAGGGGCGGTTCTTCACTTAAATATTTTGCCCCCACTAATAAATTCCTCCCAAGCTTACAGGTTTTTTCGAGATTTAGCTAAAGGCAACAGTGAGGACACTGTTGAAAACAAGTTTGGGGGAGGTTTGTGCTTATTTACGCATCATTTGCATCATACATTGCATAAGCACAAAACATTTCTTTAAAAACCTATAAAAATTTAAAAAATTTCAAAACTATAAAAATACTTTTTTGTATATAAATAAGATAATAAAAGTCTAGATAGTGAAAAATTACATCCATGAGATTAGAAAAATTTAAGAAAACTAAGAAAATTAGAAGTTTTCTTATACGAACTAGTAATAAGTAGTTATGAGCCGTTGTCCCAAGGGTTAGTAAGATGAAAGACGTCACTAATCTGAGGATAAAAATAAGTCTGAAAAATAGTTTCTATTCTAGAAGCCAAACATTTTGAACGTTGCTACCCTGCTATTCGCACTTACACACGTCTTAAAGCCTGGGATAGTAGAGGATACCTTGAAATGCTCTTGTCTTAAAGCCAAAAGTATGAAGAAAAAAAAAAGAAAAGAAAAAAATGGTGAGAAAAATGGACACTGGTTTTGTTATCACCAAGGGAAATAAAAAAATATATAGCAAGGATGCCTTTTCATCTAGTGCCCTAAGGCCAACTGGTCTGGGAGTCACTGCTATGCCTGAGGTGGTGCAAGACGAGGAAAATACACCAAGTAAGCAAGCACATGAGTAATCGGTCGGTTAGTACCTCAAGAAGTATTAACGGTCGCATGAAAGTGTGTGAGCAATTTCGTCTAAATATTCATTGATTAAAAAGTACTGAGGCTGATGGGCAAGAGTATGATAGCTTGAATTGAATTCTCCGGGTGTAGGGATGTCCTTTACACACACGCAGGGTTATATGATCGATGTTTGGAATAAAGATAGGAATGAACAATAAGACGATGTTTTATTGAGGGAGGACGTGATTTCTAACATCTTTTCATGACCATTAAGATAGGGCTCATGACAACCGAAAAGCTAGCTTAGTTGGAAACCCTAATTTTCAAAGCTTTTCTTTTACAATTCTTTTCTTTAAATGTAATATTCATGATCTTCCTTTTATTATTGGATTTTGTGGGTGCAATCCGCTGAAAACCCTCAGGAGACAACACTCCTCCTACTAGGGACACCTAGAGGTTTAAAGGCTTGTTGCACGTGCTCAGTGCAATCGTGTTGCCTACGAAAGTGTGCTAGTTAGTTTTTTCTGTTTCTTTATTTTCTCCTTCTCTTTTTAATAAAACATTCGCTCGAGACGATCGAAATTAAGTTTGGGGGTATTTGATCAGTCGAAAATATTGTATATTTTAGCCGGCAATTTCCTTAACATTTGCATACATTTAGAAGTGTTCGGCATTCATATTCTACATATTAGCAAATCTGTCACAAAATATGAGATTGCATGTATTAGACTTTCAAACCGACACTTTAAAGGAAATTAACCGCATTTCATGGCATCGCATCAAATCTGTATTTGCGCAACACTTGTCCTGAGTCAATGCAGGAAAATACGGAAGAAAAACCAAAGAGCTGATCAACATTACACCAACTCCATACTTTCAGATCTGGTAGCATTTCAGAAGGAATTATGCAATTCTATATATCAAACAAAAGCCCAAAAGTGAGCCCAAGTTCAACTCAGAAAGACCAAGCCCTAATCCCTCAAGAGTGCCGCGCTTCCGCGGCGGGAGCCAGGCTTTAGCCGCGCAAGCGCGGCGGTTCTGCCATGTCAGCCGTCCAAGTTTGGGCACAATTCCTTTCTCTGGGCCCACAGTCAATTGTGATGCTTTAAATACCAGAACTATCTCGAATCTACTGCCAGATCAGCAAAGAAAATTAAGAAGGCTAATCCTAAATTAAGCTCCTAATTAATCCTCTTCTAGAAGCCCCCTCCTAACTAATCACCTCTAGAACCTTCTCCCCTAACTAACTTTTGGAGGGAAATTTGAATTTCTCCAACAAACTTTAGGAGGGAAAGTTAGAATTTGAAATCCTAGATCTAGGGTTAGTTATCTATAAATAGGAACCTAGACCTAGGGTTAAAGGCTAATCAATCAATCTTTAAATCAATAATCATTGGTTCATTCTACACCATCTTCTTCCACAAGTCTAGTGACAAGGCTTGTGCGAAACCCTAACCCTAATTCCACTCCAAATCCAAGATCTTGAGTACCAAATCAAGCGAGAAGCCTTCAACCTTTTAGGAGCCGAGCCGATCTTCAATCGGGCAAGTGATCCAAGCCGATCCGCGATCCACGGAGACGAGCGAAGCCAAGTCGACGATCGAATTCTTTCTCTTGTAGTTCTTGAGCGAATGTAATGGAATTGTTGATATAAATAAAAGGTGAAATTCTTTAATCTTGCTTTCTGTTAATTCTTGCATCATGATGAGATCTCAATTTGTAATTGTTGTTCTTGTTGTGATGTTTGAGTAAAACTCCGCTCGTAAAGGAGTCGAGACGATTGTAGAATGATGATGTAACAAATCTTAATACGATTTTAAGTCCTACGAGTTTTGTAAACCCTAGCAAGTTCAAGAATCGATGACCTAGTTTCGTTGCGATGCTTTCTTGATTGTGATCGCTCGAAATTAGGGATCTACGATCGTTTCTTGAATTTACTAGAGGCTAGAATGTGAATGATATCGACGAAAGAACAAGGGATAAGATGAAACCCTAGTTTCACAAGAAATCCCTAATTCTCGATCGATCATCATCGATCTAGTATCAATTCATCGAAGGATAAGAATACGTAATTGTAAGATTACATCACATCTATAGATCCGATCGATTCCTACGAGCCTCATTTCGATTCTTGAGATTTGGTTTAGAAAAATCATTAAACAATCAATTCTTGATTCTATCTTTTAATGCTTTCTTAGATCTAGTTTTTTCTCTTTCTTGAACTTTAAATACAAATCTTGAATTGTTTGTTTTCTTTTCCTTAAAGTTTCAACTCATCTAATTCAAAAGACAAACGATTACACTTTCCCTGTGGACGATCCGCACTCACTTACAATCTACAATCCGACACCGTAGTTGATTGCGGTCAAATAATTTTTGGTTGTGATTTCTTTACAATTCTATACTACACATCAAGAATTCTACTCAATCAAATGGCGCCGTTGCCGGGGACTATTTGATTTGATAGATACTTTTACATCCAATCAAGAAATTTATAACAATCAGTTGTGCCGATGTGAGGCTCATAACGGGTCGAGAAACTACTGGTAACACTTACCAGTAAATCACTAAATCAGCCCTGGCCAGGGACTTCCCTGTTATGGCCAATCGAGCACAGCGCAACATCAACCCCCAATACCGGGAGAGACGAAACCCCTCCTATCGCTCATTGCCTCCATGTGACTCGGGACTGTACCCAAAAACCACCGTTTTGCACGCCCTCTTGGACGTGGTAAGGTGGAAATCAAAGCACAGTGGGAATCACACAAGACTCTATGACGATCTTGGGTCTGCAGACTAACCTGCACAAGTGTCACCAGAGAACTGCCATCTGACGTGAGGTATAATACCATCTGGGAGTTCTCGGCGAGTCTGTCCAGTGTACCCAGTCTCCACGAGCACCCGTATACCATCTCTGATGTCAAATACCAATGGATATGGGATCATCCATCGCCCATCTCATGAGTCGAGAAGCGTATACGCTAGTCTACTCTGGTATATCGATGCCCCGTTTCGATATACCCACGACTAGGGACATTAAAGGATGTACTTATGGACTACCATGGCCCCACTAATATGATCTCATCATAGTCCTGGTAGTCAAGTACACATCCTTAGGGCTTTACCAACATGTAGCTATCAGACAGTATCAAGAGACAAGTATACATGTTAAGATAAAGAGCAACCAGATAGCATACTATCATATCGAGCAAGAAAGTCCTCTCTATATATGTCCAAGCATCCAATATAATATACATCATATGTACAATACTGGCCTCTAGGGCATACATACAACTAACACAATCGTCATATTTCCGAAAGATAGGTTCATGGAACCATTACGATAATTGATCACCGCATTGGAGGTCGCAAGGAGTGGTCGACTAAGTATCACCGGAATTTGACTCCGGGGGTTAGCTACAGGTTGTGTATCTAAAACAATGAAGTCAACGGGAAAAATGAAATCCCCTACTTTAATTAACACATCCTCCAACTCTCCCCTAGGATGGGTGATGGATCGGTAAGCCATTTGGAGAGTACAATGAGTGGATTTAAGCTCTCCAACGCCTAATTGCTCATACACTGAATAGGGTAGCAAATTGACACTAGCACCAAGATCTAATAGTGCTCTATTGATGTTCTTATCCCCGATTGTTATCGAAATAGTAGGACATCCGGGGTCCTTGTGCTTTTTGGGTAAAGATTGGGCAACAGCACTAGCCACGGAAACTTTCTTTGGTACTTGTGACTTCCTCTTCTTCGTGCATAAGCCCTTTAAGATTTTCGCGTAAGAAGGAACTTGTTGGATTGCATCCAAGAGAGGTATATTTATGCTAACCTGTTTGAACAACTCTACAATTTTCTCCATTTTTGGAGTTGGTTTATTGGATCTCAACCTGTTTGGAAAAGGAACATTTTGAAAATTTATTGAGTCCAATTTTTGTGGATCAGATTGTGGAGTTATAACGGATCCCCGTGTGGATGTGTTCGTGATGTGAGAAGTGGGTCCGTTTGAAGTAGAAGAAGTAGAGCCTTGTGAAGAATGAAGAATAGGCTCTAAAGAAGAAGATGAAGAAGAAGAGGGTGAAGAAGAAAAAGATGAAGAAGGACCACCGGCAGTGGTGTCATTATTAATACCCACATTTTTGTGCAACACTTTTCCGGATCTCAACGTGGTCACAGCATTTACGTTATGGTTGCTGTTCATATACAACATGTTCGTGATCGGGATTTGGCAGTGGTTGAGATAGAAGCTTTCTCTTTTCTTACTCGCTCAACGCAGCATTGAGTTGTGCAATTTGTGCCTCAATAGATTTGATGCTTTGATCGTGTGAAGCACTGTTTTGCACCAAAGATTGAATGGAAGTCTCCAACCTTGCTGAGGATTGTGTAGATTGCTTTAGGAACGCATCTAGACTTCTTTCTAGCGAGGTAACCTTATCATTATTTGGTTGAACAAAATTGTTTTGAGGGTAAGAGTTGTTGGGCACAAAATTGTTCATTTGGTTTTGGTATGGTTGTAGGTGGAAAGGTTGCTGGTATTGAGTTTGTGGTGGTGCTTGTTGTTGTGGAGGAGGATGCCTTTGAAAGTTGTTGTTTCCTTGGAATTGATGATTTTGATTCCAAGAAAAATTTAGGTGACTCCTCCAACCCGGATTATAAGTCGAATAGTATGGATCATTTTTTTGTCGTTGCTGAAAAGCAGCATTGACTTGATCTTGTCCTTGAACAGGTGGATTGTAAGGACACTCTTCGGTAAGATGTAATGGATCCGAACAACAAGCGCAAAAAATTCGTGGGGGTAAAGCAGGGGCAGGAGAGGGCGATGAGATTTTGGTCTCAATTGCTTCTACCTTTTTCGTAAGTGCGGCCATCTCGGCCTTCATAGCAATCGACATATCTAATTGATGTATGCCTGCCCTAGATTGACCAATAGAAGAAGATGAGGTGGTCTTGGTGCTTTCCCACTGAAGTGTTTGTTCAGCAAGATCGTCGAGAAATTGCCACGCTTCCTCACTAGATTTGGTTAGAAAGTGACCTTGACAAATGGTTTCTAGCAACTGCTTCGTTGCTGGGTTCAATCCCTCCTATAAAGTTTGGCAAAGTTGCCAATTTTCGATCCCATAGTGAGGGCATTGAACAAGTAGGTCTTTGAATCTTTCAAAACACTTCCAAAAAGGTTCGGAAGGAAGCTGGGAAAATTGAATGATCTCATTGCGAATTCTTGCGGTCTTGTGATGTGGATAAAACTTTTTAAGAAAAACTTTAACAAACTTTTTCCAATTCTTAATTGAATGTGATGTTGTGCTGTATAACCACTTCTCGGCTAAGTCACATAAGGTGAAAGGATTGACCCTTAGCTTTATAGAATCATCTGATAATTGGGTTGTTTTCATCATTGCGCAAACGTTTTGGAATTTGTTTATGAAGATATAGGCATCTTCGGATTCCAGTCCGTGAAATTTTGGCAACATATTGATGAAGTGGGGTTTGATCTTAAAATTTTCCCCATTTGCCGGTGGGAGTGAAAGACAAGTAGGTAAGGCGGTGCGGATCGGGTAGAAAAGTTCCTGGAGCGTGATTCGTTGGGGCGCTTCAACAGGCGGGTGTTGCGGGTTATTCGCACCTAGCGGAGGTGGAGTCAGTCCCGTGGGTAAGGTGTTGTTAGGATTATATCCCGACATCCCTTCGGAGGAAGAATGTGAAGGTGAAGGTAAGGAAGTGGAAGGAATTTTGACTTCGGAGTCGAAAGCGTCGCCGGTCGGTACCAATGAGACATGGACTAATCGGGTGCTTGTTTCCCTAGTCCAACCGGACATACACTAAGAGGTAGTGTAGTCAAAAAGTGAAAAACAGAATGTGGAGGTAAGGAAACGTCAATGAGAAGAAAGTGGTGTAAGTGTGGTGCACGGATTTTTTTTAGCGACAAGTTGCAAGTTTTTGTAAATTTTTTTTCTTTTTGTGATTTATTTTTATGTGGAGCTTTTATGCAAAAAACGATTTTCGATAAAGGGCTTAGACACACGTTCAAACAATCACAAATGCACAATCAGGCCTAGATCTAGGGTCACCTAGGTTAGCTAGACAGCTCCTAACTGTTCCAAAGGGCAAGAAGTAGGACCTTAACCCGCCTCTTCACCGCCAATTGTGGCCAGGTAAGTGCCAGGTAAATAGGAGGCTCTCCACCACGTAAGTAGTGGGCCTAATTAAGTAACCACTTTCCTTAGACACACTTGCCTAGACACCACAAAGTCATGTTAGGATCAACGGTCGATGCCTACAACTAGCCCTTTGTCCTATTGAGCGCGAAGTCCTTAGGGCTGAGTCTAATCTTTTTTAATTAAATGATGGTCAATGCAATATGCCTCATGTGATTTCTGGGGCCCTGGGAAGGGTAATGAAATCCCCACCCAATCTGGATTGGTTTCAAGCCCCTTAAAGTCCGATTAAATATGCAAAACAGTAAACAACCACTTGCAAACAATTATTTTATTTATAGCGCGGCGCAAAGAATCCTGCACAAGATCAATTATTGGAAGGGGGAGAGATTGTTTAGCGAAAAGAATCCTGCAGGAAAATTAACAGAGGAGATATTGGGGTTGCAGAGAATGAGAAAAGGAAGCAAACAGAGAGATTTCCAAAAGCTGACGTCACCACACCACCGCGGAAGCGCGGTTGGAGCAAGTTATCGCAGCGGAATCGCGGTCTCCTGGACTGTTCGGTTGCCAAAAAAAATCTGCTCTCTGGTTTGACTTTTCTCTGCCGGTTCAGATCTAGGGTTTTCTGTTTTAATCTCTGGATATTTCCTGATCCGAACTCGTTCGTTAATCCTGCAAAACTTCACACGAAACACCCTTCAAACAATAAAAAGATGATAAAATTTTTATAATTTTTTAATTTTTCAGTTTTTATGATATTTATATTTTATATTAACCCAAAATTGCAAAAAGAAAATACTACGCCATCCCCGGCAACGGCGCCATTTGATTTGTGTTAAGTTTTACGATAAAAAATATCTTTACCGCAATCAAGAACGACGTCGCTTGGTAGCTAGCCGGTGAATACGGGTCGGTCTACAGGGATGTTACGTATTTCCTAATTGTTCTAATGAGTTAATTCCAAATGGTGTTTGGATCTTTATCACTAAAAACTAAATTGACTTATACTAGGATTAGAAATCTTGCTAGGGTTAGGTTTAGGTTAAGTTTGGAAAATTAAGATTTCCCACCGCTTTCAATGCCCTAAATTAGATATCTTTAGGTGTTATGGTAATTATTAATAAAGGGGATTAGGACGATCGGGAAGAAACAATGTTTCTTCCTGTAGGTCCTTGTCCGTCCTTTCTTAATCCTTACCCCAACCTCCATGGAAAACTTGCACAACCGGTCTTTTATACTACGGTATCACCGTTACCTCGTGGGTAGGGTGCCGTAGGGAGCGGTATGTGTATGTATGCATGGAGTCCTAATTATTAATATGTGAGGGGAAAGAAAAGGGTGAGAGATTTGCATCTCTCAAACCTTCCCTATTCCTAACCCTAACAAGCGAGGAACTACTCGCTCATTAGGAGATCTAAGAAAGACATGATTTTTATTTGAGTTTTTTATTTAAGAGATTAATTGTCTAACTACAGCAAATAAAAGAGTTCTAATCGAAATTAAACTAGGGCAGAGAATAAATTAAACTAGGGCAGCAATTAAAAACTAAGAACTAGGGCAAAATAAAAGAAACTACTTACAAAATTGATGCTCTCAAAACTTGAAGGAATTCTGAATTTTATTCAACGAAAAGAGGCATAACCTAAAAAAAGATTTTGGGCTTCTATTTATAGCGTATAGAAAACCCTAGGGTTACAATCGCGTCACATCTGCTTTTACAAAAATACCCCTAGGAAGACTAGTCAACGCGCCGCCATCCGCTACAAAAATTTCCACCAATACGGGCTTAGAACGGCCGCGGAACCGCGGCCAAGAGCAGGGTTTGGCCGCGGTTCCGCGGCCAAGTAGTAGGCTTGTAGGCTCAATTTTTCATGTCTTGGTCTTCTTGCAGTTGTCCTCTGTTTTCTTCAGTTGGTTCTTCAGAATGTCTTCTGGTTTTCTTCCAGTTTTTCACAGTGCATAATGTCGTGGACTTTTACCGTTGCTTCATGTCAAAGTCTTGAACCTTGCTCTGCTTTTGTACTTTTGTGAACTTGTTCATTGATCTTCATTGTCCCTCAAAATGTAGGCACGATCAAGATTCCATCATTTATCGGTCGTAGTCTCACTTTTGAATCGTCTTTTCGTCTTTTTCACTGTTTTTGTTCCGAGAACCTGTAACCTGCAACTATGTAGCAGACATGGGTCAAAAGCACCTGTTTATTTGTAAAATGACTAAGAATGGGGTCTAAAAGATTGCAAAATTATGGTATGAACAACACACCATGAGTCACCAAAATTGCACATGCCATATTTAATGCTCTTGAACAAAACATGCACTCACAATTTCCACATAATAAACATTAATCCAAATGTTTAAAACAATAAATAGAATGGCATCTTCTAAAGTAAACTCGTGACGGATCACAAGAATACCCCTCATCTGTATATACATACCTGCATCCGTATTCCGACTGAATACGAATACAACGAGACGAAAATAATCCAACAATCTAATACTAAGATCCGGCTTAAACCAAAGCCCACTAGTATGATCCGTCCGATCATGATCCGTGCACAAGTTCACGTTTATGATCGAACCCTGCCATAAAACCATACGGCCTCTACAACGTTTTGCCCGAACTTAGGAAACTTTTTGTGGAGGACTCTAAAGACTCGTCAATACGCTGGCAGTGGGTTTAACCACAAGCACGTCAGTGGCACTAGCTGTACATAACGGCTGCTCATGTATTGAGTGAAAGGGAAGTTGATAAGCGAACTCATCCTGAAACCCTATTGAGCCTATCGGTGACAATCTCTGTACAGTCCGGTCTGTTCGTCTACGAGTATCGCATATTGGGCCTAGGAGGATGGTAAACGTCAGACCCCCAATAAAGGTATAAGTCGTGTTGCAGTGTAGCCCAGAACACCTTAAGAAACTACTGGAATACCTACCAGTAAATCTCACTTGTCTTGGCCAAGGACTTTGTGTAATGGCTCTCCTAAACACAGCGCGATATCAACCCCCAATACCGGGAGAGACGAATCCTATCTAACCGCCACTGCCTCCAAGTCCTTCGGGACTGCACCCAACTACTACCTGTTTGCAGGACTCCTTTGAGCCATGCTAGGTTAGCAATCAAAGAACAGTGGGAACACACTTGAGGCGAAGTAGCAATGTCAAGTCAACAGACTAAGCTGTACTCATGTCACCTGGGAACTGCTACCTGACGATAGGCATAATACCAACTAGCAGTACCCCTACGAGTCCGTCCGGTATACTCATAACCCAATGAGCACCTGTATATCTCTTAGGTGAACCAACTGACACTAATGGCTTGTGAGACCAGCTACCGCCCCTCGTTGGGGTCTCGATCCGTATACACTAGTCTACTCATGGAGTATCGATGCCCTGTCTCGAAACTCCCACGACTAGGGACACTTTAAGGATGTGCTTATAGACTACCCAACTCTCACGTATATGATCGCCATCATACTGCTGGTAGTCAAGCAAGAATCCTATGGGCTCTATCAATGTGTAATAGTGATCTGTAATGTCACCTGAAGCATGTACACGATGATAAAGACAAACCAGATAGTATTCTATCATCTCGAGTAAGAATGTCCTACCGGTATAGGTCCTCCCTCAATCATTGCAATCACGTGCCTGCGATCCAATAATTGACTTTGAGGGCACTATAGCCAACACGTTCTTGTCCTAGAAGAGTCAATTCAAGAATGTATATGTGTATGTTCAAATATATCCTAAGTGTTCGTATTTATGTTCAAATAAACTTGTTAGGGTTAAGATTGGTTAGTAGAGTTAGGATTAGCCTTGTGCTTTCCATTTTCCATTCTTAAAATGATGTTGGGATAAAAGAAAGTAGCGGGGTTTAAGAGAACATAGGAATTAGATTTGCGAGTTTAAGCAAGCTTTCCAACGCTAAATCCATTCCTAGTGGCCCTTGTCCTTCCGCTAAGTGCGCTTATTTCCAACCCTAGGCCAAACACCCACAACCATGTATCCAATTAAGTCACAACTACATGTCAAGTTGTAGTACACCCAAAGGACTTCTCGACTTAGGTTGTGGCTATATATCACGTATAGCGCGCCTAAGTGAGGGGGTTGTGTTTGTTTGGTCTAGGTTCATTTTAGAATGTTTGGTGAAGAGAAGCACAAGTCCGTCCCTCATACTAACCTTCCTTAGCCCCTAATAACTATGGAATTATTCACACATTTAAATGAAAATAAAAACAAAACAAGAAGGAAGCAAAGAAAGAAAGGAAAATGCGGTTTTACAAATGATAGCAAGCTAATTACTTGAGCCCTCACCTAAGCAAGAAACTCCATAGAGTTTCATGGCTTGAGAAAAATACGAATAAGAAGAAAAGAAAAAGATAACAAGAAATTACAACAACTATTTAACAACAATAAATAAAATTACACTAGGAATAAAATTATAAGACATGAAAATAAAGATACATGTTAAATAAAAAAACCCATCTTCGTTGATTTTCCACTCAAGAGCTCTCACTACACGTTTATGGAGAATAAATGAAGAAGAAGAAGAAATACAAACTAATCTACACTAAATCCTAACAAAGAAGAAGACATCTACAATGGCTCAAAACTGGAGTATTTATAGGCAGAGAGCTGAAACCCTAGGGCTAAATTCCGAGCCCATACACAATTACAAAACTACCCCCAAAACACGATCTGGCACTGAGTTGACTCGGCCGCGGAACCGCCGCAAAAATGGCCTATTGGCCGCGGTTCCACGGCGGTTTGGAGGAGTTGGTTTATCGTTTTTTTGGGGATTCCTTGTGTTGCTTTCTTCTTCTGTTCTACCGATCCCAAATTGTAAAGTGGTTCAAATATACCTTCAGATTTCCATCAGTCCAAAATGGCTTCGATTTTAATTCATTTGATCTTAATCTCCTTCGAGCTTCGTGCATCCATAGAATTTTGTGTTGCCCCTCTTGTGCTTTGTGCTTGACCGAGACACGAATGACCACTGTTATTTGTCTTGTCTTTTGAACTGGTAAGCGGCACTGGACGAATGCGGATGACCGGAACCCGGATTTTATCTGTCTGTGGCAGATGTTATGGATTTTGGCGTAACTGTAGATATTTTGTATGATTTGCATTATTTTGAACTTGAAACCTATAACCTGTAAATATATAGTATACACGGATAAAAAACACCTGCCTATAAACATACAAGCGGAAGAATAGGCGGTAATAAATGCAATATTCTGGTGTGAACACTTGGTAGGAGGATCTGCTACCGCGCTAATAGGGATAGGCGTGGCTGTTGCGGTCCCTACAGGTCCTGTGGCGCTACTAGGGGCATTGGTAGTGACAGGCGGTGCTGATGATGGTATTGTGGCGCTAGTGGGAGGGATGCTGGTAGGGATATGGGCGCTGATAGTGGTGCTGTGGCGCTTGTATGCGGGGTGCTGGTAAGGATAATCATCTCTGCTCTGGCTGTTGAGCTCTGGATAACATCGTCTAAACGACTTTTCTTATTATGACTCCTGCCATCAGACTCTATATGTATATATCCAATTATTATTTCATTACTTATAATCATTAAGCACTTTAAAACATTTATTTCAATTTCATTACCTGACATGTTTATTCGGTTTATTGGCTGAAGATTCTCCAGGTGGATTCTAAAAATCTTGGCCGTGAAAACAAATTGGCCGATATCATATCTTACCAATGTATTGATGGACGGTGCAGAGTAGTTTGGATCCTTGGTATATTCAGTAGAAGGAATGAGGTGTTATCGCACGATCTTCATCTTCACTCTCATATTCAGAGTCATTCAACGTTAGTACATTATAGTAATCTTTTGGTTTCCAACGACAAACAATACTCCAGTCAACATTCTTCAAATCCTGAGAATAATATATTTGTGTTGCAATTGTGGAAAGATAAAGCTATCATATTCGTAGGTTGTCAGTTTGTTGTTTACCAAAGTGAGACCGTATTCATCGATCTTCCTACCCCGGTCAGACTTAAATCGTACCATCTGCATTGGAATATATGAAATGGGATATCTTTATGCATGTATGAGACTGCTATTGCCTCCTCAAGAACACCGTATTAGGGATTTCCATTGTCATCGACGGTTGCGATGCCACTATTTTGTGTAATTCTAATACGTTCTGTCCTTGTTATCTCAAATTTGTAGCCGGAAACTCCGTACCCATTGTAAAATATAGCTGCAATTGTTGTGCCCTTTAGAAGGTCATGGACCTCTCTGTCAATCTGCTCTCCACAATTCAATTGTCCATCGACTTCTTGTCTATACCATGCGGTGAAAGTACGCCTCTGTTCTTCTTCGATTCTATCATCCGAACACGTCTAGGATTCGATCTCTTGAGTATAGTTTTATGGGCTCTGTTCGTTAATTTATAGTTATATAAGTTAGATTAAATTTAATTTCGAATGTTTAAATAGATGAAATTAGAAAATCTTATCTTGCATAATTAGCAAAACATTCACAGTTTAACAAGATGTACGCATGTACCCCGCCCTGGAGATTGTAAGTCATGTTATTTAGTTTTCCTACTCCAATTGGACCATCAGGCACATGCGGCGGTTTTTTCAGCTTCTTCCTGACATCGTCGTTCAGGAAACGAGCTTAGAAAAAAATAACTTCTTCCAAGAGATAATATTCCGTAATCGAACCTTTAGGACGATACTTGTTGTGGATTTTTTTTTAAGTTAATAGATATCCGTTGAAAAATAATGGATATTAATAATTTATGATAATGTTTTGCAATTTAAATGATGCATAATAAACATTTTCATACCTCTCGATCAGATATATCCAACGGTAATGCACCGAACAGCCAATCTTGACCTCGGTTGCCAGATGGACAGACAGGTAAACAATAATGTCGAAAAATGAAGGTGGAAAGATAGATTCCAGCTTACATAGGATCAAAGGAATATCTTCTTCGAGGTTTACTATCTAACTGCACAATTGCCGAAAATAGGTGCAAAAGTCATTAAGCACGAGACCAACATCTGAATTTACCGATGCTCTGACACATAAAGGAAAGAAGATGTTGCATCAGTACTTGGTAATTGTGACTCTTGAGTTCTACGATTTTTCCGTTTTCTACCTGCGCCTGTTTGGTAATGTTTGATGAGAAACCGTCGGGAATTTTCAATTTTTTCAACACCCATAAGAACCGCCACTTCTTCGCTTTGTCCCGATTGTAGATTGTCATTAGGATCTCATAATTACCCGGTTTAGCGGCCACGGGATGAGGCAGCAATTTTTTTCTAATTAAAAAAACCATCCAAATCCGTCAAATCACGACGGGCATTGAGATTGTCCTTCTTTTTTCCATCCTTACGCAGCAAAAGATTGATGATGGCTTGGAGACGCCCTTCTCGATATGCATGCATCTAAATTGTGGCGCAGCGGTAGATCGGACCTGTACGGAAGCTGAAATAAACCACTAAGTTTCTTTTAACCTGTTGGGCATGACTTTGTATCTTTGTTCCGTGTCTTTCCGAATGTGATATTCTGATAAGCTCCCCATTGTTGCAGTATGTCATTAACAGAAAATGGTTTAGAAGGTCTACCGGTCTCCATCTTGCCATTGAACATTTCTTTATTCCTCCAGAATCTGTGAGTTATAGGCAAGAAAAGTCGGTGACTCATATACGACTCATTCCCACTACACTTCAAGCGTATGCTACTCGTATGAATATGACAACAAGGGTACACAAGCTTATCTTGAGTTGTCCACCTCGACATCATACCATAGGCAGGAAAATCATTAATTGTCCACAACAAGCGAACCACATCTGAAAAAACTGTTTACCTTGTGCATCATAGGTTCTCACGCCAGGTTCCTACATCAACTTTAACTCACCGATCAAGGGTTGAAGGTATACGTCGATGTTTTTCTCAGGAGACAAGAGACCGTCGATTAAAAGTGCGACAATAAGATAAGACTGTGTCATAACCCTCAATGGAGGAAGGTTGTAAATAGTCATCACAACGGGCCAAGTACTGTGAGTACGTCCACCACGACCAATCCCTAATGGACTGAAACCGTCGCTCGCAATTCCCGGCATTATGTTACGAGGGTCTACGCTGAACATAGGGTTTTTTTCATCTAAAAGTTTCTATGAGATCGAATCTCTTGGATAACTCATTTTTCCCTCCTTACGGGGCGCTTTATGGTGCAACTGCATTTCGGATGCCGTCTTCTCACACATAAATAAACGTTGCAGCCTCGATATCAGTCGAAAATGACAGAGAATATTCATGGGCACATGACTCGACAGAGGGTCTTTCTTAAGCTTGAATCAGCTGGTCCCGGACATGGGGAAGTTTCTAAGTGTGGCATGTTCATTCCAGAACAAAACGCAATCATTCTCGCTGTTAGTGATATGTCTGCCCTAGAGGCCATTATTCTATGATATAGTGGATTCTTGGAAATATATATGGAGGACTTTCTTGCTCGACATGATAGTATGCTATCTGGTTTCCTTTATCTTAACATATTCACTGGTATTATTATACCGTCTATCATATACATGTTGATAAAGCCCTTAGGATGCATGCTTGACTACCAGGACTATGGTGCGGATCATACTACTGGGACCTGAGTAGTCTACAAGCAGATCCTTTAATAGTTCCTAGTCGAGGGAATATCGAGACGTGGCATCGATATTCCAGAGTAGATTAGTGTGTACTTTCTTGACCCTATATTGGGCAATGGTTGATCCTATATCCATTGGTGTTTGACATCAAAGACTGTACACAGGTGCTCATTAGAAAATGGGTACAGCGAACAGGACTCGCCGAGAACTCCTAGATGGTACTATACCTATCGTCAGATAACAGTTCTCTGGTGACACTGGTACAGGTTAGTCTGTAGACCCGAGATCGTCATAGTGTCTTGTGTAGTTCCCACTGTGCTTTGATTTCCTCCCGCCAAGGCTCAAAGGAGTCATGCAAACAGGTGGAATTTAGGTACAGTCCCGAGTCACATGGAGGAAATGAGCGATAGGATGGGTTTCGTCTTTCCCGGTATAGAAAGTTGATGTTGCGATATGCTCGATTGGCTATGACAGTAAGTCCCTGGGCAGGACTATCGATGAGATTTACTGGTAAGTGTTATTGTAGTTTCTCGAACCGTTATGAGCCATACATCGGCATGCCTTATCAAGTAATTGGGGTCTGACGATTCCACCCCCAGACTCGATTTGCGACATATCATACGAAGAGACCAGAATGTACGGTAAGTGTTACTTATAGGCTTCATAGAGAGTATGGACAAGCTTGCTTGTTGATCTTCTAATTGCTCAATACATGGGTAGCTGTTACATCCAGTTAGTACCGCTGACGGCTTGTGGGTGACTGATGTGATCATCACCTACTGCTGGCGTGTTGACGAGTTTTTAGAGCCCCACACAGAAGTTTCCTAGTTCAAGCGAAACGATGTAGGACACATATGCTGATATGTGGGGGGGCTGATTAAATATGATTTTCTGATACCGTTTTGTAATCTGGCAGTTATCTGATATCGGTCAAGTTATATGTGATATAACCGGATTATTGAATCAAGTGTTGATTTGATAATATGATATACAGATAAATAATATTAGTCGGTTATATGTAATATAACCGGATTATTAAATCAAGTGTTGATTTAATATAATATGATACATATTATATTTGATATAATTATATCTTAACTAATATTATTAGCTCACTAATTATTCTTCATAATATATATATATATATATATATATGAAGCATTGTAGAATTTCTATTTTGTGAAATTAAAAATGAGGTGGAAAATCGGAGGAATGGTGAAGCATGGCATTGGATATTTGTTTATTTTTTTTCTTTCACTATTGAAGCATGGCTTCATTTTATTATTGTAATATATGGATGCTTCAATAATTGAAAACAGGATATAGTTGCCATGCTTCACATATTCATTCTAGACTTGTGTTACTTTTCATGAGTTGATTTTTGAGTTGAGCTCTTTTGCTCTCTAGCTTTTACCATTTTCTTCACCTCCACCATCAAGCTCTAAACCCTCACATATGATGTGAACCATAGAGCTTGAGATTCCTAGTGAGCATACAACACTCCTACTTCCCCATCCTACACTTGATTAGCAATCAAGTGTAGCGTGTTTCCTTCTTTAAAAAGTGTAGTGAAGAGATAGCTTGGATTGCGGAGCTTCGGGTGGATCATCTTCGGCATGAAGGTCATCGGAGGAAGCTTGTACCTTCTTCAAGTGGAGCCTAGTGGAGTCGTGTGGACTACTACCCGGAGCTTTAGAAGAGAAGGACACGGTCTACAAAGGTTGTAGCCTCCTTCCCTTCTCTTAGTTAATCATATCATCATTGTTAAACTCTAATATTCTAGTTAAGATCTTGTTAAGTGTTCATTAGCACAACGAATTTTTTAAAATTGCATGTGTGATGCCCGTTTAAACCACGTCGCGGTGCTAGCAAACACTTTCATGGTGTCAGAGCCAGGCTAGAACATTTGGGTAGATCTTTACGATGTTAAAGTGTTCGATCGAATTTTCGAGATCCAGATTTATCAAGTTTCTGTCGATTTTTTAAAAGTTGGAATTTGGTGATTAAAAATATGCAGAAAATCATGCAGGCTTTTTTATGGAGCCCCAGAAAATTCAAACCCCTAACCCCTTCAAACCACCGCGGAATCGCGCCCAAACCCTAGTTTGGCCGCGGTTCCGCCGCACTTTTGTGGTGTCATAGGTTGAATTTTTCTGTGCTGCTCCATTGGTAAATTTGGCACTTTTTGGATGTTTTTAATGATGCTCAAGTTGTTGAGCTCTCTGGAATTAGTTGGTGTTCGATAAATCGATCGAAATGTTTAACGTTGTATAGATCTTAATGATATGTGATACAATTGTTAGAATCCGGAATAATTCGTTTTGTGAAAACAAGTCAGTAAATTATAAATCTTGCCGTTTAGTCTCGTTTGATCGATTGCTACGGAGTTTTAATTCGTATCAAAACTCCATCACAATTGCGTATAGTATGCGATCACTTAGTCGGGAATCTTGTTGAATTATCCGACAGCTTATTGAAAAGTGTTTTCAATTTGAGACTAAAATGCAAGTTTTATAAGTTAGGCATGAAATCCGGAATATGAGATATTCCGGGTTTATGATGTCTAAGGATATAAGGATTCTAATTATTGTAGTTTTTCATTTATTTTTTACGACCGTAAGTGTAAAATGTAGGGTATCACAAATCTCATTGCTATATATCAACGGAATTTGAGATACGCGTATTTACTTACGTTGATGACATATGATGTTATGTGTTGTTGTAATATATTTTATTGGATCGTCGCGGTTGAATAGTCGGAGGGTTTTGCGTGAGATGAGAGTTTTTCATTTTCATTCATGTAAAATCTGTATGTAATATTCTTTTATTAGGGCACTTACGGATTGAGAATGATATCACCACTGATGTATAATATTTACTTTTCCGCATTAGGATAGACCCAAAGCGGGGAGTATAAGTAACCGGGTTCTAGAGTCCAGTGGGAGATCATCTCGAGGAGTCAAGACCGGGTCTCCTAACTCTAGAATTGGCAGGGTTGCTTGCCGTTCTCATAGGGGTCTAGGGATGTGGATTTGGTTATTCATCACGGCTGTGGAATCTGTATTTATCATTACTGGCTGAATTTAAAACACGGACCTCCTAGTATATCTTCATATGTCGACTTCTGCTGCTTGGTTCTGTGATGTGATCATATAACCACGTGAGAAGAATGCTATATTATATAAATGGTATATAATAAACGTTGATTATGTTTTGCACCCGCGTTAGTCCAACACCCGTTCTGCCGTTAGTTAAGTAACCTAACGGTGCATGACGGGGCCCCGTGGCGAATGCGGATGGCATAAGAGTACGTTCTATTTTCGTTTCTTTTTCTGTGATGTTTAGGAAACATTAAATGATGGGACTTCATTAATGAGATTAATGAAAAGAAAAGAAACCTAAATATGTTGTAGATTCAAAAGTTTTTAAAAAAGGTAGCTCTAGTTTTTGTTTTGCATAGTGGTGTTCCTTGATGAATATCCAGCACCTCATTCGATGAAGAAAGAGTCGAGATCCCTTCACCGGGAGTGACTTCTTTAGCAAAACTAGCAAATGCTACAACCCACTTGGTTTATCATCATGGCTTTTGTAGTTCTTGCATTGCATAGTGGTATTCCTTGATGGATATCCAGCACCTCATTCGATGAGGAAAGAGCCGAGATCCCTTCACCGTGAGTGACCTCTTTAGCAAAAGCTATTAAAAGCTATTTGGTTTGATTTTGAAAACTACTCGATTTTGAAATCTGAGCTTAAATCACTCCTTTTCAAAATCACTGGATTCTATAGCGATATCAAGTTCATTACATTAAAGGTTTTCTTAAAAACTAGCCGTAGCCCTCCGTCATTTCAGATAAGTACCATTTAGTATTCGTGTTGCATTTGTTGACCTCCGTCAAGGCGTAGTGTGCGGTAGCTGATTAGTGCCTATCTGCCGCATGTGATGCAATTGTTTAGGGTAGTCGTACGGCCTTGTTGACATCCGTCAAGGATCGTGTGGGTGGGTTTAATTCAATCAAGAAAAGAACGGGTTGAACTTGACTAGCGGTCTATGGTTTGTTGACCTCCGTCAAGGTCATAGGAAGCTAGGGGTAAAAACTATTATTGGGAAATTCATGTGTTGAAATTTGTAATGAGATTGCATACCTTCTATATGATAGTTGGATCTCGATACCCACTGCAAGTAAGTGTTACTCCTGGGAAAGTTTTCCACTTTATAATTAGCCGATCCATTAGGTGTCTAAGAAAGGTGTTAACGGGGTGAAGCCCCTGCGGAAATGAGGTTATTTAATTAGTTCCATGCGAAAGCATGGGGAGACTCCCTCGGAGTACCAATACCTGCTTGGCCGAACAATTGGCGAACTTGTAGGGTGTAATTAATCCCGACTAATCTTACCTTTTAAGGTTTGAAGGAAGATTTGATAAAAACCGTAGGAGCCATTCTGATTAGATAAAATAATAATCAATCTAATCTTGTAAAGAGCGCACGCAAAGTGATTATCCTTCTCTCTCTCCTGGTAGTGACCAATGACATGCCTTAATCAAGATAATAATATGGATGTATTGACTGCACCCACTTATTATACTAGGCTAGGTTCTGCTCTATCTTATGACTGTCATAAGTCTGAGCAAGGAATAGTGGAATATCCGGATTAACAAGCCATCCAATCGAAGAATAAACATGTTGATGCATCCTCTTTAGTTGTGTTCGTAACCGAGAACTGTTTCTCAGTTTGCTCTACGTCCTGGTTATTGGATACCGGATCAGGATCCCACGTATGTAATTTGTTACATAGGCTGAAGAGAGGTAGCGAATTGGGAAAGGGTGATAAGTCTCTAGCAGTAAGGAATGGTGTAATTGTTGTAGCTAAAGCAGTTGGCGAATATCACCTAGTGTTACCAACTGGTACTACAATGATTCTGAGTGACTGTTATTTCGTACAAAAAATATTGTGAATGTTTTCCTAAATCAAGTGTTGATTGGGTATGGTACGTTATATAACGGTAAATACGTTCTAAATCACAATTTAGTTCTACGTATACAGAACACACACAAGAGGAATAGTTCAGAAATGAACGAAGTCTTCTTGTGCCACTGTAGACTAGGTCATATCAATGCGACAAGACTAGCTAAAGTTGCATAAGGATGCATATTTGGATCCATTCGAATTTACATCTTATGAAACTTGCCAGTCATGTCTCAAATACAAGATGACCAAAACTCCGTTTAATGGACACGGAGAAAGAGCTATTGAACTCTTGGGACAGTTATATAGTGATGTATGCAGTCCTATATCTATACATGCCAGGAATGGTTTCTCGTACTTTATTACATTTATCGATGATCTCTCAAGATTCGGATATGTGTTCCTGTTGAAACACAAATCTGAATCTTTTGAGAAATTCAAGGAATCTAAGTACGAAGTTGAGAACCAGACGGGTAAAAGTATTAAAGTCCTTCGATATGATCGGGGAGGAGAATACTTAAGTATGGAATTCAGAGACTATTTAAAAGAGAATGGGATTCTTTCTCAGCCTACTCCTCTGTATACACCACAGCACAACGGAGTATCGGAGCGGAGGAATCGCACCCTATTAGATATGGTACACTCTATGATGAGTACTATTGAGTTGCCTATTTCCTTTTAGGGTTATGCACTTAAAATAGTTGCATACTTATTGAATAGAGTACCGACCAAATACGTTACCTACCACTCCATATGAGATATGGAATGGGAATATACCATCTTTTAAACGAGTTAAGATATAGGTTGTCCGGCATATGTTAAAAAGCAAAATCCGGACAAACTCAAGGCAAGGTCAGTTCTGTGCAAGTTTGTAGGATATCCCAAACATTCGCGAGGGAATATCTTCTACCACACCGAGGAACAAAAGGTGTTTGTTTCTCGACATGCCACAATTTTAGAAAAGAATTTTTTGTGAAAGAAATCAGTGGCGATGAGGTAGAACTGGAAGAAGTTCCAGCAACACAAACTAAAACTGACAATTTGACCGGAGGATTCAATAGTCCCCAACGAACCTCATCCACTCCGCTGATTTAGTAGGGTTCCTCATCCACTTCAGAGATACTACAGTTTTCTCATAAACAGTGGGAGCGAGGATTGCTTCATGGAAGATGATGACCCAACTAGTTTCGAGCAGGCCATCATAAGTGGAGACTTTGTGAAATGGCTGGATGCTATGCGATTAGAGATGAAATCCATATACACCAACAAAGTAGGGACTTTGGAAGTTGCACCTGAAGGGATAAAACTAATAGGGAGCAAGTGGATCTTGAGAAGATAATTTTTGTAGATGGAAAAGTTGAGACTTTCAAAGCTAGACTTGTAGCAAAAGGTTTTCGTCAACGACCAGGTGTCAACTATGATGAAACTTTTTCTCCAGTGGTTATGCTTAAGTCCATCAGGATCCTACTTGCCGCTGCTGCGTACCATGACCACTACTACAAATAAGGGTTGCCCCTACGGATTTATCCGTAAGGGCAAACCACTGCCCCTACAGATATATCCGTAGGGGCAACAAAATACCCTGTAGGTGCAAACGCCGTAGGTGCAAGTCGTAGCCTTGAACATGCCCCTACGGTCAAAAACTTGCCCCTACGGAGTAATGTGTAGGTCCAGTTGTCCCTACGGATTAGGCTGTAGGGAAAAAGAATTTATTTAATTTTTGTTTTTATAAAATAAATAAGGTTTCCCTACGTACTTATCCGTATGGCCAAATAGTTGCCCCTACGGATAAGTGCGTAGGTATAAATCTGTAGGGACAAAATATCAGGTATCCTGATATTTTGTCCCTACGGATACATCTGTAGGGGCATTTGTTTGCCCCTACGGATATATCCGTAGGGGCAAGCGTGACCCCTAATACTGAGATCATAGGGGCAAAATATCAGGTATCCTGATATTTTGCCCCTACGGATAAATATGTAGTTACATTGTTGGGCCCAACGGATTAATCCGTAGGAGCAATGTTGGGCCCTACGGATTAATCCGTAGGTACATATTATCAGGGTTTTTTAAAAAAATGGGCTGCCTATTTTTTTCTCGCCCTGTGAACAATAATATATACATCATATATAAAATTAATCATCACGCAGAACATATATCGCAGTATTCATAATCACATCTCACGCATAATATACAAAAGAAATCAACAAGCAGAATATGATATCAATATAAATACGCAAACACCACCAATATCAATATCGTACAAAATATAGTACAATATGTATCATATAAATAAATACATGTTTAAAATATAAGAATCAAAAAGCTACCCTAGCTCGGTCTAGCTCCACCTCTGATAAACGCCATAATCTGGCGCGCCTGCTCCTCGGATATACCCTGAGTCAATAAATAATGCAATGCGGAGTGTGCGGGAGTCTGAGCGGGCTGTGGAGCTATAGGAGTAGTCTGCGCAGCCGCCGCCAAGGTAGTGGCTTGCGGAGCCGCGGCTGCGGGAGTCTGAGCGGGCAGTGGAGCTATAGGAGCTGTCTGCGGAACCGCAACCGATGTCGTAGCTTGCGGAGCTGCAGTCGAAGGAGATGCATGTGGAGGCTCGGCCGATGTACCCTGTCGCGTCTGGACCTACGTGTGTAATAAGCGAGTAAGAACTGTGTAATATTCGAATTCGTATAATTATCAAGTTATTTCGAAACACCAATCTATGTATACTTAGGGACTTAGGCCTCGTTTGGATATCTAGTTTGGAAAACCGTAGTTTATTTTAATTAGATATGTATGTATGATTAATCGAAGCTAAGTCTACAACCAAATAAGCTAAGGCTACGTACTAATATTGGATATGTTGTCATCTATAATATGACATAATATTTTACTATTAAGTGGTATACATACCAACATCTCCTTCAACTCCTGAACTGTGGCCTTCAAGCTCTCCAGTTCTTGCTGGAAACGTCGCTCACTGGAGACGGAGGAAGTAACCGCCGGGGTAGAGTCCAACCTCATATAGGCCCTGCTAGGGCCCAGTCCCTGGCCTCTCTCCCAACCTCCATGGTGTCCTCCGTGTACGGCGTCCAGGACTAGGGTCAGCAGCATCAGATCGTTCTGTCCAGTAAAATCGATCCCCGATGCCTCGGCCTGCTCAACCACCCGCTCCAGCACCTACATTAACCAGTAAAATATAAGTATATCATTTAAATTTGAACCTTTCAAAACTAAAATTTCAAATATGGGCTGAATAAATATTAACACTTACGCAATACTCCTGGGTAGCGGCGTCGGGGTAGCGAAGCTCGCCCGTGGCGGGATCTGTTGAGGTGCCATGGACGGCAAGATATGCGGACAACACGCTCGGTGTACGACCTTGCGCCAGGGTCTGAGCTCTCTGAAATATTAGAAAATAACTCTTAATATTAGATATATTAGAAAATAACTCTTAATATTGCATTATATCACAAAGGCCGATCTATTGTAATTTACCGATAACTCCATGGCACGAGTAATATTCCTCGAGCCACCTGTATAAGTTGGGCGACCCCTCTTCGCCGACTTCCTATTCTCTATATTTTGAGCGGCCTGTTTCTGCACAACACATTCACATTTAGTTTTCTAATTAAGCAACACAAAAAAATAAATTATATATTAAAAAATGAATTACATTTAAAATACATACCTGTTTGCGTTGAGAGTCGAAATATTCGCACAATAGAGGCCATGTCTCTACGTCGACTCTCGCAAAGGCCGGAGTAGATAGGAGGGCCGCTCTCTCTGCCTCAGGGGTCGCCATCCACAGGGAGTAGCAGTCGGTCATCAGCTCATTCCTGTTGTATCGGACTTTCGTCTGCATGTTCTTCATCAGGCCATTGTACAGAGCATGAAGATCGAGCACCCTCCCAGGGTGATCAGGGTCGGATACAGGCTGAAAATTGTAATCCAACTGAAAATACAAAAAAACATTGTTATTAGATTGCAAGTGTTAATAATAAATATATTGGATAAATCAAATGAAAATATATCTTAATACCCGAGCCTGATCCCAGAAGAGGGCGAATGAGCGCCGGTGCTGGTCGCCCCACTCAACGTGAAGTGGATAGTTCTTCACGAGCCGGCTCTCATCCCCTATATACCGGCCGAACCTCTCGGCATGATCGCCGGTATAGCGAAAATCAGGGGTAAAAAAGAGGGGGAATGCTGCCTCCCCCTAGCTCTGTCAGGCCTCAGCCTGTGGGACTGATCCGGGCCTCGAGTCCCCCTCTGTGGATGGGGAGGCCTTGTGTCTGCCAGAAATATCAAGACAATCAATATTAAGACAAAGTTGTATTAAGAAATCAAGGTTTAACGAAAATTGAAGTGTGATATATACCTCCGGTGACTAAAGCATGAGCCTGGGCCCGGGCAGCAGCACGAGCGAGACGATAGTTCCTCCGGTGAGGAACAGCCGGTGTCCCGGATGCGGACGCATCCTCTCCAACTAGAAAATAAACATTGACGCTAAATTTCCATGAAGTTCATATTTATTCTTTAGAGGATATGTAAAATGAATAAATATTTTATATTTATTCATACTAATCTACAGACTGAGCGGAGGGTACGGAAGTGGCGGGAGTGGCCCCTGCGTCAGATGTGGGCGCACCACCTATAATTAGACAATTAAAAATAGACTACATAAGTAATTGCAAAAAGAATGAGTCGATCTATAATATAACATTCTAAATCAATATGCATGCACTATAAGATATATAAACATACCCGCAGGTGCAGTGGTGGCCTCTGCCCGAGATGCGGAGGCACAACCTACAGCTAGACAATAAAAAAAATGATTATCTGAGTAAGAGCAAAACGAATGTGTTTATATTTATGATATAGCATTCTAAATCAATATACATGCACTATATGATATATAAACATACCTGGAGGTGCGGGAGTGGCCTCTGTCCCTGATGTGGACGCATCACCAACAGCTAGACAATCAAACATTAACAATATAAGTAATTTTGACATGAACAGGCATGAATATCTATAATATTACATTAAAAATGGATATGCGTGAAATATACCTGGAGGTGTGGCAAAGTCCACACGGAAAGAGGCATCCGAAGGGGTCTCCGATCTGGGTGCCAGACCGGCCCTCTGAAGCTCCCTACGCAGCTCTCCGGGTGGCAGAACCGCTCTGCCTCTGCCTCTGCCTCTGTCGGTGCCGCGGCTGGAGCTCCTGCCGCCCTTCGCTGCTCCCGTCATCATCATCAAATCTAGATAAACGGTTCGTGGACGCATTAGACAATCATTACAAGTATTGACTATATATGTATAGATCATAAAATGTGAAGTAATAATATAACATTACTGATAACCTTTTTCGTTTCGTGGGCACATTAGACATATCTACTTGGATTTCATCATCGATATCATTTCTAACCCACGTAACTTCATGATCGGCCGAAGACAACCCGTCTTTCGAAACAGACGGTCGGAGCACTCTAAACCTTCTCTCTTCTTCACCTTCATCACTGTCCTCGAATTCTGGGACATCGTAGACATCCTTGGGTTTCCAACGGCATACAATACTCCATCCCGGATGCTTCAAACACTGTGAGCAGTATACTTGGAACGCTTGGTTCGGAAAGATAAACGGATCTTCCTGACCATAAAATCGAAGTGTGTTCACACTGGTCAATCCATATTCATCTTTCCAAGTCCCAAGATTGCTTCTCCACTTATCCGTATCGGTTCGCGTATCGTACCAAGTACACTGGAATATATAAAAGGGTTCTGATCGTCCGGGATAGTGGATGCTGAGTATACAATTTAAGTACCCATAATAAATCACACCGTTCGATCCTACCGTCGCAATCCCACTATTCTGAGTTGTTCTAGATGTTTCCATGTCCTTAACTTCGAATTTGTATCCAAGGACACCGAATCCTTTATAATATGCAACCTCCATACTAGAAAATTGAGCTAAACATCTTGAATAACTCTCAAATAATGCAGACAAGTTCGGATCGTGGATCTAACAAAACAATTTTTATGATAAATACATAACGATATAAGTTTAGATTAAAACTGATAGCAATAACATGTTATTCGAATAACTTGCATGATCTGTGACCCAATCGCAAAAATTATCCTGATGATATTTTTCCAATCGTTCATCGTTCCAATCAGGATGCCCCTCACGTACCTCGTTAAAATGAATTCTTTTTTCGACAAATAAGGGTGGCATTAATATTATATCATTTCATACACACACAAACAAAAATATAACAATTAATCCAAAAAAACTTACTCTCTAATTTGTTCAAGACATGCGCAATTAAGCAAGATAAACCAGTATATCTTGTTGATAAACATAGCGTCTACCCTCTTATAATCGGCTGTACCATATGGCCCGTCTTGAATTCTTCGAGGCCAGTTAAGTCCCGTCTCAATGTTCTCGTCCAGATAGAGAGAACAAAATGTGGTTTCTTCATCAAGAAGATAAACTTGCATGATAGAACCCTCTGGTCGATTTCTATTGCGTATATATTTCTTAAGAGTGTAGAGGTACCTAAAGAAAATATGTTGAATAAATAAATACGGGCATACAGGACAACAATAATTTTAAAAATTGCACGTACCTCTTTACCGGATACATCCATCGATATTGTACCGGTCCGGCTAACTTAGCCTTAGTTGCAAGATGAACCGTCAGGTGTATTATGATATCGAAGAATGACGGTGGGAAAAAACGCTCAAACTTGCAAATTATCAACGCAATAGAATTTTCTAGTTTATCCAGCGTCACAACCTCCAGTGTTTTAGCACACAACTCTCTGAAAAAACAACATAGGTCGTTGATTACTAGACCAACCGATTCGGGGAGAGAAGTCCTGAGGGCTAATGGAAGAAGGTGCTCCACGATAACATGGTGATCATGACTTTTCACTCCATCGATCTTGCCTTTCACAATTTTTATCTTCTTGTTGAATGATCCTGAGAAACCTGTGGGAACTTTCAAATCATGCAACACCTGCAGAAATCTTTTCTTCTTCGGTTGTGACATATGATAAGCGGTATTGGGAAGCACAAACTTGCCTGGTTTACCCGCTACCGGTCTAGGGTGCAATTCAGTTCTTATTCCCCACTCCTGTAGATCCATCCGAGCATTCATTTTATCTTTCGATTTCCCGTCTTTATAAAGAAGCAAGTTGAGTATGTGCTCTGATACTCCCTTCTCTATATGCATGACGTCCAAACAATGACGCACTAAATTTGTTGACCAGTACGGAAGCTCGAAGAAAATGCTTAACTTGTTCCAAAATGGTGGTTTGACCTGTTTTGTCGGATCCATCCTGAAGGTCACATTATTGTAACCATCCCACTGAGTAGTCACGTCCTCTCCAGACAATGGGGCTGGAGGTCCAAGAAGCTTCTGATGACCATCAAAGTGAACAGTGTCTAACCTGTAGGGTAGTTTGGAGGCAGGAAACGTCCATGGATGCAATAACAAACCATCCTGCTAAAATTCAAGAATTTTGATGTTGTGTGTTGATAGCAATGAGGACATGCTTTATGACCATGTACGGACCAACTTGATAGCATTCCATACGCAGGAAAGTCATTAATTGTCCACATTAAAGCCCCACGCAGTATAAAGGTTGTATTTGTGTTTGCATCGTAAGTCTCTACACCATCAATGAACAAAGATTTTAACTCCTCGATCAGAGGTTGGAGATAGACGTCGATATTGTTTCCCGGTGAGTTTGGTCCGTCGATAAGAAGAGACATCATAAAGTATGATTGGTCCATAGCCAACCAAGGCGACAGATTATAAATTATCATTACAACGGGCCATGTGCTGTGACTTCCTGCCATATAGTTGAATCGACAGAAGCCATCACTAGCCAGTCCGAGCCGGATATTGCGAGGATCGCTACTGAATATTGCGTGTCTCCTATCGAAATCCTTCCATGCCGGTGAATCTCTTGGATGGCTCATTTTTCCATCTTCACTTGGAGGAGCATGGTGATGCCAAATTATTGCCTCGGCTGTTTTCTTGCACCTGAATAGCCTCTGTAGCCTCTGTGTTATGGGAAAGTACCGTGCTACCTTGACAGGTATATCGGTCTTCTTATCAGAATCTTTCAGCTTATACCTGGCCTCTCCGCATGTTGGACACTCTTTCAAATCTGAATTCTCTTTCCGGTATAACACGCAATTTTTAGGACATGCTTGAATCTTCTCGCACTTCATACCCAAATCAGACATCATCTTCTGGGCTCCGTACCAGCTGTCGGGCACGTTATTTCCCGGGGGCATAGAATCTTTCAAGAACGAAAGAAGCATTGTGAATGATTTGTTGCTCCATCCATTTAGGCACTTAATCGGGAAAAGTTGGACGAACCATGAGAGGGTGGAATACTTTGCATTCTCATAAATTGGTTTTCTAGCATCATTCATGAAATTTTCATATTTATCCGCATGCGGTGCTTGACCGGAAGGAATTTCATTTTCGGTACAAATAGATTCACCTAGGGCAGCCTCTACCATATCCTCCATTTCTTCTGATGGAAATAAATTACCGTCTTCTTCTTCTGCCATATTACCATCTTCTCCTTCTTTTCCTGCCGCATTATCGTGTTCTCCTTCTTCTTCTGCCACATTACTGCGTTCTTCTCCTTCCCCGTGATATTTCCAAGTTGTATAAAATCTAGTAAAACCATATTTTACGATATGAAGCTCTGCCAATTCTACCTTCTGCCAGTACTTATTATCACATCTATTGCACGGGCAGGGAATCTTCTCTATCACGATCTTATTATGTGCGCGTGCAAATTCAATAAAAGCAGCAACTCCTGCAACAAACTTAGGTTGCATACGTTGTTTCCAATCCACATACATCCAGTCCTTAACTCTGACGTACTCATGGGCCATGTTAGACTGTATAACATATAAATTGTAGGTTATGGTGACTATATTGAGAAAATCTAAGAACGGGATGGTTACTGACAAAGGAGAAAATCCGTGTATATACTTTGTGTGTGCGTTTGTCGTTGAAAAGAATAAATTATCGAACGTATGTTAACCGATAGACGGGGAATAAGTGGCGCTTTGAGTTTCATATATGAGCATCGATGAGAATATGAAAGTTTCATATTATCATCGAGTATCATATATTGGTTTTAACTTGAACATCCTGAATCACTCTGTAATGATGAGTTTGTTATGTATTCTTGTTGTACGTATGTGTTTCAACTGTCGGGGGTAAGGCTTCTATCCCATTAAGAATGTATAGAGCGAACACCCATTCGCTTGTGATTTCAACCGTTTCGAGTAAATTTCGGCAGCACCTCCCCGCTGTTCTGCGAGTACACTGTAATAGAATAGATAATCATTTCAAAGCTGTGAAACAACGTCGAAATGAACATCTAATCTATCTTTCTACACGTAGAACCAGCGGAAAGGTACCGACGAAATATCTCGAAACGGATGAAAACACAAGTGAATGAAGGTGTTTGCTTTATACATTCCTAACTTGTCCACACGGGACAAATCTATCGGTTATCATACGATTAAATCTTCTCATCACAGAGACTATACGACGGTTGTTAGTATCGAGCTATACAGTCCGATATTTAACAACCTTCGTATAGTTCTATGTCACGATGAATATCGAACGTATGTTAACCGATAGACGGGGACTAAGTGGCGCTTTTAGTTTCATATATGAGTATCGATGAGAATATCAAAGTTTCATATAGTCATCGAGTATCATATATTGGTTTTAACTTGAACATCTTGAATCACTCTCTAATGTTGCGTTTGTTGTGTATTCTTGTTGTATGTGTGTGTTTCGGCTGTTGGGGGTAAGGCTTCTATCCCATTAAGAATGTATAGAGCGAACACCCATTCGCTTGCGCTTTCAACCGTTTCGAGTAAATTTCGGCAGCACCTCCCTGCTGTTCTCCGAGTACACTGTAATAGAATAGATAATCATTTCAAAGCTGTGAAACAACGTTGAAATGAACATCTAATCTATCTTTGTATACGGAGAACCAGCGGAAAGGTACCGACGAAATATCTCGAAACGGATGAAAACACAAGTGAATGAAGGTGTTTGCTTTATACATTCCTAACTTGTCCACACCGGTCAAATCTATCAGTTATCATACGATTGAATCTTCTCGTCACATAGACTATACGACGGTTGCTAGTATCGAGCTATACCGTCCGATATTTAACAACCTTAGTATAGTTCTATGTCACGACGAACATCGAACATATGTTAACCGATAGACGGGGACTAAGTGGCGCTTTTAGTTTCAAATATGAGTATCGATGAGAATATGAAAGTTTCATATTATCATCGAGTATCATATATTGGTTTTAACTTGAACATCTTGAATCACTCTCCAATGATGCGTTTGGTGTGTATTCTTGTTTTATGTGTGTGTTTCGGCTGTCGGGGGTAAGGCTTCTATCCAATTAAGAATGTATAGAGCGAATACCCATTCGCTTGTGCTTTTAACCGTTTCGAGTAAATTTCGGCAGAACCTCCCCGCTGTTCTCCGAGTACACTGTAATAAAATAGATAATCATTTCAAAGTTGTGAAACAACGTTAAAATGAAAATCAAATCTATCTTTGTACACGGAGAACCAGCGGAAGGTACTGACGAAATATCTCGAAACGGATGAAAACACAAGTTAATGAAGGTGTTTGCTTTATACATTCCTAACTTGTCCACACGGGACAAATCTATCGGTTATCATACGATTGAATCTTCTCATCACATAGACTATACGATGGTTGTTAGTATCGAGCTATGCCGTCCGATATTTAACAACATTTGTATAGTTTTATATCACGACGAACATCGAATGTATGTTAACCAATAGATGGGGACTAAGTGGCGCTTTTAGTTTCATATATGAGTATCGATGAGAATATGAAAGTTTCATGTTATCATCGAGTATCATATATTGTTTTTAACTTGAACATCTTGAATCACTCTCTAATGATGCGCTTGTTGTGTATTCTTGTTGTATGTGTGTCTTTCGGCTGTTGGGGGTAAGGCTTCTATCGGTTATCATACGATTGAATCTTCTCGTCACGTAGACTATACGAAGTATTTAAATAAAATATAAAGTAACTGATATAACATGATTTTAAACTTATGAAATAATACTTGCTTAGTTATTTGCAAGTTGCAACTTAAGAATAAGATATATGAAGAATTGAGCATTAAAGAACTAAAAAGCATTAGACTTGAGATTGATATACATACCTTCAACATAGAAAAGAAATCAATAAACAAGATGAATATAATATAAATTCAAGTTGAAAGAATTTATATCCTCATTTCAAATGCTATTAAGTCTCGATGATGCTGAAGATGTTACCAAAAAAACAAAAATTATGAGACAGAATCAAGTCTTGATGCTAAAAAGAACAAGTTTAAGGGTCAACAGAGCCCCAAATTTTTTTTTGAGGATTGTTAATTGATGAATACTTGTTTTTGGAATGTGAGAGGAATCTCTATGATATAGAAAAACAGAGAAGTTCAAATTTTCTGTATTATAGAGCCTATGGTGGACTTCTAAAAAGCAAAATATATTGCTCAATCTACAGGCTTTGCACAAATATGGGGGAATTTGTCTAATAAGATTTGGATTTTTGTTGAATCTACTATTCAGGCTGATATTATGAAATCTTCAGATAAATGCCTTGCAATGAAAATTGTTCACAATAATACGTTTTGATGGAAAATTTTATATAACTTCTTGGGACATTATTATTTTGATTGTCATGACCCTAACCCTAACCCCATCCCCAGCCCCAGCCCTAGCCCAAGCCCCAGCCCTAGCCAAACCCCAGCCCTAACCCCAAGCCCAGCCGAACCCCAACCCCAACCGCAAGCCTAGCCCCAGCCCCAACCGCAACCCCAACCCTAACCCTAATGCTAACCCCAACCAATGCCTAACCCTAACCCTCATCGGTACCCAAACCCTGAACCCTAGCCCTAAAATAATCAAAAATTTCTTTAATTGAAGATTTAATTACTAACCTGTGCGATGGAGGAGACAATTGATGCAATCGGCGACGAGGAAGAACAGCGACGAGATCGGGAATGAGATCGGGAACGAGGTCGGCGACGAAAGAGAGAGAACGGCGACGAGATCGGCGAGATCGGCGACGAGATTTGGGGATTTTAGGAGTTTCGCGGGCTCGAGAGAGAAGATAATCAGCGTAAGGAAATTATGTACCTTTTTTATTAAATCCATATTTAGATACCCCTACGGATTAGTCCGTAGTCCTTGGTTTGCGGCTCCATAGGGGCAAACAATAAATTACGATTTAATATTTTTAAATTAAATGTCTGGGACCGTAGGGGCAACCGTATGGCCCTACAGACTAATCCGTAGAGCCGAAATAAATCTGGCAGTTGCAAGTCAAAACCATTTTTCTAAATTGTGATTTAGAAGAGAGCGTGTACATGATACAGTTAGAGGGCTTCGTAGACAGTGGGAGCAGCGGAAGCATGTACAAGCTGCTTAAATCAATCTACAGATTAAAGCAGGCATCGCGGAGCTAGAACATCTGTTTTGATGAAGCTGTCAAGGAGTTTGACTTCATAAAAATGTAGATAAACCATGTATATATAAGGAGGTTGTAAAGAGTAAGGTTATCTTCCTCGTATTCTACGTGGATGACATACTCTTGATAGGAAACGATGTTCCTATGCTACAATCGGTCAAGCTCTTCTTATCATATAAGTTCTCCATGAAAGATCTAAGTAATTCCTTCTACATCTTGGGTATATAGATCTATAGAGAGAGATCTAAACGGATGTTGGGATTGTCCCAATCCAGGTACATAGACACCATACTAAAGAGGTTTAGTATGGAAGATTCTAAGCATGGTAATGTACCCGCTTGTTCAGGAGCCACTCTTTCCAAAGAGATGTCTCCCAAGACTGATTTGGAGAGGGCTCGCATGTAAGAGATACCCTATGCTTCAGCAGTCGGGTCTATCATGTATGCGATCTCATGTATCAGACCGGATGTAGCTTACTCACTAGGTGTAGTGAGTAGGTATCAATCAGATCATGGGGAGAAACATTGGATAGCTGTGAAAAAAATTCTTAAGTACGTGAGAAGGACTAAAGAGATGTTCTTGGTGTATGGTAATGGTGAAATCCAGGTGGAGTCCTTTACCGATTCGAGCTTCCATAGTGATAAGGATGACAGTAAGTCGGTCTCGGATTTTTTCTTCACCCTCAGTGGAGGGACGGTATTTTTGAAGAGTTCCAAGATAGATACCATAGTAAACTCGACGATGAAGGATTAATACATCGCTACCAACGATGTTGCCATAGAGGCTGTCTAGATGAAGAAGTTCATTAGATGAACTAGGTGAGGTTCCATCCATTGAGCATCCAATACCTATGTATTGTGATAATAATAGAGCTTTGGCTTTGGCCACGGAACTTTCTCCCATCAGTGATCCAGACATATTCTTAAGCGGTATCACCTGATCAGGATGATAGTAGATCGTCAGGAGATCGAGATCAAGAGAGTTGACATTGAGGATAACACAGCAAATCCACTCACTGAGACCCTCCCCCAGATGCTAACCGAGAGACTTTTTGGGATGTTAGATATGAGATACTACAACAACTCGCCTTAGTGCAAGTAGGAGATTGTCAGTGATATGTATGCCCTAGAGGCCATTATTGTATGATATAGTGGATGCTTGGACATATATATGGAGAACTTTCTTGCTCGACATGATAGTATGTGCTGGGTTCGCTTAGCACCCTTGCTATGTTTCGCCACGCATCAAGTATGCTATTTAAAATTTTTAGGGTGCCGAGCGAGCCCGACCAAGGATATAACTAAGAAATTAGGGTTATTATAGCATGTAAATAAACACTACACTAAGTGAAATAGGAATACAACCTTTGTAGATCGGTCCTTCACTTCTTAAGCTCTGTGTAATAGTTCATTTGCTCCAAGTAGTAGTGTCCCGGACTCTCCTTAGGCTTTACTAGGCGAAAGGAATGAGCTTGCTCAAGGATCATCAAGGCTGAAGATGATCTACGTTGAAGAATCTCTAACTCAAACTACCTCTTCACTAATTGACGAATTAGTGAAGCAAACAAGTTATACTAAATGGCTAGTTTGGTATAGATTGATGAAGTAGGAATTTTGCTTACTTTAGAAATAATTTTCTGTTTTTCTTTTCACCTCACTAGAAATCAAGAGAAGAAAAGTGAGATGAAGAAAAAGATGAATCAAGATCAAGTCATGAACCATGGTGTGAAAATATCTCATATATCACTTGTAAAGACATAACCATGGCTAAAGATAATGGTTTGGTTAATAAATATTTAGAGTAAAACAAAATTAGTGGACTAAGTCAAGGCTTCTACATGCTTCCACAAGTATCTTAAACCATGACATTTTCCACCTAATTTTGATTTATCCCTTAATTATTAATCACCGAAATTATCTTTAGTTAGGTATGAGTCTCATACACCCAAGTCCAATGTATCATTTAGCATGACATAAAAGATAAATATATTAATATTTATCACATATATATTTATGTATTTGTAGAAAAAAAATTCTTAAGTGAGCTAATATTAGTTAATATATATTAATATATCAAATATATAATTATATATTAAATTATTAAATCAACACTTGATTTAATAATTCGGCTATATAAGATACAACAGACTAATATCATTTATATGTATATCAAATATACATATAACAAATTATTGAATCAACACTGGATTCAATAATCCGGTTATATCATATATAACCTATATCGTGAGATTAGAATACGGTATCACATACACGTATTAATCTATGCCCTACTTCGTTTCGCTTGAGCCAGGAAACCTCTGTGTAGGACTCTAAAGACTCGTCAATACGCCGACAGTAGATGATGATCATATCAGTCACCCACAAGCCGTCAGCGGTTCTAGATGGACGTAACGGCTACCAAGGTATTGAGCGATCAGAAGATCAACAAGCAAGCTTGTCCATACTCCCGTGAATCCAGTAAGTAACACTACCGAACAGTCTGGTCTCTTCGTATGATATGTCGCATATCGAGTCTGGGGGTGGTAAACGTCAGACCCCAATAACTTGATAAGTCATGTCGATGTGTGGCTCCTATTGGGTCGAGAAACTTCTGATAACACTTACCAGTAAATCTCAGTATCATCCCTGGCCAGGGACTTCCTGTTATGGCCAATCGAGCATAGCGCAACATCAATCCCCAATACCGGGGGAGACGAAACCCCTCCTATCGCTCATTGCCTCCATGTGAATCGGGATTGTACCCAAAATCAACCTATTTGTATGCTTTCTTGAACGCGGTAGGGAGTAAATCAAAGCACAGTGGGAATCAACAAGACTCTATAACGAACTCGGGTCTACAGACTAACCTGTACCGGTGTCACCAGAGAACTGCTATCTGACGTTAGGTAAAATACCATCTAGGAGTTCTCGGCCAGTCTTGTTCGGTATACCCATTCTCCAATGAGCATATGTGTACAATCTTTGATGTCAAACACCAATGGATGTGGGATCATCCATCGCCCCATATAGGGTCAAGAAACGTACACACTGGTCTACTTTGGAATATCGATGCCCTTTCTCGATACTCCTCGACTAGGAACAATTGAAGGTTGAACTTGTGGACTACCTTGGCCCCGCTAGTATGATCTACATCATAGTCCTGGTATTCAAGTACACATCCTAAGGGCTTTATCAACATGTGAGAGAGAAGACAGTATCACAATACTAGTCTACATGTTAAGATAAAGAGTTACTAGATAGCATACTATCATGTCGAGCAAGAAAGTCCTCCCTATATATGTCCAAGCATCCATTATAATATACAATCTTGTACAATAATGGAATCTAGGGCATACATACAACTAACAATCTCCCACTTGCTCTAAAGCCAATCGTTGTAATATCTCATACCCAATATCCCTAAATCTCTCATATTGTATCTGGGGTATGGCCTTCGTGAGTGGATCCGCCGTGTTATTCTTCGTCTCAACTCTCCTGACCACGATCGACCAGAGATCAACTATCTCCCTAATCAGGCAATATTGCCTAAGAATATGTCTGGATCACTGATATGACCGGGGTTCCTAGTCCTAAGCCACAGATCTATTGATATCAAAATACATAAGTATTAGATAATGGTAGGAACCACATCAAGTTCATCTCATGAACTTCTTCATCCAGACAGACTCTTTGGGAGCATCGTTGGTAGCGATGTATTTAGCCTTTATCGTCGAGTCTGCTACGGTATCTAGCTTGGAACTCTTCCAACATACCGTCCCTCCACAGAGGGTAAAGAAAAAACTCGAGACCGTCTTACAGTCATCCTTATCACTCTGGAAGCTCGAATCGGTAAAGGACTCAACATGGAGTTCACCGTTACCATACACCAAGAACATTTCTTTAGTGCTTCTCAAGTACTTAAGAATGTTCTTCATAACTGTCCAGTGATTCTCCCCGGGATCCGATTGTCACCTACTCACTATACCTAGTGAGTATGATATATCCTCTTAGATCTATCTCTATAGATCTTAATCCCTGGATGTAGGAGGAATCACCCAGATCTTCCATGGAGAAACTGTGATAAGTAGAGTTTGACCGAGTGCAGCATAGGGACATCATTTCCTATCAAGAGTATATCATCCACGTACAATACTAGGAAGAAAACCTTACTCTCTACAATCTTCTTGTATATACATGGTTCATCTACGTTTTTGATGAAGTCAAAATCTTTGACTGCCACATCAAAACAGATGTTCCAACTTCGCGATGCCTGCTTTAATCTGTATTTTGATTTAAGCAGCTTGCACACCATTCCTCTGCTTCCACTATCTATGAAACCCTCTGGCAGTGTCATGTATGCGCTCTCTTCTAAATCACCATTTAGAAAAGCGGTCCTGACGTCCTTCTTCCAGATTTCCTAGTTATGGTATGCAACGATGGCAAGTAGGATCCAGATGGACTTAAGCATAGCCACTGGAGAAAAGGTTTCGTCATAATCCACACTTGGTCGTTGACGAAAATCTTTTGGTACAAGTCTCAACATTTCTATCTACACCAAGAATTTTCTCAACATCCACTTACACCCAATGGGTTTTACCCCTTCAGGAGCAACTTCCAAAGTCCATACTTTGTTGGTGTATATGGATTCCATCTCAGATCGTATTACATCAAGCCATTTCATAGAGTCCCACTCGTGATGGCCTGCTCGAAACTAGTTGGGTTATCATCTTCTATGATACAATCCTCGCTCCCACCATGAATAAGAAAACCGTAGTACATCTTAGATGGATGAGGAACCCTACTAGATCTGCGGTGAGGCTGAGGATCGTCGGGAACTATCGAATCCTCAGGTTCTATCAAATCATCAACTGTAGTTTATGTAGCTGGAAATTCTTCCGGTTCTACCTCATGACCACTAATTTCTTCCTTAAGAAATTCATTTTCTAAAAAGGTGGCATTCCGAGAAACAAAACACCTTTTGTTCCTCAGAATGGTAGAAAATATATCCTTGTGAATTCTCTGGATATCCCATAAACTTGCAAAGAACTGACCTTGCCTCGAGCTTGTTGGGATTTTGCGTTTTAACATAAGCCGGACAACCCCATATCTTAACTCGTTTAAGAGATGGTCTCTTTCCATTCTATTCTTATATGGAGTGGTAGGCACCGATTTGGTTAGAACTCTATTCAATAGGTATTCGGCTTCACAAGCGCATAACCCTAAAAGGAAATAGGCAACTCAGCAATACTCATCATAGAGCGCACCATATCTAATAGGGTGTGATTACTCCGCTCGGATACATCGTTGTGCTGTGGTGTATACGGAGGAGTAAGCAGAGAGAAAATCCCATTCCCATTTAACTAATCCAGGAACTCTGTGCTCAAGTATTCTCCTCCCCGATCAGATTGAAGGATTTTAATACTTTTACCCGTTTGGTTCTCTACTTCGCAATTATACTCTTTGAATTTCTTAAAAGCTTCAGACTTGTGTTTCAACAGGAACACATGTCTGAATCTTGAGAGATCATCGGTGAATGTAATGAAGTATGAGGAACCATTCCTGGCATGTATAGACATGGGACCGCATACATCACTATGTATCAGTTCCAAGAGTTCAGAAGCTCTTTCTCCGTGTCTAGTAAATGGAGTTTTGGTCACTTTGCCTTTGAGACATAACTGGCAAGTTTCATAAGATGTAAACTCAAACGGGTTCAAATATCCAATCCTTATGTAACTTAGCTAGTCGTGTCGCATTGATATGACTTAGTCTACAATGCCACAAAGAAGGATTCGTTCATTTCTGAACTTTTCCTCTTATGTGTGTTCTGTTCGTTAAGAACCGTGTTTTGATTCAGAACGTATAAACTGTTATGTAACGTACCAAACCCAATCAACACTTGATTTAGGAAAATGTCCATATCATTTTTCTCTAGTGAAAAGTAATATCCTTCTTTATCTGATAAAGAAATCGATATTAAATTGCATATCATAGATGGTACGTAATAACAGTTGTTCAAGATCAATGTATTCCCATTTGGAAATACAAGGTGATATTCATCAACTGTTTTGGCTGCATCACTTGCACAATTCCCTACTTTTAGAGAATGATCACCTTTTCCCAGTTCTCTACCTTTCTTTAGCCCATGTAACTTATTCCATATGTAGGATCCCGATCCAGTATCTAATATCCAGGATGTATAGTGTACTGAAAAACAGTTCTCGGTAACGAACGCACCCGAAGAAGATGTATCAATATGCTCATTCATCGTTCGGGTCGCATGGGAATCCAGATATTCTCCTATTTCCTGCTCAGATTTATAACAATTATAAGGTAGAGCGGAACCATCATTCCCCAGCTCAGTATAATAAACAGGTTCGGTCAATATATCAATATTATTAGCTTGATTAGGGCATGACATGGTTGCTACCAGGAGAGAGAGAAGAAAACACTTCGTGGGATCTTGCATGATTAGATTGGTTATCATCTTATCTAATCAGGAAGGCTCCCACTGTTTTTATCAAATCTTCCTTCAAACCCTAAAAGGTAAGACTAGCCGGGATTAATTACACCCTACAAGTTCGCTAACCGGTCAGCCAGGCCAGTGTCGGTACTTTGAGGGAGGTTCCCCGTTCTTTCTCACAGAACTAATTAAAATAAACCTCGTTTTCCCTGGGGCTTAACCCCCTTGATACCTTTCTAGACACCTACTAGATTAGCTAATTGTAAAGTGTAAAACTCTCCCAGGAGTAACTCTTACTCGCAGTGGGTATCGGGATCCAACTATCTCATAGAAGGTATGCAATCTCATTGCAAATTTCAACACTTGAAATTCCCGATAATGTTTTGCCCCAAGCGATTTATGACCTTGACAAGGTCAACAAACCATAAACCAAATTCAAGTTCAACATGTTCATTTCGTGATTGAATTAAACCCACCCGCACGACCCTTGACAAGGTCAACAAGTTCGTACGACTACCCTAATCCAATTGCATCATATGCGTTGCAGATAAGCACTAATCAGCTACTGCACACTACGCCTTGACAAGGTCAACAAACGCAACACGAATACTAAATAGTCCTTATCTGAAATAACGGAAGGCTACGACAGGTTTTTAAGAAAACCTTTTGCGTAATGAACTTGATATCATTGTAGAATCGAGTGATTTGAAAAGGAGCGACTCCGCTTTTAAGATCGAGTTTTTCAAAATAAACCAAGTGGTTGTAGCATCTGCTAGCTTTTGCTAAAGAGGTCACTCCCGGTGAAGGGATCTAGGCGCTTTCCTCATCGAATGAGGTGCTGGATATTCATCAAAGAATACCACTATGCAAAGCAAGAACTAGAGCTACCAGTTTTGAAAATTTGATTTCACAACATCATTAGGTTTCTTAATCTCATTAATGAAGTCCCATCATTTATACTTCTTAAGCATCACAGATAAAGAAACGAAAATACAATGTATACTTATGCCATCCGCATTTGCCATGGGGTCCCGCCATGCACCGTTAGGTTAGTTAACTAACGGTAGAGCGGGGGCAGGACTAGCGCGGATGCAAAACATAAGTAATGTTTATTATATATCATATATATAATATAAAGTATTCGTCTCACGCAGTTATATGATCTCATCACAGAACATTGCAGCAGAAGTCAACATATGAAATATTGGATATGCTAGGAGGTCCGTGTTTTAAATTAAGCCAGTAAAAAATTCGGAATCCACGGTCGTGATGAATAGAAAAACCCACATCCCTAGACCCCTACGAGAGCGGAAAGCAACCCAACCAATTATAGAGTTAGGAGACCTGGTCTCGACTCCTCGAGATGGCCTCCCACTGGACTCTAGAACCTGGTTGCTTATGCTCCCCGCCTTGGGTCTATCCTAATTCGGAAAAGTAAATAATATACATCAATGGTGACATCATCCTCAACCCGGAAGTGTCCCAATAAAAGAATATTACATACAAGTTTTTACATGAATGAAAATGAAAAACTCTCATCTCACGCAAAATCCCCCGGTTATTCAAATACGACGATCCAATATAATATATCACAACAACACATAACATCAAATGTCATCAACGTAAGTAAATATGCGTATCCCAATTGTCGTTGACATATAGCAACGAAACCGGTGATACACCATATATTACAGTTACGGTCGCAGAAAAGAAATGAAAACTATAATAATTAGAATCCGCAACCACCTTAGACATCATAAACCCGAAATATCACATACTTCGGATTTCATGCCTAACCGTATAAAAATTCCTTTGACATCATAAACCGGGAATATCACATATTCCGAATTTCATGCCTAACGTTATAAACCCGGTATTTTAGTCTCAAATTGAAAACACTTTGCAACAACCAGTCGGGCAATTCAAAAAGATTCCAAAAAAATGATCGAATGCTCGTCGGAAACATTACTAGACGGCCGCACCCCCGATGCCGTCGACGAAGTGCACTTAGGCGGAACACCGCGGCCACGAGCACCCGAACGGATGCTTTTGGCTACGGGGTTCTCCTATATCACTTGGTCGGGGCTATAGGGTGTGGCTATCAAGTAGTGTTACCGGGTGAGTGTTCGCGTACTATACGAGATTGCGATGGAGTTTTGATCCGAATCAAAACCACTTGGCAACCGATCAATAGAGACTAAATTGCTAGATTTACAAAATTCTAATTAAAAATAATTAATATGGATTCCAAATATTGTATCACAAATCACAGATATCTAGACGATGTTAAACATTTCGATCGATTTATCAAACACCCAAAATTCCCAGAGAGCTCAACACTTGAGTCATAGTTAAAAATACCTAGGGAGTGCCCCATGTACCTACGGACCAACACAAGAAAGCACGCTCCCTGCATCACCAACGGCGCCGCCTAACCGCCGCCAAAAGCATGTTTTGACCGCGCTTCCGCTGTCGTTTGGTCAAGTTGAGCCGTCGTTTTTCTTGGGGATCCATAGAAAACCCTGCACAAATTTCTGAATATTTGTAATTTGAAAATTTCCAAATTTTGAAAAATTTCCAGAGAGTGGGTATTTCGGGTTTCGAAAAGTCGATCGAACATTTTAATTTCGCCTAAAGTACTTTTAATGCTCTAGCATGGCTCTAATACTACTGCTGGGTTTGCTTAGCACCCCCGTTATGTTTCGGCATACATCAAGTATGCTATTTAAAAATTTTATGGTGCCGAGCGAGCCCGACCAAGGATCTAGCTAGAGAATTAGAATTATTATTGCATGTAAACAAACATTACACTAAGTGAAATAGGAATACAACGTTTGTAGACCGGTCCTTCATTTCTAAAACTCCGTGTAGTAGACCCTTTGCTCTATGTAGCGGTGTCCCAGACTCTCCTTAGGCTCCACAAGGCGAAAGGAACGAGCTTGCTCGAGGATCTTCGACGCCGAAGATGATCTACGTCGAAGAATTTCTTACTCGAGCTACCTATTCACTAATTTATGGATTAGTGAAGCAAACAACCTATACAAAATGGCTAGTTTGGTATAAATTGATGAAGTAGGAATTTTGCTCACTTTAGAAATAATTTTCTCTTTTTCTTTTCACCTCACTAGAAATCAACAGATGAAAAGTGAGATGAAGAAGAAGATGAATCAAGATCAAGTCAGGAACTATGGTGTGAAAATATCTCATATATCACTTGTAGAGAATTAACCCTGGTTAAAGATGAAGATCGAGATAATAAATATCTAGTGTAAAACAAAGTTAGTGGACTAAGTCAAGGCTTCTACATGCTTACACAAGCATCATAAGCCATGACATTTTCCACTTAATTTTGATTTATCCCTTAATTATTAATCACCCAAATTATCTTTAGTTAGGTATGAGTCTCATACACCCAAGTCCAATGTATCATGTAGCATGACACAAAAGATAAATACATTAATATATATCACATATATATTTATGTATTTGTAGAAAATAAATTCTTAAGTGAGCTAATATTAGTTAATATATATTAATATATCAAATATATAATTATATATTAAATTATTAAATCAACACTTGATTTCGTAATCCGGTTATATCACATACGACCGACTAATATAATTTATATGTATACCAAATATACATATAATAAATTATTGAATCAACACTTGATTCAATAATCCGGTTATATCACATATAACCTATTTCGCGAGATTAGAATACGGTATCACATACATGTATTAATCTTGGCCCCGCACATATCACATATGTGCCCTACTTAATTTCGCTTAAGCCAGGAAACCTCTAAGTAAGACTCTAAAGACTCGTTAATACGCCGGCAGTAGGTGATGATCATATCAGTCACCCACAAGCCGTCAGCGGTACTAGCAGGAAGTAACGGCTACCCAGGTATTAAGCGATCAGTAGATCAACAAGAAAGCTTGTCCATACTCCCGTGAGTCCGGTAAGTAACACTACCGTACAGTCTGGTCTCTTCGTCTGATATGTCGCATATCGAGTGTAGGGGTGGTAAACGTCAGACCCCAATAACTTGATATGTCATGCCGATGTGAGGCTCATAACGGGTCGAGAAACTACTGATAACACTTACCAGTAAATCTCAGTATCAGCCATGGCCAGGGACTTCCTGTTTTGGCCAATCGGGCATAGCGCAACATCAAACCCCAATACCGGGAGAGACGAAACCCCTCATATTGCTCATTGCCTCCATATGACTCGGGACTGTACCCAAAATCCACCTGTTTGCATGCTCTCTTGAACATGGTAGGGAGGAAATCAAAGCACAGTGGGAATCATACAAGACTCTATAACGATCTAAGGTCTACAGACTAACATGTACCAGTGTCACCAGAGAACTGCTATTTGAAGTTTGGTATAATACCATCTTGGAGTTCTCGGCAAGTCTTGTTCGGTATACCTATTCTCCAATGAGAACATGTGTACAATCTTTGATGTCAAACACCAATGGATGTGGGATCATCCATCGCCCCATACAGGGTCAAGAAACGTACACACTAGTCTACTCTGGAATATCGATGCCCTGTCTCGATACTCCTCGACTAGGAACAATTAAAGGATGAACTTCTAGATTACACTGGCCCCACTAGTATGATCTGCATCATAGTACTGGTAGTCAAGTACACATCCTAAGGGCTTTATCAACATGTGAGAGAAAAGACAGTATCATAATACTCGTCTACATGTTAAGATAAAGAGTAACCAGATAGCATACTATCATGTCGAGCAAGAAAGTCATCCCTATATTTGTCCAAGCATCCATTACAATATACAATCATGTACAATAATGGCCTATAAGGTATACATACAACTAACAGTATGTTATCTAGTTTTCTTTATTTTAACATGTTCACTAGTATTATTATACCGTCTCTCATATTCATGTTGATAAAGCCCTTAGGATGTAGGCTTGACTACTAGGACTATGATGCAGATCATACTAGTGGGACCTGGGTAGTCCACAAGCACATCCTTCAATAGTTCCTAGTCAAGGGAATATCGAGACAGGGCATCGATATTCCAGAGTAGACTAGCGTGTACGTTTCTTGATCCTGTATGGGGCGATGGTTGATCCCATGTCCATTGGTGTTTGACATCAAAGATTGTCTACAGACACTCATTAGAAAATGGGTACACCGAATAAAACTCACCGAGAACTCGTAGATGGTACTATACCTATCGTCAGATAGAAGTTCTCTGGTGACACTAGTACAGGTTAGTCTGTAGACCCGAGATTGTCATAGAGTATTATGTGGTTCCCACTGTGCTTTGATTTCCTCCTTACCATGGCTCAAAGTAGTCGTGCAAACAGGTGGATTTAGGGTACAGTCCCGAGTCACATGGAGGCAATGAGCGATATGACTGCTTTCGTCTCTCCCGGTATAGGGAGTTGATATTGCGCTGTGCTCGATTGGCTATAATAGTAAGTCCCTGGCAAGGGCTATCGATGAGATTTACTGGTAAGTGTTATCAGTGGTTTCTCAAACCGTTATGAGCTATACATAGGCATGACTTATTAAGTTATTAGGGTCTGACAATTCCACCCTCAGACTTGATATGCGATATATCAGACGAAGAAACCGGACTGTACGGTAAGTGTTACTTATAAGCTTCATGTAGAGTATGGACAAGCTTGCATGTTGATCTTCTAATCGCTCAATACCTGGGTAGCCGTTACGCCCATCTAGTACAGCTGACGGCTTGTGGGTGATTGATGTGATCATCACCTACTGCTGGCGTATTGATGAGTCTTTAAGTCCCACACAGAAGTTTTCTAGTTCAAGCGAAACGAAGTAAGGCACATATGCTGATATGTGCAGGGGGCCTGATTAAATACGAGTATGTGATACCGTATTCTAATCTGGCAGATATCTGATATCGGTCAGCTTATATGTAATATAACCGGATTATCGAATCTAGTGTTGATTCAATGATTTGTTATATGTATATATATTTGATATTGACCGGTTATATATGATTTGACCGGATTATTGAATCAAGTGTTGATTTGATATTATATATTGAATATTAGTCGGTTATATATGATATAACCGGATTATTGAATCAAGTGTTGATTTGATAATTTGATATACATATATATATGATATTAGTCGGTTATATATGATATAACCGGATTATTGAATCAAGTGTTGATTTAATAATTTAATATATATTTATATATAATATATTTATATACTAACTAATATTATTGCTCACTAAATGATTTTCTTCTATTGATACACACGCGCGCGCGCGCGCGCGCGCACTCACATATAAATAATGGAAATTGTATCATGCTTGATGACACATAGAATATGGGTGTATGAAACTCACACTAGGTGGGTGGAGAAATTGGCTATATATATGCACATATTATTCGTAGCATATACTTTTGGTTTAAATGTTCTTATGGTTGGGTGAAACTGTTTTTGCAGGGTTAATTGGACACACACACACACACACACACACATATATATGAGAATAATGGAGGAAAGAGGACATAGGAGGGGATTTCCTCCTATGGCGTCGAAAAAATACAACCTCCACAATTTTTTTCGACGATCGGTATCCATCACCATCATCGTTATCATCTAAGATGTGCATACACCAAATTTCATGTGATTCAACCACTTTTTCACCGTTGAAATAGCAATGTAAAAAGTTCTATTGTCGGTAAACCATTAATTTTGCACCAACTAAATCAACGGTGAAAAAATGGTATAATCACATGAAATTTGGTGTATCCACATCTTAGATAATAAAGATGGACGTGAAGTATGCCGATCGTCGAAAAAAAATCTTGGAGGATGCATTTTTCCGACGCCATAAGAGGAAGTGCATTTTTCCGACACCATAAGAGGAAATTCTCTCATATGGCACCTTTCCTCCATTAAACCCCCCTCTCTCTCTCTCTCTCTATATATATATATATATATATATATATATATATATATCGAGAGAGAGAGAGAGAGAGAGAGAGAGAGAGAGAGAGGCCATAGGAGAAAATTTACTTTGTTGGAGCTGGTATGGTTAGGTGAAACTTTTGGTTTAAGTGTACTTTTGGTTCAAATGTACTTATGGTTGGGTGAAACTTTTTGATTGGATTTTGAAGTGCAAAAAGAAGAAAATTGATATAAATTATAGATATGTTACTCTATCTCAGATTGACAATCCTAGATATTCGTTTTCCTTTTGGCTTGATTATCTGTATAGATGCAACATGCATTTTCTTTTGGAGAAAAATTATTGATGTTCATATTTTTTTTAATTAAGCTCTCTGCAAATTGCAAAACTATTAATTAATAATTCTCTACTTTCAATCTATTATGTATATATTAACAAAAATCAAATAAATTACGAATTTATCAATTCTTCGTGTGTATGGCAAATGCACACGGCAAGTAACTCAAAAAAAGTTATCTTTTTTTTTTTAGTATTATAACAAAAAGAGAAGGGGCGTCAGTCTCATATTTAATTGAAATAAAATATTTCAAAAACCCTGAAAAAATCATAATTTTAAGACAACAACCCAAGTCGTAGACCTTTTTGTCCTATGGAATCAATAAATGCAAAGCCTTTAAAATAATTTTTCAACAAAAAAAAATATTTTAAGGGATTATTATACTTAGCAATAAGGGCAATAATTATAACAAATTTAATCAAATCAATCCTTAACCAGCTTTTAAAAAAAAATAAGACATCATCACCAGCTTTTAAAAAGATATCAAATCCAAAACTCTAGTTATTTTAAGTTGGAATAACAAAGGAAATAATTTGCCAACATATTTTTATTATATGTGTGACATTTTGAACATATATATATGTGATTTGATATTATCTTAATCTAGCATTAAAGCTACGAATTTGCTAGTGTGATGCCTATAATAGTATATAGCAACCAAATTTGAGAAAATTAAAACTAATTTCAAGTACTAAACATTAATAAATTGACCCCTCTTAAGAAAATTGGATATATTATATTGATTTCTAATTTACATATTGTATTGAATTCTAATTGAAAAAACATCCAAACCCGAGGAACTTTTTTTAATAAAAATTAAAGTTATTTTTGGAGGAAAGTAGAACTACTTCGAACATGCAGCATGTGATATCAACAACTTTTTGGAATGTTTAAAACATTATCAAATTTTCAGAGTTTTTGAATCAAAATCAATAAACTTTAAAGTTTAAAATTCTTAATAATCGATGGTGTTTCAAACATTTACCCTAAATTAATCAATAAGGTACTCAACTGATTTTTGTTCATCACGACCCAACAATATCCACAATATTTCATTTCAAAAATATTTTTTCTTAAAAATAATAGGCAAAGTTAAATTCATCTCTCTTTCATAACGGAAAGATCATAAAAAAAAAGCCGAAAGTTTTACACAAAATCAAGTAATACATGAAGCTAAGAAAGCCAAAAACCCAGGAACAAGGTATTAAGACTTTATATATGCAAGAAAACATAATACTTAGAAACTAAGACAATATTGCATGCATGCAAGATGATTAAAGAGAAAGTAATTAATAAAATTGCTTGACAAGCACAAAACAGAGTTTGTTTCCATCTATCCGCCGTAATCGGAATGCCCACATCTCGACCTTATCGCCAACTTGGAAGCCGCAAACTTCTGCCGCAAACATCATCCATTGACCGTCTCTAATGACCGTAGCACCCGAATCCCAACGTACCAAATTCGACATGAACCTTTCCCCATTAACATCATGATTGTAGAGCCCTATCTCCAAGCCTCTGTGATCTCTTCCAGCTTCTTTCCTCTTCTTCATCATGTTGTCATCATCATCGCCGATCTCTTCTTCTATCTTCATCTTTTTCTTGCGATGGGCACCATCATCACGTATGTTGGCGGCATCCTATTCATCATCAAAAATAAGCATCGGGGCTAGGTTTGATGAGGCATCGGTTCGACGGATAAGGAGACGGTTCTGTTGTTTGCTGAGATCGGATATTTCTATGGTTTTCTTCATAATGAGACGGGGTTGCATGCCCTGGTGTCTCTTGACAAGTTCTTTAACACAAGGCTGAGCGATCGGAAGATTAGGCGCGGCGTACCATCTGTGCTTCAGCAAAAACTTCGACATGCTTTATGAATTAATGGAACTAATCAAGATTGATGTAACAAAAGATAGGCTACTCAATAATCAATATATATATGAGAGAGTAGATACTAAGGTTTCTAGTGACTCCTACTATGATTAGAATTAGGGTAATATAGCCCTAAATTAGGCAACAAATATATATTCAATATCTAAGGGATTAGTTATATATAGCCCTAAATTAGGCAACAAGTTTTCAGTATTTGAACTAATTAAATAATATTAACTATACTATTAATAAGAATAATATTGATGTGTAATTTAAATTGATACTTATATACATGATAAGATTGAGTTTAAACTAGAATTGGACAGATATATACTTGAAATTTTAGAATATATAAAATCTACATATATAAAAATCTAATTCTCCAAACATGAATTTAAAAAAAAATAAAAATTGGGTACCAATGGTTATATTTTATTATGATTAATTAGGATTAGATAGGATCATGTTTACTATTGCGATTACAATTTGCAATTTAAATTAAGTTTATGAAGCACGTTCTATTGCGGTTCATATTTGACGATTGGATTAAAATCCCATCCGTGTTAAAAATACATCAATATTGCCCGTATTCGATTTTTGATGGCAATAAATATCCTGGTCTTGTACAAGTGTGATGCCCGTGCATGTTAAGGATACATCACAGATAAAAAAAAAATTTTAAAACAGAGATTTTTGAAAACTTAATTTAATTAAACCTAGTCATAATTCAAACATCATCTCTCCCTCCACCAACTAACATAGTCAGCATAATAAAACCTAGTCATAAATCGCTAATCGGACTTTAAGTGTGTTTTGTGCACATGTCTTTTTTTTCCACTTGCTACATTTTCCTACATGTTTTGGGTGCATGGTTTGTTATTTTGGGGTTACTATTGATGTGAGAATGAAAATAGAAAAGAAAAGGATAAGATTATAATATGGAGGTATGATTAGAGAGAGAAAGAGTGGGTGAGGGGTCAACCCTTTGTCATGAGCCATCCCCCATCATTTTCCTCACTCATTTCTCTCACCTCTCATTCCCTTGCTGCTGCTACTGAAGCTGTCCCCTCTCCTCCTCCATCTTCAAACCCCCAAAACACCATGAAAATCACCCTAAAACCCAGATCCCATTTCACAAAAAAGGTGCACAAGCCCTCTAGCTACCCAATGGACCAAGAAAGTCTCATTTTGGCGCTGTGGATGATTCATGGGTGCTAAGCGAGGTATATCCTTCCATTAATAGAGTAATGTTAAGGTTGTTTAAGCCTCATTTCAAGTTTAATGTCGTTTTGGCAAAGTTTAGTGAGCTTTAAAAACTCAAGTTGGGAATTAGGGTTTGATTGGAGTAGAGATGGTGTAATAAGCCTTATTAGTGACCTTAAACCCCTCCTAATTGTTACCAAACCCAGAACAAACCCAGACTAGACCCTGAAACGAAAAACAGAAACTTTGCATATCGGTTTTGTGAGGGTTTTTGGCGTGCAGAGAAATCTGGGATGAACCGGGGCGTTTACGAGATAAATAAACAATACTAGGGCCTTAGATAAACCACCAGGAAACTACCCTCTGCAGACGAGACCCTAACTCCCTAAGGAAACCGGCCTGGCCGGAATTTCTAGGTATGTGTCCGGCCCCCCTAGTAAGGTAGGTGCCCAGATTGCTTCAGTAGGTCATATTCACACTATATATCACCCCAGAGTTGTTGGGTTGCCCTGTTTTGGCTTGAGTCAAAATCTGGGACCACTTTCCCTACTTGCTGCTTTGAATTGAGTTATGGTTTTCCGTATTTCGATTTCTAGATTTTTGTATTTGTGCTTTACCTCGATCATATGACGTTTGTACGTCTATCTCGAGTGATATCGGGTTGATTTGCGAAAGCTAGCCATAGGTTCTAACCTATAGGCTTTTACGTGTATCGTTTTGGTTTTCGTGTGTCGTTTTGGTTTCGATTTGGTTTTAACGCGACGCGATACGTGTGACATGTAGGTACCCCCACGGTGATTCGAGGCGATGAAGGTGATGGTGGCAGCGTCGACATCGGCAAACGAAGATCAGCTGAGTAGATTATATCTACGGGGGAAGTCGGGTGGATGGCGTATAGCAACCCGGCAGTTCAATATTTAGTATGCTATATATATACTATATATATATGTATGATAGCGTTAAGTGTGTTTGGATATTCTATATGTGATTAGGTGTATTATGGATAGATTTGGGTTTAGAAGTAAACTAGTATAGTCTCCTATTTGCGAACCCTAGCATAGGTTTACACACACACACACACACACATGCTTGCTTGTTATACCTATACAGTGATGATGAGGATAGTGTATGATATTTGGAGATACGTCGATGAGATTGGGCATAGTGCCATGGTATCGGTAATATGACGCGATTCGTATTTGGGATACGAAATGAGATTTTAAAGGGCCTTTAGACGTGTGTTTCACACACACACTTATACTTATATAGATGGTATCGATTTGTACTAGACTAGATCAGTACCCCAGATCATGGGATATGATGATAAGGATACCTGATAATTGATGAGAGGAATGTAATATTGACCCGTACCCAGCTTTTGTGATGCCGTACAACGATTTACCGTACGAGCTTCATATTGATGATAGATCCGCACTCATGACTCGAGGATGTCATATGATATTGTATCATACGCGGTACCTTTGAGGCGGGAACACCGATTATTATATTTATGTGTATATATATATATATAGATCAACTCAGATTTAGGTGGTGTCCATACCCTTCCTGATTAACTTGTTAGTTAGAGCTGTATTTTTGCTAGTAAATGTTAGGCTAGGCCGATGTCATACCTATTTCAAAACTAACGAATCAGGAGTATTTTAATGACAGGAAAAGGGATTCTACGGATATTTTCAAAAGACGCATCTTTTCACCGTAGGCCTTATTTTACTAAATTCCCGATTTATCTTATTTCAAATGGCAAACTGTATGACATTTTTTATACTGATGCAGATGCGTCACTGTTGCGTTTATTAGTCGATTTCTGCATATTCTTGTTATTCACATCGCATTGCATGTGCAAATGGTTATTGTTATATTAAAATCATGCTATTAGGACACCAGCACCATTATCGATGATGCATATGTTCCACGTATACCTGCTTGCTGGCTCACACACTTCATCATCGATAATTGCCATGTCACCACACTGTAGTACTGTTGCATTCAGGATATGACCCTTGCATGGGATACTCGTGTACATATTTATTATACACTCATACTTGTGCACACATCTATTGTACATTCATACTCGTGTACTTACATATGGTACATTTATACTTTTGCACATACCTATTGTACACCCATACGTGCATACATACGTACTCGCACATACATAGATGATTCTTGCTGGATTTGGAGATTTGGAAAACGCAAGATAATCTTTAAAAACTGATTCATTTTAAAAGAGCGGTTTCCCTCAATATGTACATATTACTATTCCATATTGCATGATATACTGATATGCTTACATTTCTTTTACATGTCGCATATATCATGCTTTTGATTATACGCATTGAGATATATTGTTTCCATGATGTTTCTGAATTTAGGAACCGTGGGTATTTCAAAAGAGAGTATGTAATTGTTTTAAAAACCCGGTTACCCTTGTTATGATATTTTAGTGCGTCCACCATGTGTTTTCTCGGTTCTGAGAGCGACATGTGAAACCCGATTCGAGGAGGCGGATGAGGACGATTGCGGGTATATGGTGGACCCGGTATGGTATCCCGGGACGAGAACGGATCACTCTGTGGTAGACGGTGAGCCTGGCAGAGGGTCTACTACCTACCGGTGACAGTTTTGGGCTCGACCGATATCCGGAGGATACCGACCGGAGTCTAAAGATGATATGGGCCGATCCGGACTGACGGGGCCCGTGGGCCGATCCGGACTGACGGGGCCCGTGGGCCGATCCGGACTGATGGAGCCCGATATATGAGGATTTAAGTGTCGATGCTAGGCACAGGTTTCATGATGTTTTCAAGTGTCGATACTTGACACTCAGGTTCCATGATTTGATATGTCGCGAGCGACACCTGTTGATTTATATCCTCATATTTCCATACATATGCTTTATGATATTTACATACATGATGTTTATTGTCATTGGGTGACATGTGGACGATATCCACATACATATAGTTGACATTGATGACATTGATCACATAGTTGGACGAGATCCAAATACATGATGACATTGATTACCTAGTTGGATGATATCCACATACTTATAGACTTCATGATATTGTCGACATTGATCATACCTCATATTGATGATATGTTATTACCTGAGGCACTGGCACGAGCACTCGGCACTACACTTATGTATAGATGTTACATTGCCACCTTATCATGCTTCAGACTTATTCATTTGAGCTTTATATATATATCTGATCGTATTGACCTAGGATTGTGACATACATACGATTTCTACTCTGTGATGTTTTCTATTCACGATTTGGCAACTCACCCCCGTTGTGCCATAGTTTCTTGCAGGTTTTGCCGTACAGGTTTCATTGCGGCTTTCCTGGCACACTGCTTCCCTTACGGGTGACTTGCTTTGGTAGGTGGATTCTTTTGCCTAAGAACCACTATTGTATATGTATTATTCAGTTGTATCTAGAAATTCCATCAACCAAACTTTTATATTGTTTCAGACTTAGAAAACCAGTTATGTTTTATTTCGACCTTTGAGTCGCGCGTTGTAGTATTATGGTTTTCATGCTGATTTTGAGTTTCCTTTTGAGTTTTGATCTTCGTCCTTCGGCGTTGTATATTACTGCTTGCGTGGTTGTGACCGTCGATTGATGAAGAGCTAGCTCCCACTTAGGGATGCAGTTTATCATTTTATATATGCTTTTATCATGTTGTACCTCGTTCGGGGCCAGTATTTACAAAGGAAACTCTGCCGAAATTTTCAGAAAAGACTAGAGATTTTAAAAACGCATATTCGGCTTATTTATTTAAAAACCTTGTTTTCAAAACATATTTTCCGTACTTCTAAAAACTAGTTTTCTTAATTTACTCCTTAAAATGGTTTTAGATTTCTGGGCATTTGGCTTATTGACTTAGATGGGGTCCTATAGACTCCATATGATTCAAGTGCCAGTCATGTGCTGTTTCGGGTCGTGACAAAGTTGGTATCAGGGCGCTAGGTTAACCTTGGTTCGAGTCTAAGTTTGACTATGTGGAGCCTAGAGCGTTTATATATATACGGAACTTAGGCTTAACCTTACGGAACATAGACTTAGTCGAGGGGGTATTATACCCGAACTTTCGTCACGTTGGATGACCCTTGGTTGATGGAGTAGGTAGCTTGAGTAGAGGGACGTACCGTACGTATATTCCGCGGCATACTTACGGCACGCCACTCCGCTTAAGAAACCTTAGGATGTACATTTCCTTGCACAGTACTATATTAATTCCTATGATCTATCCTCATCGATTTTGGCTATGATTTTGCTGCCACGATTACACGGGCAGAGAGAGCTACGGCTAAAATTGCGTCAGCACGAGCTCGTCATGGACGAGGACTGACCAGGGCGTGATCCCAAAGACGTACGATTGCATAGAGGCTTCGTTTTATGCGTTTTCGCGCCATGAGCATTTTACAGATCGCTTTTACGAGATTTCCCGGGAGTGCTGATTGGCACCAGAGGATCAGGCTACTGCTAGAGGCCAGCAAGGATGTGATGACCATTAATATATCGCTTATTCATGATGATTGAGGCGTTGTTCATCGTACAAACGAATGAGCCAGTTGTTGCTGCAAATGACGAGATATCGCCCAGATGATGGAGCTACTGCAGCTTGAGTATATACATAGAGATTTGATGGAAGGTCGCTAGTCACCGAGGGTGAATGACTAGGACATGTGGTTCGTTCGCTTACCCCGATACGAGGTCATCAGATGGATTGATTCTAGCTAGAGACGACTTCACACAGATTCGTTGAGAGTCAATAGAGACGATCGAATGTCAGGAACCCATTTCTAAGTTTAAAGTATTCGGAAGACAATGCAAGTAATGCTATGGACCCTCTAGAAGAATGAAACCCTAACTCGACGTAATGACCATGGAACGCCTCCGAACCTTACGGTTTGCGGCAGTTTAGCGGTGCCATTTGTGAGGCTTGGGTTTGCCCTTCTACGGTTGGTCCACAGGTGCTATGGTATGTACCGGAATACTATTAACTGTACTCAAGATGTTGATCTCTTGGGGGATTATGAGGTTCTGACAAATCGATCGGATAGTTCGATATCATTCGGATATCATGTGTTGGGACACATTGCTTGAGAGACTCTAGATACGAGCAAAGCCATTGGAGAGCAGTCCATGTAGCTACGAGAAGAAGAGTCTGAATCAGTCGACATTGGAGCTGGGTGGGATAAAAAGTTCGCACGAGATTTCGACGAGATGACGTTCCACTCCGCTGACATCAGAGATGTGATACGCATGCAGAGGGATTGATTACTGGTATACCTTCCGGGAAGAGTCGCGATGAGATTACAGCTGTTCCGGAATAAGAAACAGATATAGGAGGATGATAACATCCGGGCAATTAGGCAGAAACGAGAATTGAGAGAGTCCTCGACAGGACCTTTCTGGAATACTATACGAGAAGACTTGGACCCAAGAGTGGTCATATTGCGCACACCTAGCAGGCCAGAGTTCGGCATCGTCGACGAGATAGTTGACCAGGTTCGGATAGAGGACCTCAACCAGATGCGTTGTGGATTGATCAAGAATAGACGAGTATGGAGTATACCTCCACAGGTTGGGACGAGTTTCCGAGGACGTGTTCGGCCAGATATCTCCCACAGAGTGATGAAGATACCGAGTTTGTGATTTCGAGTCCGTGTGAGAGACTTCGGATGGACCGTAGCCGAGGAAATTTGCAGTGCGCGGATAGAGACGTGACATCGAAGTGGACGATGATATAGACAAATAGGACAAGAGGTTCGTGCGAGATGCTGACGAGCTGTTGTTACTCCCCGTTAAGATTAAAGGTCGGATATGTCTACAGAGGCGTTGGAATGCGACCAGCTTCCGAGGAAATGCTGTGCTGAAGACGCAGATGTCCAGAGAGCGAGAAACGATTATGCAAGAGCACCAGCCTCCATACAGTTCGGCATAGGCGAGATCGGAAGAGACCTTGAGCAGGATTCCTTCCAGGACGCTGCTGCATTAAGATTTGCACCCAGGATCCGATGAGTAATGCATATTCAGAGGACCAGAGGTCGATGCCAGTGACGTGCTGCTTCACGAGTGTCCGTAAGGAGTGACCGAGAGATGGCCAGAGAAGTGCCAAGACGGAATCGTCCCCGTTAGGACACCTGACAGGGCCGATGAGCCGATGGATCGCGAGATTGGTAATCCACAGAGGAGATAAGGGCCCAGAGACAGAGGACGCCAGACCGTGAGCAAGAGGCAAGTAGATATCTTACGCTGCTAGCATTGGATGCACTGACACCTTCTTGACTTTGAAGGAAGATATACCGACGACGGTATTTATGATTTGTGATTTTGTGATTTGATTATCATGTATCCGTCACCTTGGATTTCGGTAATTTGGGCGATCTATTCGTATGATTTGGACTTGATGGCTGAGTTCCATGATTTCTGTTTTCGTGCACTATGGTTGCACCTACTGGGTATTCATATTTGTGCACAGGATGCACCAGTTTTATACTTCGTGCGTTTGTCGCACCAGTTTTATGTTTCGTCCGTTTATCGCACCGGATTTATATTTCGTGCCTTTGTTGCACCGGATTTATATTTTGTGCACTACGGTTGCACCTGACTTTGATTTGATGTCATTCGATTTGTTGATTTTGATTTCATGCCTATGTTATGCATGCGATTTGACTTATGCCTTCGGCACTTTTAGTGTTTTGATTTGATTTGTGCACGCTGATGCACATGGTTTTGAGCTTATATACTGCGGTATACCTAATTTTATTGAGCCGTATTGTATACCGTCAATTTTTATTTTGATATTGATGTTGATTTCTTGCACTCCATGCATTTGATTTGGACTTTGCGCATGTTCGACACTTGATATTTGATTTCGTGATTTCGTGCATGTTGAATGCGCATGATTTAGACTTTATTTGTGCATGATGATACACCTGATTTAGATTTTCGCGCATGTTGAGCGCATGTTTTGAGATACGATTTTGGTGCACACCAGAAGGGCTAAATCGAGATTTTTCATGCATGTCAGATGCACCCGATTTTGCTGTCAGGCTCACACGTTGCCTATGACAGATGTTTCGTGCACACTCGTTGCACCTAAATTTTGTTTCTGTGCACATGTATGGCACATATATGGATTTTGATTTCCATGCGCACGAGACGTACAGGGTATTCCTATATACATTTTGGGATTGATTCCTTATGGACCAGTACGTTTTTATGATATTTGTTATTTGTTTCGTACTGATCAGGACTAGTCAGAGGACAGTACCTGGATATATTTTGCATGCATTGATAGTTACCGAAGGGATTTCCAAAAAGGGAGCTATAGTCTCAGTATTTACCTACGTGTCGGATATGACACGACACGTTTTAAACAAGGAAACCCTTCTAAATTGTTTCCAAAAACGGCGGAACGTACATATTAAACTAAAGATATATACATATATGGTTATTTTCTTACAGTAAACGTCCGCCACTATGCAGTGATATGGGCATCGCACAGCGATTTAAAAAGGTTTGGCATGCATTTCTTTTAGATATTTACATGTATAGTTCTGATTTATATCATATTGGTTTTGTTTTGGATTTGACCTTTGTGTCTTTACCATGACTTCGATGATTTCGGGATGCTTGACGGAGATTTGATTTTGAGTTATCTGCTCATTACTCATGCGCATGCATTACGCTATGATGCGTTTTTTTGTATTGACAATTTCGGAGCCCCGACGACTTGGACTTTTACTGAAATGTTTTAGTATTTTAGGGGTTTTAAATTTAAATACGGGGACCGAATTTCTTTAAGGGGGGGAAGATTGTAACATTTCAAAAAAATAAAATAATTTTTTTGGGATTTTTTATAATTTAATACAAATTTTAAATGAATATTTTAATATTTCGGTATAATTAAATACCGATAAATGGGAAAAAAATTTGAAAAATCATAGAAATTACTAAAAGAGCGTGTTTTATGTGAATTATGCAAATTTTAAGTTTCTATGATTAATTTGACACTAATTTAGAGCTAATTGCGATTAAAAATCGCTAATTGGACTTTAAGCGTGTTTTGTGCACATGTCTTTTTTTCAACTTGTTACATTTTCCTACATGTTTTGGGTGCATGGCTTGTTATTTTGAGGTTACTATTGATGTGAGAATGAAAATAGAAAAGAAAAGGATAAGATTATAATATGGAGGTATGATTAGAGAGAAAAAGAATGGGCGAGGGGTCAATCCTTTGTCAGGAGCCATCCCCCATCATTTTCCTCACTCATTTCTCTCCCCTCTTTTCCTTGCTGCTGCTGGTGCTGTCCCCTCTCCTCCTCCATCTTCGAACCCCCAAAACACAATGAAAATCACCCCAAAACCCAAATCCCATTTCACAAAAAAGGTGCACAAGCCCTCTAGCTACCCAATGGACCAAGAAAGTCTTCATTTTGGCGCTGTGGAGGATTCATGGGTGCTAAGCGAGGTATATCCTTTCACTAATAGAGTAGTGTTTTGGTTGTTTACGTCTCATTTCAAGTTTAATGTTGTTTTGGCGAAGTTTTGTGAGCTTTGAAAACTCAAGTTGGGAATTTGGGTTTGATTGGAGGAGAGATGGTGTAATAAGCCTTATTAGTGACCTTAAACCCCGCCCAATTGTTAGCAAACGCAGACCAAACCCAGACTAGACCCTGAAACGAAAAACAGAAACTTTGCATATCGGTTTTGTGAGGGTTTTTGGCGTGCAGAGAAATCTGGGATGAACCGGGGCGTTTACGAGATAAATAAACAATACTAGAGGCTTAGATAGACCACCAGGAGACCACCCTCTGCAGACGAGACCCTAACTCCCTAAGGAAACTGTCCTGGCAGGAATATCTAGGTATGTGGCCGACCACCCTGGTAAGGTAGGTTCCCAGATTGCTTCAGTAGGTTATATTCACACTATATATCACCCCAGAGTTGTTTGGTTGCCCTGTTTTGGCCTGAGTCAAAATCTGGGACCACTTTCCCTAGTTGCTTCTTTGAATTGAGTTAGGGTTCTCCGTATTTCGATTTCTAGATTTTTGTATTTGTGCTTTATCTCGATCATATGGCATTTGTACGTCTATCTCGAGTGATATCGGGTTGATTTGCGAAAGCAAACCATAGGTTCTAACCTATAGGCTTTTAAGCGTATCGTTTTGGTTTTCGTGTGTCGTTTTAGTTTCGATTTGGTTTTAACGCGACGCGATACGTATGACATGTAGGTACCCTCACGGTGATTCGAGGCGGTGAAGGTGATGGTGGCAACGTCGACATCGGCAAACGAAGATCAGGTGAGTAGATTAAATCTATAGGGGAAGTCGGGTGGATGGCATATAGCACGCCCGCAGTTCGCTACTTAGTATGCTATATATATACTATATATATATATATATATATATGAATGATAGCGTTAAGTGTGTTTGGATATTCTATATGTGATTAGGTGTATTATGGATAGATTAGGGTTTAGAAGTAAACTAGTATAGTTTCCTAGTTACGAACACTAGCATAGGTTTACACCCCTCCCCCACACACACATGCTTGCTTGTTATACCTATACCGTGATGATGAGGATAGTGTATGATATTTGGAGATGAGTCGATGAGATTGGGCAGAGTGCCGTGATATCGGTGATATGACGTGATTCGTGTTTGGGATATGACATAAAATTTTAGCGGGCCTTTAGACGTGTGTTTCATATACGCACTTATACTTCTATAGATGGTATCGATTTGTACTAGACTTAGATCAGTATCCCAGATCATGGGATATGATGATAAGGATACCTGATAATTGATGAGAGAAATGTGATATTGACCCGTACCCAGCTTTTGGGATGCCGTACGACGATTTACCGTACGAGCTTCATATTGATGATAGATCCGCACTCATGACTCGATAATGTCATATGATATTGTATCGTACGCGATACCTTTGAGGCGGGATCACCGATTATTATATTTATGTATGTATGTGTGTGTGTATATATATATATATATATATATAGATCGACTCAGATTTAGATGGTTTCCATACGCCCTCCTGATTGACTTGTTAGTTAGAACTGTAGTTTTGCTAGCAGATGTTAGGCTAGGCCGATATCATACCTATTTTAAAACTAACGAATCAAGAGTATTTTAAAGACAGGAAAATGGATTTTACGGATATTTTCAAAAGACGCATCTTTTCTTAAAAACACCGTAGCCCTTATTTTACGAAAAACCCCGATTTGTCTTATTTCAAATGGAAAACTGTATGATATTTTTTTATATTGATGCAGATGCGTCACTGTTGCGTTTATTAGTCGATTTTTTCATATTCTTGTTATTCGCATCGCTTTGCATGTGCAAATGGTTATTGTTATATTAAAATCATGCTGTTAGGACACTAGCACCATTATCGATGATGCATATGTTCCACGTACACCTGCTTGCCGGCTCACACACTTCATCATCGATAATTGCAATGTCACAACACTGTAGTACTGTTGCATTCAGGATATGACCCTTGCATGGCATACTCGTGTACATACTTATTGTATACTCATACTTGTGCACACATCTATTGTACATTCATACTCGTGTACTTACATATGGTACACTTATACTTTTACACATACCTATTGTACACCCATACGTGCATACATACGTACTCGCACATACATAGATGATTCTCGTTGGATTTGGAGATTTGTGTCACGACCCAAGGTTTGGCCCGTGACCGGCACTTAACCACGTTACGTCTACAGGCGTAACGCGACTAAGTGAACCGAAAACCCTGAAATCAAACCAGTAAAAGTATAGAGTGTTTTAAGCTTAATTGGAAGCATTTACAAAAGTGACAAGAAATCTTAAGTAGACAATCACCAAGATAGCAATATACGACGCCGTAGCGAAGATCAAGAGCAACAAGTGGGAACATCACAGATAGAATAAACTGCATAAGTAAAGTCGGCTCACAACGAGCTCGACACCAGAAAACTAATAATAGACATCATCGTCCACATACTGTCTCTAAGTCAAGTACATATAAAGTAGATGTAGAATACTAGATACAAAAGTGTGTACAATAAAAGTAACCAGATACCACAACCCACCTAACAGCAAAACAGCTCACGCACCAACTGTAGTGGTATCTGTAGCCAAAAGATGTAAGAAAGTAGCCTGCAGCGACTACTCCGAGGGGCAACCTGCAAATACTGTGGCACAACGGAGGTGAGTTGCCAACTCGTGAATAGAGATAACATATAAAGGTAATCGCGAGCATGCACGTACTGCGCTACTCTATCAAAAGCCAGCAGATAAGTCTATATGCAACAAGCAGTATAGGCATAATCATGCAAGTGCTCAGTCAAGTAAAGCAACTACAGGATGAGATGCAAAATAATAATTACGGAGCATGGGATGAAATAACATCTACACGGCATGTCAACGTGGAAAGATAATCGGTACCCACCAATGCACCCCAAATCCCAACAACCCAGATGCCGGCACTCCCTTCGGCCCTCAAATCCTGTACATCACTGAGAATCACGAGTGCCCAACATCGGCACCTAAATATCATAAATACTCGTGTTTAGCATCGACACGCAAATCTTCTAATATCGGGCATCCGTCAGTCCGGGTCAGCCCCCCCTCTCTCATATATCGGGCATCCGTCAGTCCGGGTCAGCCCTCTCTCTCATATATCAGGCATCCGTCAGTCCGGGTCAGCACTCTCTCTCATATATCGGGCATCCGTCAGTCCGGGTCATCCCCCTCTCTCTCATATATCGGGCATCCGTCAGTCCGGGTCAGCCCTCTCTCTCATATATCGGGCATCCGTCAGTCCGGGTCAGGCCTCTCTCTCATATATCGGGCATCCGTCAGTCTGGATCAGCCCTCTCTCTCATATATCGCGCTCTAGCACCGAGAAAACATATGGTGGACGCACTGAAATATCATATCAAGGGAAACCGGGTTTTTAAATAATTACCTATTCTCTTTTGAAATATCTACGGTTCCCAAATCCAGAAATAACATGGAAACAACATATCTCAATGCGTAAATCTATGCAGGTATGAGGATATCAATATATACATGGCACATGAATGAATATGTGATGTAAATGTGTCCAAGTATGAATATAACATCTGCTCATATGCGGCAAATCATGGCAAACATCAATAATGCGGAAACAATCTGACATATGATTTATAGCAATCCTATAATGTGAGTGTCATGGCAATCACTAACGGTGTGAGTGTAGCATATAAATTATGCTCGAGCAACTTGAACCGTTAGTAATAATGCGGTGTTCTATCAATTCTAGTTTATATACGCATAGCAGGGAATGCGATATGCAATAAACAGTAGTCATATAGGTAAATGCAAAATATATCTCTATAAGGTCCTATCAGCCCTGACGCATAACGCCATGCGGGAGATATCCCCGTAGATGTTAAATCTACTCACCGTAGTCTCTCGCTAGGTATAGCCGACGACTTGTTTCCCCTTCTTCGCGGCGTCCGTCGCACTCGCCTGCGAACCTTGAATTTCACAATATATCACACATAAGCTCAAAACCATATAAACACGACATTTAAAGTCAACTAGAAACCCATGTCGCAAACCAAGCGTGCGTGTGCGCGATACGCAAAAACGTGTGATTACGCGCCTGAAGCCACTCCGACGCGTCGCGATACGCAGAAACCCCAAACCCACACACACGTATCACGCATGTCGTGAAAGTTTAAAAATACGGAAAATAGGGTATTAGATCCCAGATTTTTATAAAGGAAAGATATTACAAAACTATATATACCACAATACTACACATAGCAGCAGACTCCTGTGCCCCAACCCCCAACTCGCTCATCTGGCCGCAATTTGCGGCCAGAATGCATTTTTCGGTGGCCGGTCTAGGGAATTGGGCTCCCAGGTTTTATGTGTGCACTCTATACGCCCTATATATGCTACAGTAAATACAATTTCATTCTTAAATAACTCGAGTAGCAGCAGATCCTACAGAGCCCTATTTCTAGTTAAAAACCATATTTTTGCACTAAAATGAAACTTTAGGGTATTTTTCTGAAATCTGAAGCAAACCCAAGTCTAAAATCACACTAATCACCCATTAATAAGCTAATTGAGCCATAAAAATGCTAATTTAAACATATCACCATAAAATCTCTTCAATATCACTAAAAAGCACATCAAGCCATGATTTTTGCTAAAGAATACTACAAGTTTATGGAAAAGGAGTGCTAACATGAGTTAATACCTTCAAAAGACCTTAAGAAACACTACAAATCTCAGCCCTAGCCTCAAGTGTGCAGATTTGTCTCCAAACACCTCAAAAAGTCCCCTTTTCCATAGTTTTGGGATGAAAAAGGGTTGTTTTGTGTAGGGTTTTTTGTAGAGATCAAAGAGAAGTGAAAAGATAAGGGAATGTGATGAATTTTGCAGGGTTTTGCTGCTGCCTCAGCAGAAATTTTACAATGAGAAAAGAGAGAGAGAAGAGAGAAGAAAAATGGTCAAAAAAGTCAATTTCTCACCTAACCACCATGCTTCCATTTTCTAATCCAATTTTGATATTCAAAAAGGTTTTGACTTGCTTTTAAAATGGTGGGGATAATTTAACAACCATGCAAGAAAAGCAAAGGGTTAACATGTTACACTAAAAGACCTAAATCACAAAATTGGCTAAGTGTGCAAGTGTACACTACATAAGAAAATTTTTCCAATTAGGGTAACCCGACTAAAATAACTAATAATCCTATGTACACACATATAATAACGTGCACAATTTCTAATTAACACGAAAAAAATTCTAACGAAATTTCAAAGTGTTACAATCTACCCTCCTTAAAGAAATTCGGTCCTCGAATTTAATAGAAAATCTAACTACACGTACCTTCGAAAAGACAGGGATACCTCTTCCTCATCTCGCTCTCGGTCTCCCAAGTGACCTCCTCGCCGCTGTGGCCACGCCGAAGTACCTTGACTGATGGTAAGTCCTTCGATCTCAATTTCTTCACTTGTCGATCCAAAATGATCACCGGCTGCTCTGCATAGGAAAGGTCACGCTCAAGCTGGATCGTCGAGTGCTGAATCACATGCGAAGGATCATAAAGATATCTGCGGAGCATCGAAACGTGAAATACGGGGTGCACATCTGAAAAACCAGGCGGAAGGGCTAACCGATACGCAACCGCACCAACACGCTCGAGGATCTCGAAGGGGCCCACAAATCTGGGACTAAGCTTCCCCTTCTTCTCAAATCTCATCACACCTTTCATTGGGGAGACCCTCAAGAAAACATGATCACCAACAGAAAACTCAAGTCTACGCCGCCGACGGTCCGCATAAGATCTCTGCCTACTCTGGGCTGCTCTCATCCTGTCGCGAATCAATTGGATCTTCACGGTTGTCTCCTCAACAATCTGTGGCCCTAAGATACCGCTCTCACTGAGCTCTGTCCAACAGGCGGGCGATCTGCATCTCCTCCCATAAAGAGCCTCAAATGGTGCCATGTGAATGGTCTCCTGGTAGCTGTTGTTGTAGGAGAACTCTACTAAGGGTAAATGATGATCCCAGCTACCTCTAAAGTCTAAGACGCACGCTCTGAGCATGTCCTCGAGAGTCTGAATAGTCCGCTCTGATTGACTGTCGGTCTGCGGATGAAATGCTGTGCTGAAACTCAAGCGAGTGCCTAAAGCCTCTTGAAGTCTCAGCCATAGCCGGCTGGTAAACTGGGTGCCTCTGTCGAACACGATACATGTCGAAACTCCGTGCAGTCGTACGATCTCATCGATGTATATCTAGGCATACTGAGCAAATCCGAAAGTCGTCTTCACCGGTAGGAAGTGAGCCGCTTTCGTCAAACGATCCATGATCACCCAGATGGAGTCATACCCTCGACTAGTCCTAGGTAGACCCACAATGAAGTCCATAAAAGTCTGCTCCTATTTCCACTCCGGAATGGGTAACGGCTGTAGCTCTCCCGCTGGCCTCTGGTGCTCAGCCTTGACTTGCTGACAAGTCAGGCATCTCGACACAAAATCTGCGATGTCTCTCTTCATTCCGTCCCACCAGTAAATGTTAGTTATATGTATGCCCTAGAGGCCATTACTATACATAGGATGTATATTGTAGTGGATGCTTGGACATATATAGGGAGGACTTTCTTGCTCGACATGATAGTATGCTATCCGGTTGCTCTTTACCTTAACGTGTACACTGATTGTCTCTCTGTTACATGTTGGTAAAGCCTTTAGGATGTGTGCTTGACTACCTGGACTATGATGCGGATCATACTAGTGGGGACATGGTAGTCCATAAGTACATCCTTCAAAGTCCCTAGTCGTGGGTGTATCGAGACGGGGCATCGATATACCAGAGTAGACTAGCGTATACCTTCTCGACCCATACAGATGGGCGATGGATGATCCCATATCCATTGGTGTTTGACATCAGAGGAGATATACGGGTGCTCGGTAGAGACTGGGTACACTGGACGGACTCGCCGAGAACTCCCAGATGGTATTATACCTCACGTCAGATGGCAGTTCTCTGGTGACACTGGTACAGAGTAGTCTGTTGACCCGAGATCGTCATAGAGTCTTATGCGGTTCCCACTGTGCTTTGATTTCCATCTTACCACGTCCAAGAGGGCGTGCAAAACGGTGGTTTTTGGGTACAGTCCCGAGTCACATGGAGGCAATGAGCGATAGGAGGGAATTCGTCTCTCCCGGTATAGGGGGTTGATGTTGCGCTGTGTTCGATTGGCTATAACAGGAAATCCCTGGCCAGGGTTGCTGAGATTTACTGGTAAGTGTTACCAGTAGTTTATCGAAGTGTTATAGACCTCATATCGACACGACTTATCAAGCTATTGGGGTCTGACGTTTACCACCCCTAGGCAAGATATGCGACATATCAGACGATCAGACCGGACTGTATGGTAAGTGTTACTGGTTGGATTCACAGGAGTGTGAGCGGGCTTGCTCGTCGATCTTCTGATCGCTCAATACCCGGGTGGCGGTTACGTTTAGCAGACCGCTTGCGGCTTGTGGATGTTTGATATGATCGTCATCCGCTGCCAGCGTATTGACGAGTCTTTAGAGTCCTACACAGAGGTTTCCTGGCTCAAGCGAAACGAAATAGGAGCACATATGAGATATGTGCGGGACCGAGAATAATGCGTGTATGTGATACCGTATTCTATTCTCGCGATGAATGTGTCGAATGGTTGTACGCGATATGACCTAGTTATCGAATCATGGATTGATTCGATAAATCGATACATTGTATATCAGTCGGTTATATGCGATATGACCGGATCGTTAAATCAAGTGTTGATTTAATGATTTAATGTATAATTATATATTTGATATATTACTTTGCATTAACTAGTATCGGTTCACTTTAAATGGATTTTCTCACTCGGGTGTGCGCATTGCATATGCGATATGATTTTGTGCACTTGCTTGTATCATGTTTGATGATACATGCAATACTTGGTTAAATGTATGTTTAAACCATAGTTAGTTAATGGTTAAGGGTTTTAAATGATTTATTTATTGTTTTATTTATTTTTGGCAAAAGGAAAATGGAGGCATTATTTATTTCTTTTGTTGAAGTTTCTTGAACTTTTGAAAAGTCCACCATTTTTGTTTTATGCCAAACCCTAACCACTCACTAACTTTGGTTAACTCTCTACACTTAACTATGGCAAGTGTTATGATAAGATTGAATTTTCTTTTCTATTCATTTTAACTTATCATAATATTTATCATCTTCTTCCTCTTCTTCTTCTTCATGAAGATACCTTCCTCCATCAATGGTGATTGATGCAAATGAGTGAGAAATCCAATTCTAAAGTCTACCCACTTCCTATTTCTTCATCCTCTACCTCTTGCCAAGTAGTAGAGTGTGTTTCCTTCACAAGTTTTCATGACTTGGTGAAGTTGGAGCTTGATCTTGCGATGCCTCGACGTAGATCATCTTCGGCATGGACATCGACGACCTAGCTTGCCCATTCTCCGACGAAGCCGATGCTAGAGCCCGGGAATTCATTTGGACAGCGAGGGGACTTCATTGAGGAGCTATGGAGGTGGAGCACCGGATCTACAAAGGTTGTATTTCCGTGTTATTTTAGTTTAGATGTAAACTAGTTACCTTTTCGACTAGATATCTAGCCAACGATCCGTAAACTAGGGTTTCTCGGCACCGTAATTTTCGAAATTGGCATGGTTGATGCCTTGTGAGACCTCCTTGGGGTGCCTAGGAACCCTACAGTGGTATCAGAGCCTAGATAGAGGCTTAGGAGAAGTCTAGACGCAATTTGAAGTCCGAACGACCCGAAAACCCAAACCTAATCAAGCTCTCTGGACTTTTTCCAAAATCTGGGATTTTTCAACATTAAAAATATGCAGAAAATCAAGCAGGGTTTTCTAGGAATTACTGTAAATTTCGTGGACCTAATTCAACTTTCCCACCGCGGTTCCGCGGCATGAGCAAGGCTCATGCGGCGGATCCGCGGCCGTACGGCCACAATATTTAATTTATTTTGCACAGTAATTCTTAGTTTCCAGTGGTGATTTTTCTGGGAATTTTTAATATTTTTTCTAGAGTTGAATTTTCTGGGATTGATTTGGGGATTCGGTGTTTCGATCGGAGTATTTGTCTGTGTGGCTTTCCGAATAATTTTTAGAATATGTTAAAAAGTTCGACCGGATATAAATACCCAATTTTTCCCCTGTCGGGAAATTTCCAACTGTTGGATTTTTCCGTAGTTTAACGACGTTCTAAGTAGTGCAAGTAACGCGATGGACCCTCTAGAAGACAACAAACCTTAACTCGATTATGTGACCGTCTTGAACTGCCCTTTGAACCTTCGGGTTTGGGGCAGTACGGCGTGCCACATGTGAGGCGTTGGCTTGACCCTTCTACGGCTGGACCGTTGGTACTGAGGCACGAACTGAATGTTGTTAGACTTATTTCATGTGTTGATCTGTATCGGGAAAACTTGGGTGTTCGATTGTTCGATCGGAAAGTTTGATATTTTCTATTTATCTGGAATGGGATACAATAATTGGAATTCACAAGTAGTTATGAGATAACTGAATGAATGTTATAAACATAGCACTTTAGTCTCACTTGATCGGTTGCCACGGAATTTTGATGTGATCAAAAGTCCGTCGCAATCACGTAGCGTACGCGGATACTCGCCGGATAAACTTAATAGACAGCCTCACTCCATAGCCCCGACCAAGTGACTGTAGGAGAACCCCGTCGCCGAAAGCATCCGTTCGGGTGCTCGCGGTAGCGGTGTTCCGCCTTGGTGCACTTCGTCGACGGTATCAGGGGTGCAGCCGTCTACTGAAGTTTGCGACGAGCATTCGATCAGCATGTCGGGAATCTTGTTGAATTACCCGACTTGATATTGAAAAGTGTTTTCGATAAAGAGACTAAAATGCGGGGTTTATAATTGTTAGGCATGCGATGTCTAAGTAATTCATTTGGTCAGGCATGCAATGTCTGAGATGGTTGCGGATTCCAACTGTTGTAGTTTTACACTTTCTTTTCTGTGACCGTAAGTGTAATATGTGATATCGCCGGTTTCGTTGCTATATGTCAACGACAATTGTGATACACATATTTACTTACGTTGATGACATGTGATGTTATGTGTTGCTGGATATGTTATATTGGATCGTCGTGTTTGAATAGCCGGGGTTTTTTATGTGAGATGAATGTTTTTCATTTTCATTCATGTAAAAACTTGTATGTAATATTCTTTTATTGGGGCACTTCCAGGTTGCGGAAGTTGTCACCGTTTGTATATTATTTCCTTTTCCGCACTAGGATAGACCCAAGAAGGGGAGCACAAGTAACCGGGTTCTGGAGTCTAGTGGGAGACCAACTCGAGGAGTCGAGTCCGGGTCTCCTAACTCTAGAATTGGTAGGGTTGCTTGCCGCTCTCGTAGGGGTCTAGGGGTGTGGGTTTGGCTATTCATCACGACCGTGGAATCCGTGTTTTATACTGGCTCGTATTGAAAACACGGACGTCCTAGTATATCCAATATTTCATATGTTTCTTCTTCTGCGATATCTGTTATGTGATCATGTGATGTTCTGTGATAGATACAGTATATAGTATATATGATATATTATATAGGCGTTACTTATGTTTTACACCCGCGCTAGCCCTGCCCCGCTCTGCCGTTAGTTACCTAACCTAACGGTGCACGAGGGGACATCGAGGCGAATGCGGATGGCATAAGTATACGTCGTATTTATCTGTGATCTTTAGGTACTTAAATGATGGGACTTCATTAATGTGATTAATGAAAGTAAAAGAAACCTAAGATGTTGTAGAATCGAATTTCAAAATAAAACAGGTAGCTATAGTTCTTGCTTTGCACATAGGTATATGTGATATATCCTGCACCTTATTCGATGAGGAAAGGACCGAGATCCCTTCACCGGGAGTGACTCCTTTAGCAATAACTGGCAGATGCTACACACTCGGTTTGTCTTTTGATTGCTTTTAAGTGTTTTTGCTTTGCACAGTGATATATATGATATATCCCGCACCTCATTCGACGAGGAAAGGACCGACGATCCCTTCACCGGGAGTGACTCCTTTAGCAAAACTAGAAAAGCCTCAAAAGCACTCCATTTTAAAATCATTCGATCCTACAACGATATCAAGTTCATTACGCAATAGGTTTTCAGAAAAACCTGTCGTAGCCCTCCGTCATTTCAGATATGTACTGGTTAGTATTCGTGCTGCGTTTGTTGACCTCTGTCAAGGCGTAGTGTGCGGTAGCTGATTAGTGCTTATCTGCATAAGCATATGATGTGATTGATTTAGGGTAGTCGTGCGACCATGTTGACCTCTGTCAAGGGTCGTGCGGGTGGGTTTACTTCAATCAGGAAATGACGGGTTGAACTTGACTAGCAGCCTATGGTTTGTTGACCTCTGTCAAGGTCATAGGACGCTAGGGGCAAAATATTATCGGGAATTTCAAGTGTTGAAATTTGCGATGAGATTGCATACCTTCTATGAGATAGTTGGATCCCGATACCCGCTGCGAGTAAGAGTTACTCCTGGGAGAGTTTTATACATTACAATTAGCCGATCAAGTAGGTGTCTAGAAAGGTGTTAACGAGGTTACGCCTCTGGGAAAACGAGGTTTACATTAATTAGGTTCGTGCGAAAGCACGGGGGACCTCCCTCAAAATACCGACACTGGCCTGGCTGAAAGATTGGCGAACTTGTAGTGTGTAATTAATCCCGGCTAGTCTTTCCTTTTAGGGTTTGAAGGAAGATTTGATAAAAAACAGTAGGAGCCATCCTGATTAGATAAAATAATAACCAATCTATTCTTACAAGAGCGCACGCTGAGTGTTTTCTTCTCTCTCTCTCCAGGTAGCGACCATATCACGCCTTAATCAAGATAATAATACGGAAAATTGACCGAACCCGCTTGTTATACTGAGCTGGGGAACGTTGGTCCCGCTCCAACTTATAATTGTTATAAGACAGAGCAGGAAATTGGGGAATACCAAAATTCCCGTGCCGCCCAAACGAAGAGAGTGCATGCTGATGCATCATCTTCGGGTGTGTTCATTATACAGAACTGTTTCTCAGTATCCTTTACGTCCTGGGTATGTGATACCAGATCAGGATCCCGGATATGTAATCTGTTACATAGGGCTACAGATAGGTAGAGAACTGAGAACGGGTGATAACTTTCATGAGGCAGAAAACAGGGCAAGAGTTGCAGCCAAGTCTGTTGGTCACTGTCACCCTGTATTACTAATACATTGATTCTGAACGAATGTTATTAGATACCGAACCTGATATACAAAATCATATCAGTCTCTTTATTAGTAAAGAAATGATAAAATTTTGTATTGTTGGATAATGTTTTGAACATTTCCTATATCAAAAGTTGATCGGTTCAGGCACGTTATCTAAAAGCATTGATGTTCTAAATCAAACTACAGTTCTTAGTGTACAGAACACACACAAGAGGAAGAGTTCAGAAATGAACAGATCCTTCTTGAGGCATTGTAGACTAGGTCATATCAATGCGGCCCGACTAGCTGAAGTTACATGTAGATGCATATTTAAATCAGTTTGAATTTACATCTTGTGAAACTCGCTAGTCATGTCACAAAGATAAGATGACCACAGCTCTGTTTATTGGTAACAGAGAAAGAGTTAGTGAACTCTTGGGATGATACATGTTGATGTATGTAGGTCCCCTGTCTACACTTGCCAAGACCAGTTCTTTATACTTCATTACATTCTCTGATAATCTCTTAAGATTCAGACATATGTTCCTGTTGAGACATAAGTCCGAACCTTTTGAGATATTCACAGAATATAAGTTAGAAGTAGAGAACCAAAAATACGGGTATAAGTATTATGTCCTATGATGAGATCAGGGAGGAGAATACTTGTGCATGGAATTCCTGGACTATTCTAAAGGAGAATGAGATTCTCTCTCAGCATTACTCCTCTGTATACACCATAGCACGATGGTACATCGGGACGGAGCAGATACACCCTATTTGATATGGTGTGCTCTATGATGAGTAGTACTGAGTTACCTTTTTCCTTTTTTAGGAGTTATGCACTTGAGAAGCTGCATACCTATTGAATTGGGTTCGAATCAAATCACTTGCCTACCACTTCATATGTGATATGGTATGGGAAGAGCCCATGTCTTAAGCCAGTTAAGATTTGGGGTTGTCCGGCCTATGTCTAAAAGCAAAATTCGGACAAGCTCGAGGCAAGATCAGTTATGTAGAACTGGAAGTGTTTCAGCTATACAAACTACAGTAGATGATTTGATAGAACCAAAGGATTCAGTAGATTCCAACGAACCTCAGCCTCTCCGCCGATCTAGTAGGGTTCCTCACCCACCTGAGAGATACTTCGGTTTCTCTATGACAGTGGGAGCGAGGATTGCATCATGAGATGATGACCCAACTAGTTTCGAGCTGGCCATCAGGAGTAAGACTCTGTTAGAATGGCTGGATGCTTAGCGATCTGAGATGGAATCCTTATACACCAACAAAGTATGGACTTTGGTTGCTATATCTGAAGGGTTAAATCCCCATCAGGAGCAAGTATATCTTGAGAAGATTACTTGGTGTACATGGAAAAGTTGAGACTTTCAAAGCTAGACTTGTTAAAGATTTGCATCATTGACCAGGTGTGGATCATGATGAAACTTTTTCTAAGGATCTATGCTTAAGTCCATCCAGATCCTACTTGCCACGGCTACATACCATGACTACGATATCTGGTGGTTGGGTGTCATGACAGCTTTTCTAAATGATGTTTTAGAAGGGGGAGTCTATAAGTACACAGCCAGAGAGCCTCGTAGACAGTGGGAGCAGCGGAAACGTGTGCAAGATGCTTTATAGGATAAAGCAGGCATCGCGGAGTTGGAACGTCTGTTTTGATGAAGTAGTCAAAGAGTTTGACATCATCAAAATGGTAGATGAACCTTGTATAAACAAAAAGGTAGTAGGGAGTATGGTGACGATCCTCGTAGAGTACGTGGATGACATACTCTTGATAGGGATGCAGTTTCCTATGCTACGCTCGATCAATCTCCGATTATCACAAAGATTCTCCATATAGGATCAAAGTGATACCTCCTAAATCCTAGGTTTTGGATCTATGAGATAGATCTGATTGGTTGTTAGGATTCTCACTAGTTGTAGCGAGATGGTATCAATCGATCCTGGGGAGAATCACTGGAATGGTTCCAGGGTGATAAAGACGACTGAATGTCAGTCGCAGGCATTGTCTTTACCCTTGGTAAAGGGACGGTATGTTGAAAGAGTTCCAAGCTAGATACCGTGACATACTAGACGATAAAGGCAAGATACATCGCTACTTAAGATGCTGCCAAAGAGGCAGTCTGGGTGTATATTGGTTCATGAGATGAACTACGTTCCAACCATTGTGAGACAATGGAGTTGTGGCTTATGCCAAGGAACGTCCGTCCCATTAGTGATCCAGACATATTCCAAGGCAGTGTCACCTGATCATGGAGATGGTTGATCTCCAGGGAGTCGAGGTTAGGAGAGTAGACTCAGAGGACAACACAGCGGATCCACTCACAAAGGCCTGTTCCCAGAGAGAGACTTTTATGGGATGGTTGAGTATGAGATACAGCAACCACTGCTATCAGATGGCCCTAGTGCAAGTGGGAGATTTTTAGTTATATGTATGCCCTAGAGGCCATTACTATACATAGGATGTATATTGTAGTGGATGCTTGGACATATATAGGGAGGACTTTCTTGCTCGACATGATAGTATGCTATCTGGTTGCTCTTTACCTTAACGTGTACACTGATTGTCTCTCTGTTACATGTTGGTAAAGCCCTTAGGATGTGTGCTTGACTACCTGGACTATGATGTGGATCATACTAGTGAGGACATGGTAGTCCATAAGTACATCCTTCAAAGTCCCTAGTCGTGGGTGTATCGAGACGGGGCATCGATATACTAGAGTAGACTAGCGTATACCTTCTCGACCCATACAGATGGGCGATGGATGATCCCATATCCATTGGTGTTTGACATCAGAGGAGATATACGGGTGCTCAGTAGAGACTGGGTACACTGGACGGACTCGCCGAGAACTCCCAGATGGTATTATACCTCACGTCAGATGGCAGTTCTCTGGTGACACTGGTACAGAGTAGTCTGTTGACCCGAGATCGTCATAGAGTCTTATGTGGTTCCCACTGTGCTTTGATTTCCATCTTACCACGTCCAAGAGGGCATGCAAAACGGTGGTTTTTGGGTACAGTCCCGAGTCACATGGAGGCAATGAGCGATAGGAGGGGATTCGTTTCTCCCGGTATAGGGGGTTGATGTTGCGTTGTGTTCGATTGGCTATAACAGGAAATCCCTGGCCAGGGTTGCTGAGATTTACTGGTAAGTGTTACCAGTAGTTTCTCGAAGTGTTATAGACCTCATATCGACACGACTTATCAAGCTATTGTGGTCTGACGTTTACCACCCCTAGGCAAGATATGCGACATATCAGACGATCAGACCGGACTGTACGGTAAGTGTTACTGGTTGGATTCACAGGAGTGTGAGCGGGCTTGCTCGTCGATCTTCTGATCGCTCAATACCCGGGTGGCCGTTACGTTTAGTAGACCGCTTGCGGCTTGTGGATGTTTGATATGATCGTCATCCGCTGCCGGCGTATTGACGAGTCTTTAGAGTCCTACACAGAGGTTTCCTGGCTCAAGCGAAACGAAATAGGAGCGCATATGAGATATGTGCGGGACCGAGAATAATGCGTGTATGTGATACCGTATTCTATTCTCGCGATGAATGTGTCGAATGGTTGTATGCGATATGACCTAGTTATCGAATCATGGATTGATTCGATAAATCGATACATTGTATATTAGTCGGTTATATACGATATGACCGGATCGTTAAATCAAGTGTTGATTTAATGATTTAATGTATAATTATATATTTGATATATTACTTTGCATTAACTAGTATCGGTTCACTTTAAATGGATTTTCTCACTCGGGTGTGCGCATTGCATATGCGATATGATTTTGTGCACTTGCTTGTATCATGTTTGATGATACATGCAATACTTGGTTAAATGTATGTTTAAACCATAGTTAGTTAATGGTTAAGGGTTTTAAATGATTTATTTATTGTTTTATTTATTTTTGGCAAAAGGAAAATGGTGGCATTATTTATTTCTTTTGTTGAAGTTTCTTGAACTTTTGAAAAGTCCACCATTTTTGTTTTATGCCAAACTCTAACTACTCACTAACTTTGGTTAACTCTCTACACTTAACTATGGTAAGTGTTATGATAAGATTGAATTTTCTTTTCTATTCATTTTAACTTATCATAATATTTATCATCTTCTTCCTCTTCTTCTTCTTCATGAAGATACATTCCTCCATCAATGGTGATTGATGCAAATGAGTGAGAAATCCAATTCTAAAGTCTACCCACTTCCTATTTCTTCATCCTCTACCTCTTTCCAAGTAGTAGAGTGTGTTTCCTTCACAAGTTTTCATGACTTGGTGAAGTTGGAGCTTGATCTTGCGATGCCTCGATGTAGATCATCTTCGGCATGGACATCGACGACCTAGCTTGCCCATTCTCCGACGAAGCCGACGCTAGAGCCCGGGAACTCATTTGGACAGCGAGGGGACTTCGTTGCGGAGCTATGGAGGTGGAGCACCGGATCTACAAAGGTTGTATTTCCGTGTTCTTTTAGTTTAGATGTAAACTAGTTACCTTTTCGCCTAGATATCTAGCCAACGATCCGTAAACTAGGGTTTCTCGGCACCGTAATTTTCGAAATTGGCATGGTTGATGCCTTGTGAGACCTCCTTGGGGTACCTAAGAACCCTACAGTAAACACCTCTCATGTCATGGTACATCTTGGTGGAACCGGGATGAACACTGTATACCGATCGATGTGCCTCCTCAAGGATCTCGCGCCGCAATCCCTTAGCATCTGGTACGTACAGTCTATCCCCAAATCGTAGTATCCCCTGATCATCGATCACGAACTCGGAAAATCTGCCCTGTCTAATCTGTGCCCTTATCTCTGAGCATCGGTCCTCACTGTGCTGTGCCTCATCTATACGGTCAAGCAACTGTGGGCATGCACGAACATGCGCAATCTGTCCTCCGATCGGCGTAAACTCGAACTGTATCCGACTGTCGCATAAAATCTGCCAATCTGCCGACGACTGCCTCTGTACTGCGCTCAAACAAGATAGACTACCCCCGGGCCTCCTGCTCAAAGCATCCACCACTACATTAGCCCTGCCCGGGTGATATAAGATCTCACAATCGTAGTCCTTCATTAACTCCATCCATCGGCGCTGTCTAAGGTTCAGGTCGCACTGTTGAAATATATACTTTAAGCTCTTGTGATCAGTGAATATCTGGCACGACTCGCCATATAGGTAATGTCGCCAGATCTTAAGTGCAAAGACCACTGCAGCCATCTCCAAATCGTGAGTGGGGTAGTTCTGTTCATGTTTCTTTAATTGCCGCGAAGCATACACGATCACCCTGTCATGCTGCATCAATATGCACCCTAGCCCCACTCGTGAAGCATCACAGTAGACCAAAAATTCGCCTGATCCTGAAGGCAATGATAGCATTGGTGTCGTAGTCAGTAGAGCCCGCAGCTGCTGAAAACTGTGCTCACACTCCTCCGTCCAAACGAAAGGAACTCCCTTTCGTGTCAACCCGGTCAAAGGTGTAGCAATACGGGAGAAGTCCTGCACAAATCGCCTGTAGTAGCCGGCCAGCCCTAGAAAGCTGCGAACCTCCGTCACTGACGTGGGTCTGGGCCAATAACGAACAGCCTCGATCTTCCTCGGGTCTACACATGTACCATCTCGTGTAATCACATGCCCTAAGAAGTCTACGCTGTCAAGCCAGAAAGCACACTTGGAGAATTTGGGAAAAAGCTGATGCTCCCTCAAGGTCTGCAGTATAGTCTGTAGGTGCTGCTCGTGCTCCTCTCTACTCCGAGAATACACCAGAATATCTTCAATGAATACGATGATGAACAGATCAAGATACAGCCGGAAAATACGGTTCATCAAGTCCATGAATGCTGCTGGCGCGTTGGTGAGGCCGAACGACATCACCAAAAACTCATAGGGGCCATAGCGCGTGCGGAAAGCTGTCCTAGGAATGTCCTCCTGTCGAAACCGCAGCTGATGGTAGCCTGATCACAAATCGATCCTCGAAAAGTATCCTGCCCCCTGAAGCTGGTCGAACAAATCGTCGATGCGTGGCAAAGGATACCTGTTCCGCACTGCCACCCTGTTCAGCTGGCGGTAGTCGATACACAAATGCATACTGCCGTCCTTCTTCTTGACAAACAGGACTGGAGCACCCCAAGGAGAAACACTGGGTGGAATAAGTCCCTTATCCAGCAAATCTTGCAACTGAGCCTTCAATTCTCGAAGTTCCACCGGGGCCATCCGATAAGGCGGTACAGAAATAGGCCCCGTGCCAGGAACCAAATCAATACAGAAAGAAATATCACGCTCGGGCGGTAGCCCAGGAAGCTCGTCAGGGAATATATCAGGGAACTCGCTAACAACCGGAACCTGATCCATCGGAACCTCTGTAGCTCTAGTATCACAAACATAGGCGAGAAATCCCTGACATCCCTTCCTTAAAAGCTGTCCAGCGTGAAAAGAAGAAATCACACTGTGAGGGGTGGCACCACGGTCCCCCAACACAACAAAAATCGACTTGCCGGGAAAACAAAATCTAACTGGCTTCTCGCGGTAGTCAACAGAAGAATAGCACGCGGCTAACCAATCCATGCCCAAAAGAACGTCGAAGTCCAACATCTCAAGAAGGATCAAATCGACTGGCAACTCTCTCTCGCCAATACGGACGATACAGGATCGGAACACGTGCCTAGCAACAAACGACTCTCCCACAGGAGTAGTCACAACAAGCGGCTGATCAAGCAAACCGGACTCTCTACCCAAACTCGGCATAAAGTGTGTGGATACGTACGAGTGCGTGGATCCGGGATCGAATAACATGTGTGCATCAACAGAACATACTGGAAGGATACCTGAGACCACCGCATTGGACGCCTGCGCGTCCTGACGCGTCAAAGCAAAAACTCGCGCCTGTCCTCCAGCTGCGACTGACAGTCCCCTGCCGGCAGCTGGCTGTCCTCTGCCTTGATCACCCCATCCTCTATGAACAAATCTTCCACGACCATGACCTCTCTGTGCATGAGTTTGGCGCAAAGTAACAGTAGGTAAAATAGGCAACGCCGTCTGGGGTGGTGAAGGTGGTAATGTGACGTGCGGTGCGGCTGCCTCCCTCCGGGGTATCTCAGGACAATCTCGTACACGATGATAAGAACTCCCGGAGCGAAAACATCCCGACGATGACCGCTGACCCTCCTGGGAATAGGAACTGAACAACCGGCCCCACCCTAAATCTCTGCTACCTGCAAGACGTCTATCACGGCGCCGAAAAGGCTGTCTCTGTGCTGATGTATCAGCACAAACTCTCTTCGGCTCTGGAACTACCGAAGTCTCAGCAAGGCGCTCCTCGACTAATAGGGCTGCGTCTACAGCTGCTGCATATGTCTCGTAATGCTGTGCGCTGATTGCAAGAAACAGTGGTGTAAGCAAGCCTCAGACAAATCTCTTGACTCGCAACTCCTCAGTAGCCACTAGGTACGGAGCATACACTGATAGCTCTGTGAACAGGACATCATTCTCTGCCACTGACATCTCCGGAGTCTGACGTAAGGACTCGAACCTGCGTGCTCTAGCATCTCTGACGCTCAGTGGAAGAAAACGGGCAAGGAATAGCGCCACGAACTCTGTACAGGTCATAGGAGGAAAACCTGCCGCTCTACCCTTCTCGACTGATTCACACCATTTCTGCGCGAGACCTTCCAGGCGAAAGCTCACGAACTCAACCCATCTCGCATCTGCGCATCTAAGTGAACGACATATCCGCGCCATCCTATCAATGAAAGACTGTGGGTCCTCGGCCGCATCGGTTCCTGTGAAGACCGGAGGCTTCAGCCTCATAAACTCTGACAGCGATACTGAGATGACCTCTGTAGCGGTAGGGACAACTGCCTATGCTGTGGGTATCATCGCGATCTCTGCAACGGGTGGAACTACCTCTGGTCGCTGTGCTCGAAGTGTCTCAACTAGAGATCCCATCATCTGGCGCATCTCCTGCATACTGGATCCCACCGTCTGGCGCATCTCCTGCACACCAGCCCCTAACATGGAAATTTGATCTGTCATGGAAGGAACAGCCTGCTCGGGCATAACCGGTGTACTACCCGGATCAGTCCTCGTCTCGGACGAGACAACTCGAATCTCGGCCCTCGCGGCCGCTCTCTGCGCCCTCGTAGTCTTTGGCGGCATAATGGCTGAAAAGGAAAATAGGATTCGATAAGGATACGGAAATCGAATCGCAAGAATGTATATACTCAAGAAGGAATTTTAAATCAACAAGTCCTAAGGTCGCCTTGGCGGAGTACCGTGTCGTTAGCATGCCGCGGAACATACGCACGCTACGCCACTCTGCTTCAGCTACCTACTCCATCATACCAGGGTCATCCTAGGAACACTCCGAAAGGTAAAACCTACGCTCTGATACCAACTTTGTCACGACCCAAGGTTTGGCCCGTGACCGGCACCTAACCATGTAATGTCTACATGCGTAACGTGACTAAGTGAACCGAAAACCCAGAAATCAAACCAGTAAAAGTATAGAGTGTTTTAAGCTTAATTGGAAGCATTTACAAAAGTGACAAGAAATCTTAAGTAGACAATCACCAAGATAGCAATATACGATGTCGTAGCGAAGATCAAGAGCAACAAGTGGGAACATCACAGATAGAATAAACTGCATAAGTAAAGTCGGCTCACAATGAGCTCGACACCAGAAAACTAATAATAGACATCATCGTCCTCACACTGTCTCTAAGTCAAGTACATATAAGGTAGATGGAGAATACTAGATATAAAAGTGTGTACAATAAAAGTAACCAGATACCACAACCCACCTAATAACAAAACAGCTCACGCACCAACTGTAGTGGTATCTGTAGCCAAAAGTTGTAAGAAAGAAGCCTGCCGCGACTACTCCGAGGGGCAACCTGCAAATACTGTGGCACAACGGGGGTGAGTTACCAACTCCTGAATAGAGATAACATATAAAGGTAATCGCGAGTATGCACGTACTGCGCTACTTTATCAAAAGCTAGCAGATAAGTCTATATGCAAGAAGCAGTGTGTGCATAATCATGCAAGTGCTCTGTCAAGTAAAGCAACTACAGGATGAGATGCAAAATAAAAATTGCGGAGCATGGGATGAAATAACATCTACACTGAATGTCAACGTGGAAAGATAATCGGTACCCAACAATGCACCCCAAATCCCAACAACCCAGACGCCGGCATTCCCATCGGCCCTCAAATCCTGTACATCACTGAGAATCACGAGTGCCCAACATCGCCACCGAAATATCATAAATACTCGTGTCTAGCATCGACACGCAAATCTTCCTATATCGGGCATCCGTCAGTCCGGGTCAGCCCCCTCTCTCTCATATATCGGGCATCCGTCAGTCCGAGTCAGGCCTCTCTCTCTCATATATCGGGCATCCTTCAGTCCGGGTCAGCCTTCTCTCTCATATATCGGGCATTCGTCAGTCTGGGTCAGCCCTCTCTCTCTCATATATCGGGCATCCGTCAGTACGGGTCATCCCTCTCTCTCATATATCGGGCATTCGTCAGTCCGGGTCAGCCCTCTCTCTTATATATCGGGCATCCGTAAGTTCGGGTCAGCCCTCTCTCTCATATATCGCGCTCTAGCACCGAGAAAACACATGGTGGACGCACTGAAATATCATATCAAGGGAAACCGGGTTGTTAAATAATTACCTATTCTCTTTTGAAATATCCACGGTTCCCAAATCCAGAAATAACATGGAAACAACATATCTCAATGCGTAAATCTATGCAGGTATGAGGATATCAATATATACATGGGACATGTATGAATATGTGATGTAAATGTGTCCAAGTATGAATATAACATCTGCTCATATGCGGCAAATCATGGCAAACATCAATAATGTGGAAACAATCTGACATATGATTTATTGCAATTTTATAATGTGAGTGTCATGGCAATCACTAACGGTGTGAGTGTAGCATATAAATTATGCTCGTGCAACTTGAACCGTTAGTAATAGTGCGGTGTTCTATCAATTCTAGTTTATATACGCATAGCAGGGAATGCGGTATGCAATAAACAGTAGTTATGTAGGTGAATGCAAAATATATCTCTATAAGGTCCTATCAGCCCTGACGCATAACGCCATGCGGGCGATATCCCCGTAGATGTTAAATCTACTCACCGTAGTCTCTCGCTAGGTATAGCCGATTACTTGTTTCCCCTTCTTTGCGGTGTCCGTCGCACTCGCCTACGAACCTAGAATTTCACAATATATCACACATAAGCTCAAAACCATACAAACACGACATTTAAAGTCAACTAGAAACCCGTGTCGCAAACCAAGCGCGCGTGTGCGCGATACGCTAAAACGTGTGATTACGCGCCTGAAGCCACTCAGACGCGTCACGATACGCAGAAACCCCAAACCCACACACACGTATCACGCGTGTCGCGAAAGTTTAAAAATACGAAAAATAGGGTATTAAATCCCAGATTTTTATAAAGGAAAGATATTACAAAACTATATATACCACAATACTACACATAGAAGCAGACTCCTGTGCCCCAAACCCCAACCCCCAACTCACTCATCTGGCCGCAATTTGCGGCCAGAATTCATTTTTCGGCGGCCGGTCTGGGGAATTGGACTCCCAGGTTTTGTGTGTGCACTCTATACCCCCTATATATGCTACAGTAAATACAATTTTATTTTGAAATGACTCGGGTAGCAGCTGATCCTACAGAGCCCTATTTCTAGTTAAAAACCACAATTTTGCACTAAAATGAAACTTTAGGGTATTTTTCTGAAATCTGAAGCAAACCCAAGTATAAAATCACACTAATCACCCATTAATAAGCTAATTGAGCCATAAAAATGCTAATTTAAACATATCACCACAAAATCCCTTCAATATCACTAAAAAGCATACCAAAACATGATTTTTGCAAAAGAATACTACAAGTTTATGGAAAAGGAGTGCTAACATGAGTTAATACCTTCAAAAGACCTTAAGAAACACCACAAATCTCAGCCCTAGCCTCAAGTGTGCAGATTTGCCTCCAAACACCTCAAAAAGTCCCATTTTCCATGGTTTTGTGATGAAAAAGGGTTGTCTTGTGTAGGGTTTTGTGTAGAGATCAAAAAGACGTGAAAAGAGAAGGGAATGTGATGAATTTTTCTGGGTTTTGCTGCTGCCTCAGCAGAAATTTTACAATGAGAAAAGAGAGAGAGAAGAGAGAAGAAAAATGGTCAAAAAAGTCAATTACTCACCTAACCACCATGCTTCCATTTTCTAATCCAATTTTGATATTCAAAAAGGGTTTGACTTGCTTTTAAAATGGTGGGGATAATTTCACAACCATGCAAGAAAAGCAAAGGGTTAACATGTTACACTAAAAGACCTAAATCACAAAATTGGTAAAGTGTGCAAGTGTACACTACATAAGAAAAATTTTCCAATTAGGGTAACCCGACAAAAATAACTAATAATCCTATGTACACACATATATTAACACGCACAATTGCTAATTAACACGAAAAACATTCTAACGAAATTTCAAAGTGTTACAATTTGGGAATCGCAAGATATTCTTTAAAAACTGATTCATTTTAAAATAGCGGTTTCCCTCAATATGTGCACATTACTATTCTATATTGCATGATATACTGATATGGTTACATTTCTTTTACATGTCGCATACATCATGCTTTTGATTATACGCATTGAGATATGTTGTTTGCATGATATTTCTGGATTTGGGAACCGTGGGTATTTCAAAAGAGAGTATGTAATTATTTTAAAAACCCGGTTATCCTTGATATGATATTTTAGTGCGTCCACCATGTGTTTTCTCGGTTCTGAGAGGTACATGTGAAACCCGATTCGAGGAGGCGGATGAGGCCGATTGCAGGTATATGGTAGACCCGGTATGGTACCCCGAGACGAGAACGGATCGCTGTGTGGCAGAAGGTGAGCCCGGCAAAGGGACTACTACCTACCGGTGACATTTTTGGGCTCGGCGGATATTCGGAGGCTACCGACCGGAGTCGAGAGATGATATGGGCTGATTCGGACTGACGGGGCCCGTGGGCCGATCTGGACTGACGGGGCCGTGGGCCGATCCGGACTGACGGGGCTCGATATATGCGGATTTACATGCCGATGCTAGGCACAGGTTTCATGATATTTTCGAGTGTCGATTCTTGACACTCAGGTTCCATGATTAGATATGTCGCGAGCGACACATGTAGATTTATATCCTCATATTTCCGTGCATATGCTTTATGATATTTACATGCATGATGTTTATTGTCATTGGGTGACACGTGGACGATATCCACATACATATAGTTGACATTGATGACATTGATCAAATAGTTGGACGAGATCCACATACATGATGACATTGATTACCTAGTTGGATGATATCCACATACTTATAGACTTCATGATATTGTCGACATTGATCATACCTCATATTGATGATATGTTATTATCTAAGGCACTGGCACGAGCACTCAGCACTACACTTATGTATAGATGTTACATTGCCACCTTATCATGCTTTAGACTTAGTCATTTGAGGTTTATATATATATCTGATCGTATTGACCTAGGATTGTGTCTTACATACGATTTCTGCTCTGTGATGTTTTCTATTCACGAGTTGGCAACTCACCCCCGTTGTGCCACAGTTTCTTGCAGGTTTTGCCGTACAGGTTTCATTACGGTTTCCTGGAACACTGCTTCCCTTACGGGTGACTTGCTCTGGTTGGTGGATTATTTTGCCTCAGAACCACCATTGTATATGTATTATTCAGTTGTATCTAGAAATTCCATCAACCAAACTTGTATATTGTTTCAGACTTATAAAACCAGTTATGTTTTATTTCGACATTAGAGTCGCGCGTTGTAGTATTATAGTTTTCATGCTGATTTTGAGTTTCCTTTTGAGTTTTGATCCTCGCCCTTCGGCGTTGTATATTACTGCTTGCGTGGTTGTGACCGTCGATTGACGAAGAGCTAGCTTCCACTTGGGGATGCATTTTATCATTGTATATATGCTTTTATCATGTTGTACCCCGTTCGGGACTAGTATTTACGAAGGAAACTCTGCCGAAATTTTCAGAAAAGACTGGAGATTTTAAAAACGCATATTCGGCTTATTTATTTAAAAACCTTGTTTTCAAAACATGTTTTCCTTACTTCTTAAAACTAGTTTTCTTTATTTACTACTTAAAATGGTTTTAGATTTCTGGTCTTTTGGCTTACTTGACTTAGATGGGGTCCTATAGATTTCATATGATTCAAGTGCCAGTCACGTGCTGTTTCGGGTCGTGACAAAATATGGTTTGAAATCTTAGCGATCCTGATCCGAGAAGGTCGATTCCGATCCATGCTACTATAAAGTTGGTAATATATAAAAAATTAAGTTACTTTTATCAAGCAATAAAACAATCATTTAGATATAAATCACCGAAGAATCTGGTCAAATTGTTTGTAATTGCTTTTACTATTTATTTAATTTCATAATTCTAAATTTTTTTTATTCAAAAGACATAACATTTGATTTTGTGATCTAAAACAGTCGATACGAACGATTCTGAATCCAAAAATGATCACCCAATACTATATCAATACTGCTATCGATACCCAAATTTTAAACTTTGCTATAAAGAAGCGCATTGTATAATAGATCTATTACTATGGTGCTTGATGTTGTATAGCGTGTCATTCTGATTGGAGATCTTCAATGGACAACGAAACAGCAACCATCAACAAAAATTGTACTTTCAAATTAATGAGCCCACACGCTTGAACCATGCAAATTACTCTTGTAGCTAATTAACCAACCCTTGCTACAATAAACTTGTCGTTCAACGGGCACATGCTACATTAATTGCTATAGTAAATGACCTATTGATAGAGTAATAAGGGGATAAAAGATCACTTTTCAGAATAAGAAGATTAAGTAAATAATTATGGAAATTTGAGTTCAATTCATCAAGTACTTATCAAATATCATTTATGGAAACGAGGAATGCAACTTTGATTATGAAAAATCACTTCAATTTGGTATCCCATCCCCTGTCATGCCAAGAATACTTTTTGGGTTATAAGAATAAAACTCTGTGGGCTAATCCCTCCCCTGGATAAGTAGTTTTATTCTTCTCATCCCTTGTGTCATGTCCCGTTTCCCAAAAGACGGTACTAGGTGTATGACTAGACCCACGATGTACTTATACCGAGAAAAAGATCTTTCTCGAAATAGATATGTTAAGCGTTATTGTGAGCAATATTTAATTTAACAAGAACTTAGCAAAAGAATAAATTCCAACTACATTTATTACATTCTTTGAATCATATTCCTTGAATTCATTCTAATTCTTCTTCTAAATTGTATTAATCCAACAACATTTAACTTCCCTTTTTAATTCATGTCCTTTGAATCAATTATGATCATTCCTTGTCTTTCTCGAACGTCGTGTTTCGATGTGAAGCCTTCTTCGTTCGACCGGATGGCTTTCTCGGAGCTTATGCGAGATATGCAGAAAAACTAATGGCAACAAACTGCTATCTTGCAGCAAGGATAGGTATCTGTTGATCGTGGCCTGTTAGCCCAGTTGGTTAGAGCAGCGTGCTGAGGTCACCACCAGGCACATGATGTCCATACTAGAATACAATATGCGTCCAATGGTGATCTGCAACCGAGAATTTTTTGTCGATTTCATGGTGATCGACATGCTGAGCTTTCGATGTCGTACTAGACACAGACTGGCTGGAGACTTTCTACGCTACACACGACTGTTATCAAAGGAGGGTAGTGTTCGAAATGCCTGATCACCCGATATTCATACGCAGAAGTCCTCTATGATTCCATTCAAGTTATTTTATTGCTTGCATTGCTTGGACCGTCCTTCCTGCACCTCTAAACAAGCCATATGATACTAATAGTCCTGACTTCGGCCTATGCGACTGTGTTATCCTCATTCTTATTCCTTACCCTGTTATAACATCCTCCTTTTAGGAATTTCGAGGAAGAAACTTTTCTAAGGAGGGTAGATTGTCACTTCTGCACCGTTTTATAAATTTAGTGTATAAAGTTTTTGTCTCATTAGATCTTCTTCTTCTCTTAATCTGCCACTGATCAATGATGAATCTAGAGATTCTGATGTCGAAGCGCAAGTACCAGAATGGATTCAACATCTTGTCAAGAAACACGACGGCCCCCAGCTCTTCTTTGTGATGAAGGAGGTCATGAAAATGTCCAACCTCAACAAACTATATATAGAACCTTCTCCGCACAAGCTCTCCCATATATAATCAAAATGCTCGATTCACATGAAAAGGATGCAGCAAATTAACTTCCCAAAAAAACGAACAAAGGATCGCATGACAGTGGAGAGAAATTAGGAAAGAAAGAAAGCCGGAATAGTTCATAGAGCAGTGGCACTGTAAGTGTGCTAGCTTTTTTTGCACTTGTGAGTGATGCACCTGACTAAAAAAGATATCCCAAAAATAAATGGAATTCGTTAACTCAGTACTTATCTATAATTCGTTAACTTGGTATTAATTAATTAAGTATAAATATATTAGAAATTTAATTTAAAATGTTATGTTTAACTTAATGAGTCTGTGGATATCCGAATTCGTATTCGAAAAATTTGAAAAGATTCGTATCCGTATCCAAATAGATCTGAAAATATATATTTGTATCCGTATCTGAACGGATCCGGAATTTCATAATCATATCCGAAAATATCCGGATCCGGATAAATATCCGAATAGCTGTATCCGAATGCAGTCCTAGCTCCTCTGCAACTAGGCCTGTAAATGGGTCGGGTCGGGTCTAACGTGTACCCATACCCATTTATTTTTTATGGATCCAGACCCGCCCATTTAACCGATGGGTCAATACGTAATGGACCTGGATCTGGACCCATTATTAATTCAAACCTGGTTATCCAGAACCTTTAATCAATTTTAATTTTTCTAAGTGCGTTATGATAACTCAGAAGTTTAGGGATAACTTTTTTAATGTTAAGATATAATAAAAATCAACACAAATGATTAATAATCATATTTCTAAAATTAGCAACTAATATAAATTAATAATTATAATCCACCGCATATAAAACTAACTTTGAAGAGAGATGCAAATGAGAAACATGTAGAGAAAATTAGTAGTCAGAACCACGTACTTTTATATAGATAAATTAAGGTTAAGATTAATTATTAATAAAGGATATATGTGTCGACACCAAAACCAAACACATCAAAACCCGACCCATTTATTAAATAGTTAAATGGGTATGAGTCGGGTCGGATTTGGGTCAAGACAAACTTATACCAGACCCAGATTTTATCAGCGGGTCTGGATCGGGTCCGGGTCTACACCTGACTCATCGACAAGTCTATCCTCAATTGTCTACTCCTAAGAGGTCAACCTGGCTCTCTTTAGACCCTAGCTGCCGCCGTACTCTCCCAAAGTAAGATGGTCGTTTCAGCGTGACATATTATTCCAGAAATAGATTTATTGGATGCATTAAAAGCTCTATTATTTTTTTCAAGCCAAACCACCTATAAAATACATCACGCTCCGCTTTCCAGAAGACAGTAACGACATGTGACGAGGTCCTCAGCGTATTTATTATGTGAAGGTCATTTCCCTTAATAAATACGGTAAGCGTAAGTAAGCGATATAACAATATACAAGAATAACAAGAATGATTAAAATAAACAGCAACTTTATTTGCATTCAAATTTAACTATAATGTCTGAAATAAAAGATACAACTGGGAAGCCTAAACAGTAGCTTACAAAAAATAAGTGCAGAAAATAAACTAGTAATCTAGCTGGGCAGTGAGTTGGTCCAAGTCCTCCAGCCTCGGCTCTATCTCCTCCGAATCTGGTCCTCCTGACGAACATTCCAAGTAAAAGGAACAGAGAGGAATGTCGTCAGTGAACTAACGCTCGGTAAGTCCCCAAAAGAAATAAGTAATGACAAATGAAGGTATACAAAATGAATAAAAACGAAGTAAAAATAAACAGGCAAGGTTTTATGTAAAAGTATTTTAATCATGTCATTAAAGTATTTAAGGGTAGCTATTCTAATGTGGTTGTTTGTAGTTTGGTAAGGAAACTGAGCGTGTATATGAGAGTAATCCAGTTTACCCTGAGGACCAAAATTACAAGAGAGTACAAGGCTCTGTCATAACCCACAGGAAAACGACACGAAATATTCTAGAGGTGTCTTTTAAAGTGACCTTCTGTTCCACGACAAATGTTCCTTAAAAGCCTACCTCTTATCCTCACGTATTTTATTGTATAGTTCAAGTTTACAGGTCTTGACCGAATCCATGAATATAAGAATGCAAGTTCAGATTCAAGTTGTATTCAAGTATTCATTTCAAGTCAAGTTATATTTTATGGTTCGGTCAAGTCAAATCAAGTGTTCAAGCTCAAGTTTGGATATTATAATTCAAGTTCAAGTGTTCAAGTTTATGATCAAGTGTTGAAGTTTGAATTTGAGTTCGAGTTCAAGTCAAAATCGAGTTTGTATTTAGATTCTAGGCATATCTTATACTAGATTTAATCTTGTGAATTTCTTGAGTTTGAAAAATATCAATAACTGCTGCATATGGATGACAGGATTTGTGTTTTTTTCAAAGACGATTATCATTTGATAATTTCCACCCTAAGATTATGATCTATATTTAGGGAGACACAAGTGGTGCATCATTTTCTCCGGCAACCCCGAGACAACTGATAAGAGAAGATGTCACTCAAACAAATCGGCAACCTAAATACGTAACCTAAACTAGTATTTTGATTTCTAGGGTATTTTAGTAAAAACGTCAATTAAAAATTATCCCGTCTGACCCTTTTTTCAACCCATTGATACGTTGCGAGCTCTACATTCAGCCACGCCACAGTGACTTCCGAGGGTTTTTAATTCGTCCTAAAGTCTTGAACAAGTTTTTAATAAAAATATGTTGTTTAAAAAGTCAATATTTTCGTAAAAATACATATTTTATATTTTGTGGTATTTTAGTGTAAAAACTAATTTTTAAAGTTTGTGGTATTTTAATGAAAATATCACTTTTTGAAAACTTGATGGTATTTTATTAAAACTTAAATCTTTCATTTAAAATTATAGTTTTCACAATTTTTTTCATTGAAAATATGGACTCATGATTTTATATAATTTTCCAATGGTTTAAATTGCTTTAAAAGTCGTATTTCTTGAGATCGTATTTTTAATTCCTTTAGAGACATAATTCTCCATGAGGAGTTCTGCATCTTGCTCTACAATTCTAAGGACACGCGATAACCCGCACCATTCATAAATGGGTCCTCTAATGAGAGTTGTAGAGACATAATTGTAAATGGTCAAAAATATCGATCAAAAAGTATTTTTATAAAGTGAGCGTATTTTAATGAAAATTGTTTCTTTTGATAGAAACAAGAAATCGTGTTATGTTTCTGTTGGGTTCCCTAGGGCAGCAGTAAGGTTTTGGGAGGTATCGTCCATACCGTTTTTAAATTTTTGACGTACTAAAGAACTTAACCCTAGAATCTTAACTAGAGATTTAGACGAACTAGCAATGCAAACAACTTTACATCCTAAGTGAATGAGAAATACAATCTTTGTAGACAGGGCCTTCACTTCTAAAGCTCCATGTAGTAGTCCCTTCGCTCCAAGTAGTGAACACCCGAACTATAGTAAGGGTTCACATGAAGAAATAAACAAGCTTGCTTGAAATCTTCGAGGCCGAAGATGATCTACGTAGATGTTCAAACCATAATATTGCACTTTTCATTCCCCTATTCTTATCCGTTTTATAAATAAACAGGTACTCTTGACGCACGTTTATTGCATATTACAGGATACAGGTTCTTGGATCAAATACAGTGAAAAAGACGAAAGTTAATACAGAAAAGAGACTTTTGACCAACAAGTAGACGGATCCTAGTCACGAAGAACAATTTACAATTGTATAAGGCAATACAGTCTGAAATGTCATAGTGAACGGTTAAAAGATCGCTACAAGTTTTCACTGAAACATCTGGAGAAGAATTAGAAGCCCAACAGAGAAAATAACTATGGAAATAGAAAGCCCAAGAAGTAAAGATGGAATCCCAGAAGTTTGGTGAGCTAATCTCACCAAAGGGCCGCGGAACCGCGGCCCAAGCGCCCTATTGCCGCGGTTCCGCGGCCGTATAATGCCGTGTCGGCGCAGACTTCCTGTGTCGCTGTGTCAGTGCGTGTGTTGGGATTTTCCGTGGGAAAATCTGTAATTGCGCATGTGCGAGAGTCTGTAACCCTAGTTTTCATGTTTTCCTATAAATTGTAATCACAGATCTGTAAAACTCATGCCTCTTTTCAATCAATAAAATTCAGATTTGTTGGGAGTTTATTCAGATCTGTTCTGTACTGCTTGGAGGGAGCCATCAAATTAGTAAGTAATTTTATTTCTTTGTTTTAATTCTTTTAATTAGTATGTCTTTTCATCCCCTAATGAGCGAGTAATCTCCTCGCTTGCTAGGGTTAGCCTTAGGGAAAGGTTTGAGAGATGAGATCTCTCACCCCTTTCATGCCATCCACACCTAAGAATTAGAACTCCATGCATGCGCACACAACCGCTCCCTACGGCATCCTACCCCTCGAGGTAACGATGAACCGTAGTATAAAGGGCCGATTGTGCGCGTTTTCCATGGAGGTTAGGGTAATTATCGTTAAAGGAAGGATAAGAATCTAGAGGAAAAAAAAAACATCTTCCCAAAAGATTCTAATCCACTTTATTGATAATTACCGTAACATCTAATAGATCAAAAATAAGGCATTGAAAGTGGTGAGGAAACCTTTAATCTCCAAACGTCCCCTAAATCTAACCCTGGCAAGACTTTAATTTAGATTAATTTAGTTTAGTGATAGATCTAGGTTGTAGATTTAATCAATCCAAACAACATTTGGAATCAACTCGTAAAAATACATTAAGAAAATTACCCATCTCTGTGGATCGACCCGTATTCACCGGCTAGCTGCAAAGCGACGCCGTTTCTTATTACGGTAATACAAATTTTTGGACAAAATCAAATGACGCCATTGCCGGGGATGTCGTAAAATTTCTTTTTGTGTAATTTCGGGTTGATATAAATTTTAAAAATCATAAAAATCTGAAAATAGAAAAAGTAAAAAAAATATTATCAATTTTGATCTGTTTGAAGGGTGTATCTTTTGAATTTTGCAGGAATAGCGAAGAAGCTCGGAACTGGAATTTTACAGAGGGAATATTAGAAAAGTGCATATCAGAACAGAGGAGAAACATCACAACAGAGCCGTACAATTTTTACAGAACCCTAATTCTACCAGAATACCGCGGAACCGCGGCTTTGACATACCAATAGCGGCAGAACCGCGGCCACTTTGGCCCTTCAGTGCGCGATATTTTCTGGTCTGTTTTCTCCTTCTCCCCACTGAAAATCCCCATATATCTTTTGTGAAAATTTTCTGCAGGATTTCTTTGCACTAAAAATTCTTTCTCCCCTTCTAAATAACAGATTTTCTACAGGTTTCTTTGCGCCGCGCTAAAAAAATTTGATTGCAAGTGAATTTATTGTTTTGCATAATTTAATCGGACTTTAAGAGGCTAATTGACCAAACTCAGATTGGGTGGGGATTTCATCACCCTTCCAAGGACCCCAGAGAACACTTAAAGCATTTGCATTGACCACAATTAATTAAAAGATACTAGACTCAGCCCTAAGGACATCGAGCTCAATAGGAAAAGGACTAGTATAGGCATCGATCGTTTATCCTAACTGACCTTGCGGTGTCTAGGCAAGTGTGTCTAGGCTAGTGGTTCTTAATTAGGCCCACTACTGTGGTTCTTAATTAGGCCCACTACTGTGGTTCCTTCCCACTTACCTGGCACTTGCCTAGCCGCAATTGTCGGTGAAGAGGCGGTTTGAGGTCCTATTTCTAGCCCTAGTTGGGAGCTGTCTAGCAGACCTAGGTGACCCTAGATCTAGGCCTGATTGTGCATGTGTGGTTGATACATTTGTGTCATAAGTCCCTTTTCAAAAATCTCTTTGCAAAACTCTCACATAAAAAAAAAAGAAAAATCTTTTCAAAACTTGCAACTTGTCGCTAAAGAAAACTTGCAACTCACTTCCATCACTTCTTCTCATTGACATTATCTTACCTCAACATTCTGTTTTTCAATTTTTTTTTTCCTGACTGCACTACCCCTTTAGTGTATATCACTTTGGACTAGGGATACGAACGCCCGATTAGTCCGTGTTTCGTTGGTACCGACCGACGAACCTTTCGACACCGAAGTCGAAATTCCCTCCATTTCCTTACCTCCACCTTCAAATTCTTCTTTCGAAGGTATGTCGGGACACGACCCCAACGATACCTTACCGACGGGAATGATTCCACCTCCGTTAGATGCGAATAACCCGAATCTTCCACCAGTTGTAGCGCCCGCACGAGTTGCGCTCCAGGATCTCTTCTACCCCGTCCGCACTTCTTTACCTATATGTCTTTCACCCCCACCGGCAAATGGGGACAATTTTGAAATAAAACTACATTTCATCAATATGCTGCCAAAATTTCATGGTTTGGAATCTGAAGATGCATATATCTTTATCAATAAATTCCAAAATATGTGCGCTATGATGAAAACGACCCAATTAAGTGATGACGCTATAAGGCTAAGGGTCATTCCTTTTACCTTATGTGACCTAGCCGAGAAGTGGCTATACAGCACCGCATCACATTCCATTAGAAATTGGGACGAGTTTGTGAGAGCTTTTCTGAAAAAGTTCTATCCTCATCACAAAACTGCTAGAATCCGTAACGAGATAATACAATTTTCACAGCTTCCTTCCGAACCATTTTGGAAGTGCTTCGAGAGATTTAAAGACCTACTTGTTCAATGCCCTCATCATGGGATCGAAAGTTGTCAACTTTGCCAAACATTATACGTGGGATTGAACTCGGCAACGAAGCAGTTGCTAGAAACCATATGTCAAGGTCATTTTCTCTCCAAGTTTAGCGACGAAGCGTGGCAGTTTCTTGAGGATCTTAGTGAGCAAACAATTCAGTGGGAGAGTACCAAGACCACATCATCTTCTCTGTTGGTCAATCTAGGGAAGGCATACATCAAGTAGATATGTCAATTGCTATGAAGGCCGAGATGGCCGCACTTATGAAAAAGCCAGAAGCCATTGAGACCAAAATCGCATCGTCTTCTCCTGCCCCTGCTTTACCTCCACGAACTGTTTGTGCTTGTTGTGCGAATCCATCGCATCTAACCGAAGAGTGTCCTTATAATGCATCTATTCAAGGACAAGATCAAGTCAATGCTGCCTTTCAGCAATGACAAAGAAACGATCCATACTCTTCGACATACAATCCGGGGTGGAGGAGTCACCCAAATTTCTCTTGGAACTAAAATCAACAATTCTAAGGAAATAACAATTTTCAAAGACCTCTTCCTCCACAACAACAACAAGCACCTTCACAAACTCAAAACCAGCAACCTTTCCAACAACAACCTTATACAAATCAAACGAACAATTTGGTTCAACCAAATGATGATAAGGTTATCTCGCTCGAAAAAAGTCTAGATGCATTTCTCAAGCAATCTACAGAATCCGCAGCAAGATTTGAAAATTATGTTCAGTCTTTGATGCATAACAATGCCTCACACGATCAAAGTATCAAATCTATTGAGGCACAAATTTCACAATTAACTGCTGCATTGAGCGAGAGAGAAAAGGGAAAGCTTCCGTCTCAACCAATGCCAAATCCCGGTCACACACAAAACGCATATCACAATCACAATGTAAATGCGGTGACCACGTTGAGATCCGGAAGTGAGTTGCAAAATAATGTGCGAACTATTGATGACATCCCCGCCGGTGGTTCTTCTTCTTCTTTTTCTTCTTCTTCTTTTCCATCGTCACCTTCCCCTTCTTCATTTTCTTCACTTTCTTCTTCACCTTTTTCTTTAGAGCCTATTCTCCACCCTTCACATGGCTCTACTTCTTCTAGCTCGAACGGACCCATTTCTCACAACATAAACACATCTACACCGGGATCCGTTCCTACTCCACATTCTACTCCACAAACATTTGACTCAACAAATTTTCAAAATGCACCATTTCCAAACAGGTTGAGTCCCAATAAACCAACCGCACAAGTGGAGAAGATTGTGGAATTATTTAAGCAGGTTAGCATAAATATACCTCTCTTGGATACTATCCAACAAGTTCCTTCATACGCGAAAATCTTAAAGGGCTTATGCACCTCGAAGAGAAAGGCATCTCAAGTACCCAAGAAAGTGCTAGTGGCTAGTGCAGTGAGCAATGCTATTAACCACACTCAAACCTTACCCTAAAAACGAAAGGACCCCGGCTGTCCTACGATTTCAATCACAATTGGGGATAAGAAAATTAATCGAGCACTTTTAGATCTTGGTTCTAGTGTTAACCTGCTTCCCTACTCCGTGTACGAACAATTAGGGGTTGGAGAGTTGAAACCCACTCATTGTACTCTCCAAATGGCTGATCGATCAATCACCTATCCAAGGGGTGAGCTAGAGGATGTGTTGATCAAAGTTGGGGAGTTCATATTCCCCGTTGATTTTATTGTTATGGATACACAACCTGTTGCTAACCTACGGAACCAAATTCCGGTGATCCTCGGTCGACCATTTTTGGCCACTTCCAATGCTGTAATAAACTGTCGCAATGGCTCCATGACTCTATCCTTTGGGAAGATGTCTAGCGAGTTCAATATTTATAGGATGGGAAGTCTGCCCCCCGTGCCTAAAACTAGTACACGAGAAGTTTGCCCTATTCACGAAATCACGCAGGAGGACTGCGAGCTTGAAAGATTCTTGTTTGATGAAAACAGTTTTGACGCCACTAGTGCGTTTCTCCTTAAGCCTACCACCGTTGACACAACCGATATTGATTATGAACGTTTCACTTTTTCGGATGATGACGACTCACAGCCCGAATATGAGTCTTTTGAATTTGTGGATGAGTTAGTTGAACCATCCGAATCGGTTGTTTGCAGTGATTTCGAACCTGTGTTGGAGTCCTTTGAGTTCGAGGTAGAGTCCGCAATGATTCTTTCGCCTCCGAAACTCGAACTCATGTCCTTATCGCCTCACCTTAAATATGCTTACATAGGTGAGAATGAGACTTTTCCTATTATAATATCAGCCTCTCTAGCCTTCGAGACAGAGAACGCTATTTTAAAAGTCTTACAAGACAGGCGGCAAGTTTTCGGTTGGACTATGGCGGACATCGAGGAGATCAGTTCCTTTATAATTGAACATCATATGAAATTGATGGATGATGCCAATTCAGTAGAGGACCCACAGGAACATTTTGGGGGTATTGTGGTTAGTCAACCTCCTCCTTTAGAAGTTGAACCACCCCCATTTCTTTTAAGAAGCTACGAGAATGCTAACATTCCACTGATTGCTGATCATTCGCATTCTCGTTTTGATTCATCACCACCTCCTGTCTATTCACCTCCATACCTTCCAAACCACCACTTCTATCTTCCCCAATTCTTTACGGATCGCTGCGACTTATTCTTCCACCAACTGATACTCTTTACTGATAAATTTTTCAACTGGTTGGTGTTAACGTTTGGTCTATGCAAGGTTTCGCAGTAATGTCTAACATAGTTTAAATGAAGTTTGGGGGAGGGCTTTTTTGTATATATTTTTGTTTTCCTTAACAATAAAAAAATTATAAATAAATAAACAGGGAAGTGCCGGTATTTTGACCCTCTTGGTTTAGCATGATAGTGAGGACACTGTCAAGTTCAAGTTTGGGGGTATGCTCGGTACGTCTTCTTCCTTCGCATTCATTTGTACATATTTTTGCATTTGCATATTTATTTGAAAACCCATAAAAATTGAAAATTTTCAAAATTATAAAATTTATTGTATTCAATTTTGGTCATATTTGATTTGAGTTTGACGGATAGGTTAAATAGCTAGGAACAACTAGATCTTTGACTTGGTAAATTAAAAACCCTAAAAATAACCTTCCTTAAAGTTTAACGGTAGAAAGTATATGCCTTGTAGTTTATTTAGAAATAGGCAAATTTTGGGTTCACTTCTTGGGCTAAGTCAAAATGAGGGAAGAGTATTGATGTTCTTATTAGAGTATAAATTTGAAAAATAGTTCCTAGCTTAAGTCTAGATTCTGAAAATGTATACCCTACAAATTGCACAATCACGCACCTTGAAACTTGGAATAGTAGAAGAGACTTTGAAATGCTCTTGTCTAAAGTCCTTAGTACGAAGAAAATAAAAGAAAAAGTATGAATAAAAAAAATGGACACTGGTTTTTTGTAGTTACTTAAGGCTGTAAAAATAGAAAAATCTTTAGCGAGGGTGCTTCATCACCTAGTGCCTTAGACCAACTGGTTTGGGAGTCACTGCTAAAAGCCTTGGGTATTGCAAAACTAGGAAGTACGCTTTAAAGTGCTAACGCATCTTGTAATCGGTTGTTGGTACCTCAAGAAGTATTAACGGTCGCATGAAGGATGTGTAAGCGAAACTCAAAATTCATGAATTAATAAGTACTTTGGACAAAGGACGAGAGTAAGATTGCTTGATTTTAATTTCCAAGTGTAGGGGTGATCTATACACACACGTAGGGGTACGTGATTGGAATTTAGATAAGAGAGAGGAATGAAAGATAGAACTTGTATCTTTAATAGAGTTGATAGAAATTCCTAAGTGGAGATGAAACCCTAGAAGGAAAACTTAAGAGATGCCGAAAGCTAAGTAGGTTTACATAACATATATAATCTTAAGTTAAATAATGAGTACGTGTGAAGAATGTGGGTGGATAATTTGCGAGTCAAAAGATAATAGACTTCCTTGTTAGAAAACCTAATGGGAGAACAAAAGTCAATGGGCCTAGTTGATAGGATTTTGTGGGTGTAATCCGCTGAAAACCCTCAGGAGACAACACACCTCCTATTAGGGACACCTAGAGGTTTAACGGCTTGTTGCACGTGCTCAGTGCAATCGCGTTTCCCTGCGAAAGTGCGGTTAGGATTTCAGTGAATAAAAAAATAAGTTTGCTCGAGGACGAGCAAAAGATAAGTTTGGGGGTATTTGTTCAAACCATAATATTGCACTTTTCATTCCCCTATTCTTATCCGTTTTATAAATAAACAGGTACTCTTGACGCACGTTTGTTGCATATTACAGGATACAGGTTCTTGGATCAAATACAGTGAAAAAGATGAAAGTTGATACAGAAAAGGGACTTTTGACCAACAAGTAGACGGATCTTAGTCACGAAGAACAATTTACAATTGTATAAGACAATACAGTCCGAAATGTCAAAGTGAACGGTTAAAAGATCGCTACAAGTTTTCACTGAAACATCTGGAGAAGAATTAGAAGCCCAACAGAGAAAATAACTATGGAAATAGAAAGCCCAAGAAGTAAAGAAGGAATCCCAGAAGTTTGGTGAGCTAATCTCACCAAAGGGCCGTGGAACCGCGGCCCAAGCGCCCTATTGCCGCGGTTCTGCGGCCGTATAATGCCCGTGTCGGCGCAGACTTCCTGTGTCGCTGTGTCGGTGCGTGTGTTGGGATTTTCCGTGGGGAAATATGTAATTGCACATGTGCGAGAGTCTGTAACCCTAGTTTTCATGTTTTCCTATAAATTGTAATCACAGATCTGTAAAATTCATGCCTCTTTTCAATCAATAAAATTCAGATTTGTTGGGAGTTTATTCAGATCTGTTCTGTATTGCTTGGAGGGAGCCATCAAATTAGTAAGTAATTTTATTTCTTTGTTTTAATCCTTTTAATTAGTATGTCTTTTCATCCCCTAATGAGCGAGTAATCTCCTCGCTTGTTAGGGTTAGCCTTAGGGAAAGTTTTGATAGATGAGATCTCTCACCCCTTTCATGCCATCCACACCTAAGAATTAGAACTCCATGCATGCGCACACAACCGCTCCCTACGGCATCCTACCCCTCGAGATAACGATGAACCGTAGTATAAAGGGCCAGTTGCGCGCGTTTTCCATGGAGGTTAGGGTAATTATCGATAAAGGAAGGATAAGAATCTAGAGGAAAAAAAAACATCTTCCCAAAAGATTCTAATCCACTTTATTGATAATTACCGTACCATCTAATAGATTAAAAATAAGGCATTGAAAGCGGCGAGGAAATCTTTAATCTCCAAACTTCCCCTAAATCTAACCCTAGCAAGACTTTAATTTAGATTAATTTAGTTTAGTGATGATCTAGGTTGTAGATTTAATCAATCCAAACAACATTTGGAATCAACTCGTAAAAATACATTAAGAAAATTATCCATCTCTGTGGATCGACCCGTATTCACCGGCTAGCTGCAAAGCGACGCCGTTTCTGATTGCGGTAATACAAATTTTTGGACAAAATCAGTCGACGAGACTCAAGCTCATGCTACCTCTTCACTAATGGTAGATTAGTGAAGCAAACACCCTAAACTAAATGGCTAATATAGTAAAGGATGATGAAGTAGGAAATGGGCTCACTTTAGATTATTTTTTCTCACAATATTTCATCACCTTTTCAAAAGCTAGAAAGCTTTTCCATGAGGAAGAAGAAGATGAAGTGGAGATGAGAAATGAAACTCTTGAGGTGAGAATAGCGACCATGGGTGAGTTAGTGTCATATACTAACTCATGAAGAGAATCAACCATGGATGAGTATAATGGTTAGGTTAATAAATATCTACAAGTGAAACAAAATGAGTGGACTTGGTCAGTGGTTCCACAAGCTTCTACAAGCTTGTAGCCATGACAAATATGTTAGTTATATGTATGCCCTAGAAGCCATTACTGTACATACGTTGTATATTGTAGTGGATGCTTGGACATATATAGAGAGGACTTTCTTGCTCGACATGATAGTATGCTATCTGGTTACCCTTTATATTAACATGTACTCTAATTGTCTCAATGTCACATGTTCATAAAGCCCTTAGGATGAGTACTTGACTACCAGGACTATGATGCAGATCATACTAGTTGGAACAATGTAGTCACCAAGTACATCTTTTAAATGTTCCTAGTCGTGGGAGTACCGAGACAGGGCATCGATACTCCAGAGTAGACTAGCGTATGCGCTTCTTGACCCATATGATGGGCGATAGATGATCCCATATCCATTGGTGTTTGACATCAGAGAAGGTAAACTGGTGCTCAGTGGAGACTGGGTACACTGGACGGACTCGTCGAGAACACCTAGATGGTATTATACCCCACGTCAGATGGCAGTTCTCTGGTGACACTGGTACAGAGTAGTCTGTAGACCCGAGATTGTCATAGAGTCTTGTGTGATTCCCACCGTGCTTTGATTTCCATCATACCACGTCCAAGTGGGCATGCAAAAAGATGGCTTTTGGGTACAGTTCCAAATCACATGGAGGCAATGAGCGATAGGAGGGGTTTCTTCTCTCCCGGTATAGGGAGTTGATGTTGCGCTGTGTTCGATTGGCTATAACTAGAAATCCCTGGCCAGGGTTGCTGAGATTTACTGGTAAGTGTTATCAGTAGTTTCTAGAACTGTTATAGACCTCATATCGACACGACTTATCAAGCTGCTGGGGTCTGACGTTTACCACCTCTAGGCGAGATATGCGACATATCAGACGAAGAGACCGGACTGTACGGGAGTGTTACTGACTGGACTCACAGGAGAAAGTACAGGCTTGCTTGTTGATATTCTGATCGCTCAATACCTGGGTGACTGTTACGTTTAGCTGGCCGCTTGCAGCTTGTGGGTGTTTGATATGATCATCACCTACTGTCTGCGTATTGACGATTCTTTAGAGTCCTACACAGAGGTTTCTTGGCTCAGGAAAAACGGAGTAGGTGCACATATATGATATGTGCGGGACCGAGAACAATACGTGTATGTGATACCGTATTAGATTCTCGCGATATGAGACATCGGCCGGGTATATGTGATATAGCCGGGTCATCGGATCAAGTGTTGATTCGATAAACTGATACAGATTATATTAGTCGGTTATTTATGAAATAGCCGGATTATCGGATCAAGTGTTGATTCGATAATTTAATGTATAATTATATATATGATATATTAAATTACATTAACTAGTATAAGCTCACAAAAAGAATCTTTTTCTCACTCGGGTAATACATTGATATATATGCGATATATGTTAATTGTATTATTTTAGTTTGTTACAATAAATATTGTATATGTGATATATAATATTGTAACATGTTAGGGTTATTAATACAACGTGATTAGTGGAGATTAAACATGATTAAGGTTTGATTTGGTTTAATTTTTCTAGAAGCTTCCAGAAGATTTTGTTTTGTTTTTGCAATGATATTTTGTAAAGATATTTTTGTAGATATTTAGTTAACCCAACCCAACCCTTTAACCATGGTTCATTCTCTACATGGGTTTAGTTATCATACTTAACCCATGGTTGCATTTCTAACCTCACATGGATTCATTATTCATCACAAAGTAGATGCTTCTTCTTCTTCTGGATGGAAAAGCTTTCTAGCTTTTTCATTAGTGATGAAAATGAGTGAGATTAAGAAAATAAATGAGAGCTAAATTCCTACTTCATCACCCTAATCTATTCTTGCCAATTAGATTAGGGTGTTTACTTCATTAGTGAGTGAGAGCTTGTGTTAAAGAAACTTCAAGGTAGATCATCTTTGTTATCGAAGATCGGAAGCATGCTTGCATCTTTCTCTTTGTGGAGCCTCTCTAGAGTCCGGGTACTCGATGATCGCAGCGAAGGGACCTCAACATGGAGCTTTAGAAGTGAAGGACCGGACTACAAAGGTTGTAATCCCAAATTCTTAGAAGTAAAGTTGTTTACTTGCTTTGTTTCGCCTAATCTCTAGTTTGAAGATCTTGGTTAGGGTTGTTCGGCACGTCTAAATTTTAAATCGGGCATGGTTGATACCTTATAGACCCTTGTGAGAGTGCCTAGTAACCCTACAGTGGTATCAGAGACAAGCTAGAGCTTTAGGCGAAGTCTAGACGAAGTTAGAAGTCCGATCGAACCCCGAAACCCCATATTTTACCCTTCTCTGGAAATTTTCTAAAAATGTTAATTTTTTAATATTAAAAATACTCAGAAAAATAAGCAGGAAATTATAAGGACAACTGTGAAAAACGACCCACTAATTCCATTAATGCGCCGCGGCACCGCGGCAAAGTCATGCCTTGCGCGGCGGTTCCGCGGCTGAACAGTGTAATTAAGGTTTCATTTTTCCACAGTTACATCCGTATGTGTTTCCTGATGCTTCTGGGAATTTTTAAATTTACTCAAGTGTTGAGTTTTCTGGGTTGTATTAGAAACTCATTGGTTTGATCGGAAAGTATAACTTCGTTTAGTTTTTCCGGGTAATTTTTAGAATGTGTTAAAAAGTTCGAACGAATATCAATAACTCACCTTTTCAACCTGCCGGGAAATTTCCAAGTGTTGGATTTTTCCGTAGTTTAAGAACGTTCTCAATCGTGCGAGTAACGCAGTGGACCCTCTAGAAGAACACAAACCTTAACTCGATTATGTGACCGTCTGAACCGCCTCTGAACCTTAGGGTTTAGGGCAGTACGGTGTTGCCACATGTGAGGCGTTGGCTTGACCCTTCTACGGCTGGACCATTGGTACTGTGGCATGTGATGGATATTTTTTGAACTCCGCTCAAGTGTTGAGCTATTTGGGAAATCTTGGGTGTTTGTTTATTCGATCGGGAAGTTTAACATTGTCTATTTATCTGGAATGTGTGATACAATGTTTGGAATCCACAAGTAGTTATGAGATAACTAATTTGAATGTTATAAATCTAGCAGTTCAGTCTCGGATGATCGGTTGCCTCGGGATTTTGATGCGATCAAAAGACCGTCGCAATCACGTAGCGTACACGGATACTCGCCGAGTAAACTTAATAGATAGCCATGCCCCATAGCCTCGACCAAGTGACTGTAGGAGAACCCCGTCGCCAAAAGCATCCGTTCGGGTGCTCGCGGCTGCGGTGTTACGCCTTAGTGCACTTCATCGACGGCATCCGGGGGTGCGGCCATCTACTAAAGTTTGCGACGAGCATTCGATCAGGATGTCGGGAATCTTGTTGAATTGCCCGACTTGATATTGAAAAGAGTTTTCGATAATGAGACTAAAATGCGGGGTTTATAATTGTTAGGCATGCGATGTTTAAAGAATTCATTTGGTTAGGCATGCGATGTCTAAGAAGGTTGCGGATTCCAACTGTTGTAGTTTTACACTTTCTTTTCTGCGACCATAAGTGTAATATGTGGTGTATCGCCGGATTCGTTTCTATACATCAACGACAATTGGGATACGCATATTTACTTACGTTGATGATATGTGATATTATGTGTTGCTGTGATATGTTATATTGGATTTTCGTGTTTTGAATAGCCGGGGGTTTTATGTGAGATGAGAGTTTTTCTTTTTCATTCATGTAAAATTCATTTGTATGTAATATTCTTGTATTGGGGTACTTCCGGGATGAGAATGATGTCACCATTGTATATTATTTACTTTTCCACATTAGGTAGACCCGAGGAGGGGAGCACAAGTAACCGGGTTCTAGGGTACAGTGGGAGGCCATCTCGAGGAGTCAAGACCGGGTCTCCTAACCCTAGAATTGGCAGTGTTGCTTGCCGCTCTCGTAGGGGTCTAGGGATGTGGGTTTGGCTATTCATCACGACCGTAGAATCTGTGTTTTATACAGGCTCGTATTAAAACACGGACCTCCTACTATATCCAATATTTCATATATGTTCTTCGGCTGCAATGTTCTGTGATGAGATCATATTACTGCCTGAGACGAATGTTTATATTATATATATGAGATATATATTGTATATTGATGATTTCGTTTCAAATGTGATGCTTGTGAAGCATAATAAAATAGGACTTCATTAATGAGCTTAATGAAATAAAAGAAACCTAAAGATGTTTTAGAAACTTGTTTAAAAAAAAATGGTAGCTCTAGTTCTTGCTTTGCATAGCGGTGTTCCTTGTAGAACATCCAGCACCTTATTCGATAAGGAAAGAGCCGAGATCCCTTCACCGGGAGTGACCTCTTTAGCGAAACTGGCAGATGCTACAAACACGGTTTGTCTTTTGATTGCTTATATAGTTTTTGCTTTTCATAGTGATATTTGTGAAATATCCTGCACCTTATTCGATAAGGAAAGAGCCGACGATCTCTTCACCGGGAGTGACCTCTTTAGCAAAACTAGAAAAGGCCTCAAAAACATTCCTTTTAAAAATCACTCGATTCTACAACGATATCAAGTTCATTATGCAAAAGGTTTTCTTAAAAACCTGTCGTAACCCTCCGTCATTTTAGGAAGTACGGTACTTAGTATTTGTGCTGTGTTTGTTGACCTTAATTAAGGAACAGTGTACGGTACCTAAGTGATGTCTTCCTATAAAGCATATGGTGCGATTAGTTAGGACAGTCATGTTACTTTGTTGACCTTAGTTAAGGGTCATGTGGGTGGGTCTATTTAATCAAGAAATGACGGGTAGAACTTGACTAGTGCTTATGATTTGTTGACCATAGTTAAGGTCATAAGTCACTAAGGGTAAAATATTATTGGGAATTTCAAGAGTTGAAATTTGCAATGAGATTGCATACCTTCTATGAGATAGTTGGATCCCGATACCCGCTGCGAGTAAGAGTTACTCCTGGGAGAGTTTTACACATTATAATTAGCCGATCAAGTAGGTGTGTAGAAAGGTGTTAACGGGGTTACGCCCCTGGGAAAACGAGGTTTATTTTAATTAGATCCGTGCGAAAGCACAGGGAACCTCCCTCAAAGTACCGGCACTGGCCTGGCTGAAAGATTGGCGAACTTGTAAGGTGTAATTAATCCCGGCTAGTTTTTCTTTTTAGGGTTTGAAGGAAGATTTGACTAAAACAGTGGGAGACATCCCGATTAGATATATTGATAACCAATCTAATCTTGCAAGAGCATACGCTAAGTGTTTTCTGTAAGTCCACGGTAGCGCCCCGGCCGTCTAACAGACGCCAAATGCGGAACAAAAACTTTTTACAACTGGCGCTATCGCGTACTATAACCCGAATCTGCCATTAAAGCTAAACTAACAAACTACAAAGTGGGTTAGAATTGTTATAAAAAATGATCCGAGTCCTTCGGTCTTCAACCATCATCCCACGCTTTGTTGCGGCTGCTCCGATCTCCTGAATCTCCAATCTAGTCGTCCAGGTGGCACCACGTCGACGGATCTTTAAACGGGCTCCCGCCTCTGAACCGAGGCAACTCGATCGTCAAGTTTTCTAGAAAAGACGACCAAGATGAAGTAGAGAATGAGTAGAACACTTTGTCTTGTTACGTCCAAGTCTATGGACGAACGGTTAATGAAGTTGCCTTTTGGATCGAATGGAAAAGAGAAATCGATCACATCTAATTTCTATACACCAAAACTTATACCTTTTTTCCAAATAACAACCATAATCCCCTCAAGGAGGTGGCCGGCCACTAAATAAAGGAGGGGGCGAGAGTAGGAGCAAGGGGGGTGACCATAAGCAAAGCTTATCAAGAAGAAAAAATCTTAGCACAAACAAAAATGCATTAATGTAATGAATGACTAATCTAAACCTAGTCATCATATAATTAATGCTAATGAATGAGTCACCATCCTTGTCATCACTTCTAGAACTCTAGAAGCATGACTCACCTCATGACTCACCCTCAAGAAGAAAAGATAAATCCGTCTTTAACCGAATGATAAAGACGGGTGATAGAAAACTGGAAACTGGCAACTTCCAAAAGTGATCCTGAAACGAATTTCAGGATAACCCCGTAATGGTATAAACATACCCGCATTTGTATTACGACCGAATACAAATGCATCTGAGATAAAGATATTATATCTACACAGTATAATACTCCGATCCGGCTTAAACCAAAGCCGACAAGTATTATCTTCCCGAAAAATGACATGTGCGAAAACGCACGTGCATTTTCTGAACCTTTCCATAAACCCATATGGCCTCTACAACGTTTCGCCCGAACTTGGGAAAGTGTCTGTGGGGGGACTCTAATGACTCATCAACACACTGGCACTGGGTATAACCAATAGCACGTCAGAGGTACGAGCTGTACGTGACGGTTGCCTATGTATTGATTGGAAGGGAAGCTGACGAGCGAACTCATCTCATAAACCCTACTGAGCCTAACAGTGAAAATATACATACAGTCCGGTCCGTTCGTCTAAGAGTATCGCATATCGAGCCTAGGGGGCTGGTAACGTCAGACCCCCAATAGCGGTATAAGTCGTGTCAGAGAGTAGCCCAGAACACCCTGAGATACTACTGGAGTACCTACCAGTAAATCTCCTGCCTCGGCCGAGGGCTTTGTGTAATGGCTTTCCTAGACACTGCGCGATCTCACCCCCAATACCGGGAGAGACGAATCCCCTGCCGATCCACTCACTTGCCTCCAATGTGGCTCGGGACTGTACCCAACTAAAACCTATTTGCACAAATACTTTGAGCGTGGTAGGGTAGTAATCTAAGCACAGTGGGAACTCATATGAGACAAATGACGACCTCAGGTCGATGAACTAACCTGTACACATGTCACCAGGGAATTGCCATCTGACGATATGTATAATACCAACTAGTATGTTCCCGGCGAGTCCTGTCCGGTGTACTCATAACCCAATGAGCACCTGTATACATCTTAGGTGATCAAACTGACACCAGTGGCTTGTGAGACCGGCCACCGCCCTTTGTCGGGGTCTCGACTGTATACACTAGTCTACTCTGGAGTATCGATGCCCTGTCTCGAAACTCCCACGACTAGGGACACTTTAAGGATGTGCTTACAGACCTCAGCTCCCACGTATATGATCGCCATCATACTGCTGGTAGTCAAGCAAGAATCCTATGGGCTCTATCATCATGCAATAGTGAATTAAAGCATGTATACGATGATAAAGACAAACCAGATAGCATACTATCATCTTGAGCAAGACTGTCATATCGGTATAGGTCCTGCCTCAATCATTGCAATCACGTACCTGCGATCCAATAATTGACTTTTAGGGCACTATCTCCAACAATCTCCCACTTGCACTTAAGGCTAATTATTGCGATGTCGCATACTCACATCCTGTGTGATATCGAACATCCAACTCCTCTACTAATTAGTTTCATAAAGATAGCTTGTAAAACTCTTGTGTTCGAGAAATAGCCTCAGTGAGTGAATCCGCCCTGATGTTTCTTTCTATATCTCTCTAAATCTCAAATTCGCGGAGAAAGTCATCTTCCGAATTGAGTAATACCTGTCTTAGAATATGTCTGGATATCTGATGGGACCTATTTTATAAATGAACTCCAAATCCAAACTTCTTAGACTTTATCGATAACTGAACCTAATCAGTATCCAGCACCATGCCTCCCATAGTATCCTCTTGGACCACCTGTCCATAATACTGTCCCTCATCATAGGGAAAAAACTATAACTCTGACAATCACTCTGTCAACCATGTCACCTCTGAAGCCTGGAATGATAACCGTCTTGAAGGAGGCTGCCGTCATCAAATCCGTAGAACATTCATTCATGTTCTAAAACTGCTTCCTTATGTTTTTTCAGGATTGGATTAATATAAACTTATCGCATCTAGTGCAAAAACTACATCTGGTGTGGTACTTGGCATCTCATGATTGACTCAATTGCCTAAGCAAGTGATCTGCCAATCATGCACATCCTTCTCTCCTTGAGTCTCTAAGACACCTTTAGAGAGGGTGACTCCATCACCTGCAGGTACACCACCATGCCAGGAGTCATCTATTCTAAATATCATTAGAATACTGTCAAAGTACCCACATTGGGAAACTACCAAAATCTAGATCTAAAACCATAGATCTAGTAACCAGAATGTCTAATATTATATCCATATTCTGTCTGGAAAAACAACTGTGTGACAACCACAGTACAACCGATCATGGTATAGGAATTTTACTTCCTACTCTGTGTATGTCATCCAAATACCAGGACATCACACCCTACTACCTTCTTAACAGATCCATCCCCTATTCCGATGAAGTCAAACCTATGACTGTCACATCAAAATTAGATGATCTTATCTCCGCTATATCTGCTCAAGTCTATAAATAGACATAAGCTACTTGCCCACTATACTTCCGCTGCTCCTACTGACTACGACAACCCTCTGGCAGAATAATTTCTACGTACACTTCTAAAGCATGTTTAGAACGACATTATATTTATCCTCTTGCCAGGTCTCATAGTCTGGAACAACAGTAGTGTCAAGTCTGGGTAAACAAGAACCTCCCTGTCACCGTCCTTGAGGCTACCGGAGTACCTCTCGGGTGCCTGAGGTTACCCACCATATCTGCGGAGTGGCTAATGGAATGTCAAACCTGATTGAATATATTGGTCCTATTAAATTTTCCGTAATCGTTTGCGGTTTTGGAATCACTTCCAGTTCTACCATACTCCCACTGCTGTTTTCTGAAAAATCCATTTTACTAAAACTGTGGCGAGTTAAGAACAATATCACTATTGATCTTCCAGATGGTAGAAAAGTCAACCCTCGTCGAAGCCAGGGTCAACCCATAAACTGCCATTACAGAAACGTGCCTTGAGTTATCCAGTGTCTGGTTTTAAGCATAAGCTGGACAACTCCCCGTATCTTAACATCGTTAAGATATGAACCATTCTATATACCATATAGAGATAGATGCACTAATTTAATTGGAACCAGATTCAAATCATGCAACTGTCTCCAGTGCATATCAATTTAATGGAGAGAGGCTAATCAGCATTACTCAACTTAGGAATCCATCCAATTATGAATAACCTGAAAGAGAAACAAGTTTCTCAAAACCATTACTGTTTTCTGAGTACCAATCACAAGAATCTATATCTTCGATTTCTTTGAAGAATTCTGATACTTGCGATACCTGGTTCTCTACTTTATTCTTATACCCACAACTTCTCAAAACTTAGACATTGTATTTCTACGATAACACTTGTCTAAAAACTAGAGAAGTCACAAGTAAACAGAACATAGTACGAGGACCTACCCCTTTGTCCTGACGGACACCGGACAACATACAATACTCTGTATAAGCTCCCTGAGTTTGAATAACTCAAAACCTGCGTATCGTAGGTTGAAAATTGTACCCAGGCGATTTCCTCAAATATCACTAATTACAACGAATTCCGATATAATGAGGATGATCACCTTAATTCCCAATAACTTACTCCCACTCATCATCTGTAAAACCATACAGATATGAGAATGAAACCTGGTAAATACATACCCTGGAGTAAGTATCTAATCGGGAAAACAGTTTTCTTTTAACAATGCGCAGTGAAACTGAAACATTAAAATGTCTCGTAGGGGTATCCTGGTATTCATAGTAATGCCTCTTCTATAATCCAATGCATGACTTTAACCGTATATTTCTTTGCCATCTCTCCAAATCCCTTTTTTGTCTTTAGTCGTTACCTTCTGTACACCTTCGTTAGGCTAAATGGTTTTCTTCCTTCCCTACCGTTCGCTATCAGCCTATGGTTTGGAAGAAGACTATCCAGTAAGCATAATAGGTGTACTCTCCTAATCCTAGGAGTACTAGTAACTTGAGAGAAGGTGATGATAAAAGACAACTGAATAATACCTTATTCTTTTAAAGGTGAAATAGGAGTGGCAATGAACTACGCGGTTTGTTCGTGAATGATAACAGTCGCAATTTACTTTGCCCCCTTTCTAATCCTTTTATCTTGTCTTTACATATTACCTTCTGTACACCCTACTTAGGCTAATTGGTTTTCTTCATTCCCTTCCTTTCGGCACCTGCCTATGGTTTGGAAGAAGACTATCCAATAAGCGTAATAGGTGTACTCTCCTAAACTAAGGAGCCCTCGCAACCTGAGAGAAGGTGATAATAAAAGACAACAGAATAAACCAATTCTATTTCTCCTGAACCTCGATCCATCCTCTAAGAAGTCCCTTCGAGTTTGTATATAACCATACGATGGATCTATCCAATATAAGTGGATATCCATAGTAATACAGGGTGTTCTGAGAAATACAAAGGGTAAAAGAAGGAGCGGCAATGACTTATGCAACTAAGACAATCCAAAAGCCAGTATTTTAAGAAGGTTCGGTCAACTTTGGTCACTGAGTTATAGTCTAGGGTCGGTCAAAGGTCGCTGCCAAAGAGAGAGAGAGAGAAAAGAAACACTCTGCGTGCACTCTAACCTAGATCAGAATGGTTATCACTTTATCTAATCAGGAAACCTCCCACTGTTATATCAAATTCTCCTCCAAACCAGAAAGAAGAATTAGTCGGGATCACCCGAAGAGTAAACCAACTCATCAGTGAGAATCGGGATCCAACTATCATCGCATGATAACTTGATGGAAGCCACTCTAGTTATCACACTCCAAAAGGTATGCGCATGCCTGAAAAGTTTCAGTTTTATATTTGAATCTCCCGATGTGATTTTTTGCCTCATGCTCTTATGACCTTGACTTTAGCCAACAAATCATAAGTCACATGTCAAGTTCTACCCGTCATTGTCCAGGTTAATTTGAACCCATCCGCACATAACCTTGACTTTGGCCAATAAGGCAGTACGACTGTCCCAAACCAACGCATCTATCTATGCAACAGATGAATGTTCAGCAGCTACCAAACACTATGCCTTGACTTTGGCCAACAAACATAGCTTGAATACTACTGACAATCCATAAGAAATGACGGAGGGCTACGGCTGGTTTTTGGCGAAAAACCATTAACGTAATGAACTTGATCTCGTTGAAGGAACCTGATAGCTTTTTATAAAAAAAAATAGTGGCGAAAAACCTTTTACTAAAGAGGTCACTCCCGGTGAAGGGATCTCGGCTCTTTCCTCGTGGAATGAGGTGCAGGATATTCCAACTGAATATCACGATGCAAAGCAACTTATAATCGACTATAGTGAAGTTATTACCCTGACATAAACTTATGCCCAAGGGGTCACTCCCGGTGAAGGGATCTCGGCCCTTGCCTCGTCGAATGAGGTGCAGGATATTCTAACTGAATACCACTATGCACAACAAAAGGAAACAACTTTGTAATAACACCTTTTAAAATTTGTTCCATCAACATCAAATATAGGTTTGTTTTATCCTTGCATTGATAAGAATCAATGCAGTCCCATCAATAAATCACACCAGAAAAGAACGAAAATAAAATGTACGTATATGCCATCCGCATTCGTCACTGGGTCCCGTCATCACCCGTTTGGTTACTTAACTAACGACAGAGCGGGGGCTGGACTAGCGCGGGTGTAAAACATATACAACATCTAATAGTATATATAGCAATATACAATAATCGCTCCAGGCGTGATAATATGCAATATTACAGAAAAGTAATAAGCATCACAGAAAATACAGATAATCTGGGATCCCCGGGTTTCACAGAGCCGCTGCTGAAACCTGACGCTCCCCTAGTCGTGTGGATAGCCTGTGCAATGAAACCTAGACCCCTACGGGTGCGGCAAGTTACCCGCCAAAAGCTGAAGCGAGGTAGTCCCCACAACATAGTGAATGGAACACCCGGCACTTCACTGAATTCGGTAAATTGAGCACCCCTCCTTGGGTCAACCTGTACCCCCTACGAGTGCGGCGAATAGTCTGCCAAATCTAGAGTGAGGTTCCTTTGCCTCTCAAAGCCATGAGATACGGACCCTTTGCCCTCCAGAACCCGGCTATCCGTGCACTCCTTTTCGGGATAATCCTAGTACAGAAATAAAAATACGTACAACGGGTACATCGACCTCAACCCGGTCATGCCCCAAAAGAATATTATACAACAGGCAGTGACGGAAGTCCACATGTTGGACGCTCGCCCCGTAATATCAGATGTACAAATAAATCCAAACTGCATTATCATTGCACTTTGCTATCCACCACGACATATCCGCAACATCACAGCACAACACAGAACATCAACGTGAATGTCACGTTCGCAACCCGTCTAAAAGATCTATAGCAATCAGACGCGGTTTACCGATCAAATGACATTCCCGGTCGGAGATATAATGTAAATACTGCATACTAACAAGTTTAAAATTTCGATCGACTAAATTTCCCGAAGTGGGCCCCACGTACATCTGCTGTACAGTAACAAAATCTGGGCCCAAAAGAACTATACCAAAAACCACAATTTCCAAAATTAGGCTCTCTGGAAAAATTTGGTTCACTATTCCCACTAAAGCGCCGCGGTTCCGCGGTCAAACCCTTGGTTTGACCGCGGATCCGCGGTGGCTTTGTGGGATCACGTGCCCAAATTTTTCCACAAAGCTTAAATAACCCTGCACAGTTTTCTGCTATATGTAAAATAATTTTTAGAACCTTTTAAAAATCGACAGAAACCTGTGTGCCAGAAAATTGCGATTTCGGAAATTCGTTCGATCGATATTTTAAACACGTTAGCACAAGTTAGTATAGCTTAATGGTGAGGCTCTGATACCACTGTAAGTCCACGGTAGCGCCGCGGCCGTCTAACAGACGCCAAATGCGGAACAAAAACTTTTTACAACTGGCGCTATCGCGTACTATAACCCGGATCTGCCATTAAAGCTAAACTAACAAACTACAAAGTGGGTTAGAATTGTTATACCGAACGATCCGAGTCCTTCGGTCTTCAACCATCATCCCACGCTTTATTGCGGCTGCTCCGATCTCCTGAATCTCCTGTCTAGTCATCCAGGTGGCACCACGTCGACAGATCTTTAAACGGGCTCCCGCCTCTGAACCGAGGCAACTCGATCGTCAAGTTTGCTAGAAGAGACGACCAAGATGAAGTAGAAAATGAGTAGAACATTTTGTCTTGTTACGTCCAATTCTATGGACGAACGGTTAATGAAGTTGCCTTTTGGATCGAATGGAAAAGAGAAATCGATCACATCTAATTTCTATACACTAAAACTTATATCTTTTTTCCAAATAACAACCATAATCCCCTCAAGGAGGTGTCCGGCCACTAAATAGAGGAGAGGGGAGAGTAGGAGCAAGGGGGGTGACCATAAGCAAAGCTTATGAAGAAGAAAAAATCTTAGCACAAACAAAAATGCATTAATGTAATGAATGACTCATCTAAACCTAGTCATCATATAATTAATGCTAATGAATGAGTCACCATCCTTGTCATCACATCTAGAACCTTCTAGAAGCATGACTCACCTCATGACTCACCCTCAAGAAGAAAAGATAAATCCGTTTTTAACCGAATGATAAAGACGGGTGATAAAAAACTGGAAACTGGCAACTTCCAAAAGTGATCCTGAAACGAATTTCAGGATAACCCCGTAATGGTATAAACATACCCGCATTTGTATTACGACCGAATACAAATGCATCTGAGACAAAGATATTATATCTATACAGTATAATACTCGGATCCGGCTTAAACCAAAGCCGACCAGTATTATCTGCCCGAAAAATGACATGTGCGAAAACGCAAGTGCATTTTCCGAACCTTACCATAAACCCATATGGCCTCTACAACGTTTCGCCCGAACTTGGGAACGTGTCTGTGGGGGGACTCTAATGACTCATCAACATACTGGCACAGGGTACAACCACTAGCACGTCAGAGGTACGAGCTGTACGTGACGGTTGCCTATGTATTGATTGGAAGGGATGATGACGAGCGAACTCATCTCATAAACCCTACTGAGCCTAACAGTGACAATATACATACAGTCCGGTCCGTTCGTCTATGAGTATTGCATATCGGGCCTAGAGGGCTGGTAACGTCAGACCCCCAATAGCGGTATAAGCTGTGTCATAGAGTAGCCCAGAACACCCTGAGATACTACTGGAGTATCTACCAGTAAATCTCCTGCCTCGGCCGAGGGCTTTGTGTAATGGCTTTCCTAGACACTGCGCGATCTCACCCCCAATACCGGGAGAGACGAATCCCCTGCCGATCCGCTCACTTGCCTCCAATGTGGCTCTGGACTGTACCCAACTAAAACCTGTTTGCACAACTCCTTTGAGCGTGGTAGGGTAGTAATCTAAGCACAGTGGGAACTCACATGAGACAAATGACGACCTCAGGTCGATGAACTAACCTGTACACATGTCACCAGGGAACTGCTATCTGACGATATGTATAATACCAACTAGCATGTTCCCGGCGAGTCCTGTCCGGTGTTCTCATAACCCAATGAGCACCCGTATACATCTTAGGTGATCAAATTGACACCAGTGGCTTGTGAGACCGTCCACCGCCCCTCGTCGGGGTCTCGACTGTATACACTAGTCTACTCTGGTGTATCGATGCCCTGTCTCGAAACTCCCACGACTAGGGACACTTTAAGGATGTGCTTACAGACCCCAGCTCCCACGTATATGATCGCCATCATACTGCTGGTAGTCAAGCAAGAATCCTATGGGCTCTATCATCATGCAATAGTGAACTAAAGCATGTATACGATGATAAAGACAAACCAGATAGCAAACTATCATCTTGAGCAAGACTGTCATATCGGTATAGGTCCTGCCTCAATCATTGCAATCACGTACCTGCGATCCAATAATTGACTTTGAGGGCACTATCTCCAACATTTTCTTCTCTCTCACTCTCCTGGTTACGACTATGTCACTCCTTATTCAAAATAATAATACGGATATATTGACCGAACCCGCTTGTTCTACTGCGCTAGGGAACGTTGGTCCCGCTCCAACTTATAATTGTTATAAGACAGAGCAGGAAATAGGAGATTACCAGAATTCCCGTACCGCCCAAACGAAGAAAGTACATGTTGATGCATCTTCTTCGGGTGTGTTCATTACACAGAACTATTTCTCAATATCCTTTATGTCCTGGGTATTTGATACCGGATGAGGATCCTACATATGTAATTTGTTACATAGGCTACAGATAGGTAGAGAACTGAGAACGAGTGAGAAATTTCATAAGATAGAAACGGTGCAAGTGTTGCAGCCAAGTCTGTTGGTAGTTATCACCCTGTATTACCAGAATACATTGATTCTGAACGAATTTTATTAGATACCGAACCTGATATACAACATCATATCAGTCTCTTTATTAGTAAAGAAGGATATAATTTTGTATTGTTGGATAATGTTTTGAACATTTCCTATATCAAGAGTCGATCAGTTCAGGCACATTATCTAAAAGCATAGACGTTCTAAATCAAACCACAGTTCTTAACGTACAGAACACACACAAGAGGAAGAGTTCAGAAATGAACGAATCCTTCTTGAGGCATTGTAGACTAGGTCATATCAATGCGACCCGACTAGCTGAAGTTATATATAGATGCATATTTAAATTAGTTTGAATTTACATCTTGTGAAACTTGCCGGTCATGTCACAGAGATAAGATGACCACAGCTCCGTTTATTGGAAACAGAGAAAGAGTTAGTGATCTCTTGGGATTGATACATGCTGATGTATGAATGTCCCCAGTCTACACATGCCAGGACCGGTTCTTTGTACTTCATTACATTCACTGATGATCTCTCAAGATTCAGACATATGTTCCTGTTGAAACACAAGTCCGAAACTTTTGAGATAATCACAGAATATAAGTTAGAAGTAGGGAACCAAAAACGGGTATAAGTATTATGTCCTTTGATCAGATCAAGGAGGAGAATACTTGAGCACGGAATTCCTGGACTATTCTAAAGGAGAATGGGATTCTCTCTCAGCATTACTCCTCCGTATACACCACAGTAAAATGGTGTATCGGGGCGGAGCAATCACACCCAATTTGATATGGTGCGCTCTATGATGAGTACTACTGAGTTTCCTAATTCCTTTTGGGAGTTATGCACTTGTGAAGCTGCATACCTACTGAATAGGGTTCCAATCAAATCAGTTGCCTACCACTTCATATGTGATATGGAATGGGAAGAGCCCATATCTTAAGTAAGTTAAGATTTGGGGTTGTTCGGCCTATATCTAAAAGCAAAATCCAGACAAACTCGGGGCAAAGTCAGTTTTTTGGAAGTTTGTTGGATATCCCAAGCATTCGCAAGGGAATATCTTCTACCAAACCGAGGAACAAAAGATGTTTTGTTTCTCAGCATGCCACCTTTGTGAAAGAGAATTTCTTGTGAAGAAATTATTGGTCATTATGTAGAACTGGAAGGAGTTCCAGCTATTCAAACTGCAGCTGATGATTTGGTAGAACCAAAAGATTCAATAGTTTCCAACAAACCTCAGCCTCTCCGCCGATCTAGTAGGGTTCCTCACCCACCTGAGAGATACTTCAGTTTTCTCTATGACAGTGGGATCGAGGATTGCATTATGAGATGATGACACAACTAGTTTCGAGCTGGCCATCAGGAGTGGGGACTCTGTGAGAATGGATGGATGCTTAGCGATCTGAGATGGAATCCTTATACACCAACAAAGTATGGACTTTGGTTGCTTTATCTGAAGGGTTAAATCCCCATCAGGAGCAAGTATATCTTGAGAAGATTACTTAGTGTACATAGAAAAGTTGAGACTTTCAAAGCGATGCTTAAGTCCATCCAGATCCTACTTGCCACGGCTACATACCATGACTATGATATCTGGCGGTTGGGTGTCATGACTGCTTTTCTAAATATTGATTTGGAAGAGAGCGTCTATAAGTATAGAGCCAGAGGGCTTCGTAGACAGTGGGAGCAGCGGAAATGTGAGCAAGATGTTTTATGTGATAAATCAGGCATCGCGGAGTTGGAACGCCTGTTTTGATGAGGTAGTCAAAGAGTTTGACTTCATCAAAATGGAAGATGAACCTTGTATATACAAAAAGGTAGTAGGGAGTATGGTGGTGATCCTCGTGTACTACGTGGATGACATACTCTTGATAGGGAAGGAGTTTCCTATGCTACGCTTGGTCAATCTCCTCTTATCACAAAGATTCTCCATATAGGATCAAGATGATACCTCCTAAATCCTGTGTTATGGATCTATGAGATAGATCTAATTGGATGTTAGGATTCTCACTAGTTGTAGTGAGATGGTATCAATCGATCCTGGGGAGAATCATTGGAAAGGTTCCAGGGTGATAAGGACGACTGAATGTCAATCGCAGGCATTGTCTTTACCCTCAGTGGAGGGAAGGTATGTTGGAAGAGTTCCAAGCTAGATACTGTGACTTACTAGACGATTAAAGGCAAGATACATCGTTACCAAGGATGCTACCAAAGAGGCAGTCTGGATATATATAAGTTCATGAGATGAACTTCGTTCCTGCCATTGTGTGACAATGGAGTTGTGGCTTATGCCAAGGAACCCTCGCCCCATCAGAAATCCAGATATAATTCTTAGGTAGTATAACCTAATCATGGAGATGGTTGATCTCCATGGAGATCGAGGTTAGGAGAGTAAACACAGAGGACAACAGCGCGGATCCACTCACAAAGGCCTAATTCCCAGTAGAGACTTTTATGGGATGGTTGAGTATGAGATACTTCAACCACAGCTTATTGTTGGGTATGAGATACTACAACAGATGGCCCTAGTGCAAGTGGGAGATTCTTAGTTATATGTATGCCCTAGAGGCCATTACTGTACATATGTTGTATATTGTAGTGGATGCTTGGACATATATAGGGAGGACTTTCTTGCTCGACATGATAGTATGCTATCTGGTTACCCTTTATCTTAACATGTACTCTGATTGTCTCTATGTCACATATTGATAAAGCCCTTAGGATGAGTACTTGACTACCAGGACTATGATGCAGATCATACTAGTGGGGACAGTATAGTCGCCAAGTACATCTTTCAAATGTTCCTAGTCGTGGGAGTACCGAGACAGGGCATCGATATTCCAGAGTTGACTAGCGTATGCGCTTCTTGACCCATATGATGGGCGTTGGATGATCCCATATCCATTAGTATTTGACATCAGAGAAGGTATACGGGTGCTCAGTGGAGACTGGGTACACTGGACGGACTCGCCGAGAACTCCCAGATGGCATTATACCCCACGTCAGATGGCAGTTCTCTGGTGACACTGGTACAGAGTAGCTTGTAGACCCGAGATCGTCATAGAGTCTTGTGTGATTCCCACTGTGCTTTGATTTCCGTCATACCACGTCCAAGAGGGCGTGCAAAAAGGTGGCTTTTGGGTACAGTCCCGAATCACATGGAGGCAATGAGCGATAGGAGGGGTTTCGTCTCTCCCGGTATAAGGAGTTGATGTTGCGCTGTGTTCGATTGGCTATAACTAGAAATCCCTGGCCAGGATTGCTGAGATTTACTGGTAAGTGTTATCAGTAGTTTCTCGAACTATTATAGACCTCATATCGACACGACTTATCAAGCTACTGGGGTCTGACGTTTAGCACCCCTAGGCGAGATATGCGACATATCAGATGAAGAGACCGTACTGTACCGGAGTGTTACTGACTGGATTCACAGGAGAAAGTACAGGCTTGCTTGTTGATCTTCTGATCGCTCAATACCTGGGTGGCTGTTACGTTTAGCTAAGCGCTTGCAGCTTTTGGGTGTTTGATATGATTATCACCTACTGCCGGCGTATTGACGATTCTTTAAAGTCCTACACAGAGGTTTTTGGGTTCAGGCAAAATGGAGTAGGAGCACATATATGATATGTGCGGGACTGAGAACAATACGTGTATGTGATACCGTATTAGATTCTCGCGATATGAGATATTGGCCGGGTATATGTGATATAGCCAGATCATCGGATCAAGTGTTGATTCAATGAACTGATACAGATTATATTAGTCGGTTATTTGTGAAATAGCCGGATTATCGGATCAAGTGTTGATTCGATAATTTAATGTATAATTATATATACGATATATTAAATTACCTTAACTAGTATAAGCTCACAAAAATATTCTTTTTCTCACTCGGGTAATACATTGATATATATGCGATATATGTTAATTGTATTATTTAGTTTGTTACAATAAATATTGTATATATGATATATAATATTGTAATATGTTAGGGTTATTAATGCAACATGATTAGTGGAGATTAAACATGATTAAGGTTTGATTTGGATTAATTTTTCTAGAAGCTTCTAGAAGCTTTTGTTTTGTTTTTGCAAAGATATTTTGTAAAGATATTTTTGTAGATATTTAGTTAACCCAACCCAACCCTTTAACCATGGTTCATTCTCTACATGGGTTGATTTATCATACTTAACCCATGGTTGCATTTCTAACCTCACATGAATTCATTATTCATCACAAAGTAAATGCTTCTTCTTCTTCCTTCTTCTTTTGGATGGAAAAGTTTTCTAGCTTTTTCATTAGTGATGAAAATGACTGAGATTAAGAAAATAAATGAGAGCTAAATTCCTACTTCATCATCCTAATCTATTCTTGTTGGAGATAGTGCCCTCAGAGTCAATTATTGGATCACAGGCACGTGATTGCAATGATTGAGGAGGACCTATCCCGGTAGGACGGTCTTACTCAAGATGATAGTATGCTATCTGGTTTATATTTATCATCGTGTACTGCTTTAGGCGACCTGACGGGTCGCTATTGCACGTTGATAGAGCCTCTAGGATTCTTGCTTGACTGCCAGCAGTATGAGGGCGATCATATACGTGAGAGCTGGTAGTCTATAAGCACATCCTTAAATGGTCCCTAGTCGTGGGAGTTTCAAGACAGGGCATCGATACTCCAGAGTAGACTAGTGTATACAGTTGAGACCCCGACGAGGGACGGTGGCCGGTCTTACAAGCCACTGGTGTCAGTTGGTTCACCTAAGATGTATACAGGTGCTCGTTGGGTTATGAATACACCGGACATGACTCGCCGGGAACATGCTAGTTGGTCTTATACCTGACGTCAGATAGCAGTTCCCTGGTGACATGTGTACAGGTTAGTTCATCGACCTGAGGATCGTCATTTGTCTCGTGTGAGTTCCCACTTTACTTTGATTACTACCCTACCACGCTCAAAGGAGACGTGCAAACAGGTTTTAGTTGGGTACAGTCCCGAGCCATATGGAGGCAGTGAGCTGATCTTCGGGGGTTCGTCTCTCCCGGTATTGGGGGTGAGGTCGCGCTGTGTCTAGGAGAGCCAGGACATGAAAAGTTCTTGGCCAAGGCTGGAGATTTACTGGTAGGTATTCCAGTAGTATCTCAGAGTGTTCTGGGCTGATCTCTGACACGACTTGTACCGCTTTTGGGGTCTGACTTTTACCAACCCCCTAGGCCCGCCATGCGATGCTCATAGACGAACGGACCGGACTGTACGAATATTGTCCCTGACAGGCTCAGTAGGGTGTCAGGATGAGTTCGCTCATCGACGTCCCTTTTGGTCAATAGCTGGTAGCCCGTCACGTATGGCTAATACCTCTGACGTGCTAGTGGTTAAATCCACAGCCATATTGACGAGCCTTTAGAGTCCCCCACATTCAGTTGCTCAAGTTTTCGGGCGAAACGCTGTAGAGGCCGTATGGAGATATGGCAGGGTTCGATCAGATACGTGCGGTATTGCACGGATCAGGATCGGACAGATAATACTAGCCGGCTTTGGTTTAAGCCGGATCCTAGTATAGTACAGTGTAGATTTTGTCTCATTGCATTTGTATTCGGTCGGAATACAGATGCGGGTGTGTATACACAGTGTCGGGGTTTTCCTGTAATTTATTACGGGATCAGTTTTCTAGAGTTGCCAGTTTGCTTTTCCGTTTTGCCCATATTTCTTTGTATCTTTCATTTGCCGAAGTTTGGTGGAGGAGGGCTTATTTGCATTTGTGCAAATAAGCAATTTGGAAGGGGGTCTTTGCACTTTGTTGTGTCGTGATCACTTGACTTTTTGCTTCATGATAGTTTTCATGATGGCTTGACTTTGTGTTGAGATGATGAGGTTGGTGGAGTGTGGGTTTGTGCTTGTGATCATTTTCTTTTCATGATATCATTTGATTCCCTCTTGCATTATTGACTCACTCACTTCCTCTCTCATTCTCTCTACTCCCATAAGCATATGGCCGGCCACTAAAGAGGAAGGGGCTGTCCAGTTGGGTGTGGGTCTTTTGGTTCATCTCATATCATTTTTCTTCACAAAAATTCCCAAGTTCAACTCCATAGTTCATTTCCTCCACCACAAAAGCAACATCCACTACCCCAAATGAGACATGAGTTCTACACACATTCTACAGCAAATCTTGGGCACGTCGGCTCGCCAACTTCGTGCCCGAGTTGCCTCGGTATAGAGGTGGGAGCCCGTAAAAGAAGCAGGCGACGTGGTGCCCTTCCAGCAAGGAGGTGGAGACCGGATATTCCGCGAGAGATCGGGACGACGACGAGAAGACCGGAGGACACGGATCGCTCGGTATATCTCTCTTCCCATCTTATAGTTAGCTAGGACTAGTTTAATGGCACGATCCGGGTTTATAGTGCGCGGTGGTGCCGGTTTGAAAAGTTAAAGTAAATCACCGCTTCCGCATTCCGGCGTCGGATTGACGGCCGGAGCGCCGCCGTGCACTTACAGTGGTATCAGAGCCTCGCCATTAACCTAGTCTAGCTTGGTCTAATGTGTTTACATTTCCGATCGAACAAAAATCCTCAAAAACCGTATTTTCATTTGCACAGTTTCTGTCGAAATTTTTTTGGACTCTAAAAATTTTTCAGGTTGTTGCAGAGAGATGTGCATGATGTCATGAGAATACTGGTGAAATTTGGTCGGCTGAACTCTCTGTATAGCCGCGGAACCGCGGCCTTAACCCCCATTTGGCCGCGGTTCCACCGCAGAAAAGTGAGCTCACTGCACCAAATTTCATGCAGTGATTCCTGAGTTGAAATTAGGGTTTTTGGAATATCATTTTTTGGCCCAGAATTTCTTTAGCTGCTACAGTAATGCTTGGGGCCCACTTGGGAAATTTTGATCGATCGGATATTTTAAACACACTAGTTCACAGTATTTACATTATATCTGCGACCGTGAATGTCACTTGATCGGTAAATCATGTCTAACTGCTATAGCCCGGTTAGACGGATTTGCGAACGTGATATTCACGTTGATGTTCTGTGATTTTGCTGTGATGTTCCAGATCGGTCGTGGGGATAGCCTCGTTGAAGTGGTAGTACAGTTTTGTTGTATTATGTACATTTGATATTGCGGGGCGAGCGTCCGACAAGTGGACTGCCGTCACTGCCTGTTTGTATTATTCTTTTGGGGCACGACCAGGTTGCGGTTGATGTACCCGTTGTATGTATATTTTACTCTCTGTACTAGGATTACCCCGTGGAGGGGTGCACGGATAGCCGGGTTTTAGAGGTCAACGGGGCCGCATCTCATGGCATTGCGACGGAGGGGGCTTCACTCTAGAATTGGCGGGCTATTCGCCGCACTCGTAGGGGGTACAAGTTGACCCAGGAGGGGTGCCTAAGTTACCGGATTCCGTGAAATGCTGGGTGGTCCATTCACGTTGCTGAAGGGGGCTGCCTCGCTTCAGGTTTTGGCGGGTAACTTGCCACGCCCGCAGGGGTCTAGGATTTCATTGCACAGGCTATCCACACGACCAGGGGAACGTCGGGTTTCAGCGGCTCAGTGAAACCCGGGGATCCCAGATATCTGTATTGTTCTGTGATGCTGTACATTTCTGTGATGTTGCATTTTATCACGCCTTGAGCGATATATTATATATTGATATATATATACTAGTAGATGTTGTATATGTTTTGCATCCGCGCTAGTCCAGTCCCTGCTCTGTCGTTAGTTAGCTAACCTAACGGGTAATGACGGGACCCAGTGGCGAATGCGGATGGCATATACATACATCAGTATATTTTCGTTCTTTGTGGTGTGATCAATTGATGGGACTGCGTTGATTCGGATCAATTCAAGTTAAAAACAAACCTAAACTGATGTTGTTGGAACATTTTTCAAAAAAGCTGTTATTGCAAGGACGTTCACTTTTGTTTTGCACAGTGGTATTCAGTTGGAATATCCTGCTCCTCAGTCGACGAGGCAAGGGCCGAGATCCCTTCACCGGGAGTGACCCCTTGGACAAAAAGTTTGCGTAAGGGCAATAACTTCACTATAGCCGATTACTTTTGCTTTGTATTGTGGTATTCAGTTGGAATATCCTGCACCTCATTCTACGGGGAAAGAGCCGAGATCCCTTCATCGGGAGTGACCTCTTTAGCAAAGGTTTTTGTCACTATATTTTTCTAAAAAGCTATCCGTTCCTTCAACGATATCAAGTTCATTACATTAAAGGTTTTCGCCAGAAACCATTCGTAGCCCTCTGTCGTTTCATATGGGTGGTCAATAGTATTCAAGCTGTGTATGTTGGCCAAATTCAAGGCACAGTGATTGGTAGCTATTGAGTATTCATATGCAGCATAGATAGATGCGTTGGTTTGGGGCAGTCGTACTACTATTTTGGCCAAAGTCAAGGGTATGTACGGGTGGGCTCAAATTAACCTGGAGAATGACGGGTAGAACTTGACATGTGACTTATGATATGTTGGCCAAAGTCAAGGTCATAAGAACATGGGGTAAAAATCCACATCGGGAGATTCTAAAGAAACTGAAACTTGCCAGATATGCGCATACCTTCTGGAGTATGATAGCGTGAGCGGATTCCGTCACGTTATCATGCGATGATAGTTGGATCCCGATTCCCACTGATGAGTTGGTTTACTCCTCGGGACATCCCGACTAATTCTTCTTTTAGGTTTGGAGGAGAATTTGACGGTACAGTGGGAGGTTTCCAGATTAGATAAATTGGTAACCATTATGATCTAGGTTAGAGTGCACGCTGAGTGTTTCTTTTCTCTCTCTCTTTGGCAGCGACCATTGACCCGACCCTAGACTATGACTCAGTGACCAAGTTGACCGAACCTTCTTAAACACTGGCTTTTGGATTGTCAGAGTTGCAGACCTCATTGCCACTCCTACTTTTACCCTTTTCTCCAGGACACCCCGTATTACTACGAACGTCCACTTCCATTGGAAAAAACCATCGTATGGTTAGATACGAACTCGAAAGAATTTATTCGAGTATGGTTTCAGGTTCTGGAGGAAACGGATAGGACTATTCAGTTGTCTTTTCCTTTTACCTTCTCTCAGGTTGCGAGTACTCCTTGGTTTAGGAGATAGTACACCTATTACGCAAATTGGATAGTCTTCTTCCAAACCATAGGCAGGTGCCGACCGGTAGGGAATGAAGAAAACCAATTAGCATAATGATGGTGTACAGAAGGTATTAACTTAAGACAAAGCAAGAGATTAGTAAGAGGGCAAAGTAAATTGCGACTGATATTCACGACCAAACCAAGTTTTTCTTCGCCAATCCTAAATCACCTTTGTATTTCTCCAGAACACTCCGTATCATTACGAAGATCCACAGTTTTTTGGATACTCCATCGTATGGTTATATATGAACTCGAAAGGAACTTGTTCCAGTTCGGTGATGGATTCTGGTTTAGGAGAAATATGAATAAGGTTTATTCGGTTGTCTTTTATCTTCACCTTCTCTCATTGCGAGTGCTCCTAGGATTAGGACAGTACACCCATTATGCTTATTGGATAGTCTTCTTCCAAACCATAGGCTGGTGTCGAACAGTAGGAAAGGAAGAAAACCATTTGGCCTAAAGGGGTGTGCAGAAGGTAATGACTAAAGACATAGAAAGGGATTTGGAAAGATGGCAAAGAATTACACGGTTATAGTTGTGAATCTGGATAATGGAAGAGGCATTACTAGGAATACCAGGATACCATAGTACAGTTTCCAACTTACGACACACAGAGAATGAGTTATCAGACTCAAAGGACTTATACAGAGTATTGTATGTTGTCTAGGGTCCATTAGGATAGAGGGGTCGGTCCTCGTACTGTATTCGGTTTACTTATGACTTCTCTAGTTTTTAGACAGGTGTTTCGTAGAAACACAAGGTCCGAATTTTGAGAAGTTATAGGTATATGAATAAAGTAGAGAACCAGGTATTGCGAGTATCGGGATTCTTCGAGGTGATCGAAGATGTAGATACTTGTATGTGGTGTTCAGTTGATAGTAATGTTTAAGAGAAATTGCTTCTCTTTCAGGTTACTCATAATTGGAAGCACTACTAAGTTGAGTAATACTGATCGGCCTCCTTCCATTTAGTTGACATGCACTGGAGACAGCTGCATGGTTTGAATCTGGCTCAATTAAATCAGTGCCTCTGGTCCTATATTGGATATAGAATAGTTCGTATCTTAACGATGTTAAGATACGGGGAGTTGTCCGGCTTATGCTTAAAACCAGAATCTGGATAACTCAAGGCACGTTTCTGTAATGGCTGTTTGTGGGTTAACCCAGGCTATGACGAGGGTTGACATTCTACCATCTGGAAGATCAATAATGGTATTGTTCTCAACTCGCCACAGTTTTAAATAAAAATGGATTTTTTCAGAAAACAGTAGTGGGAGTATGGTAGAACTGGAAGTGATTCCAGAACCGCAAACGATTACTGAAGATTTAATAAAGAACCTAAAGATTCAATCTTGTTTGACATTCCATTGGCCACTCCGCAGATACGGTGGGTAACCTCAGGCACCCGAAAAGTACTCCGGTAGCCTCAAGGACAGTGACAGGGAGGTTCTTGTTTACTCAGACTTGCCATTGCTGTTGTTCCAGACTGTGAGACCCGGCAGGAGGATGAGTATAGCGTCGTTCTAAACTTGCTTTAGAAGTGTACGTTTATATGACTCTGCCAGAGGGTTGTCATGGTCAGTGGGAGCAGCGGAAGTATGGTGGACAAGTGACTTATGTCTATTTATAGACTAAAGCAGATGTAGCGGAGATAGATCATCTATTTCTGATGTGACAGTCATAGGTTTGACTTCATCAGAATAGGGGTTGGATCTGTTAAGAAGGTGGTAGGGTGTGATGTCATGGTATTTTGATGACATACACAGAGTAGGAAGTGTTATTCCTATACTACGATCGGTTATACTTTGGTCGTCACACAGTGGTTTCTCCACATGGGACTTGGACATTATATCAGCCATACTGGTTACTAGATCTATGGTTTTAGATCTAGATTTGGGTGGTTTCCCAATTAAGGGTACTTAGACAGCATTCTAAGAGTATTTAGAATGGACGACTCCTGGCACGGTAGTGTACCTGCAGGTGATGGAGTCACCCTCTCTAAAGATGTCTTACAGACTAAAGGGGAGAGGGATGTGCATGATTGGCAGATCACATGCTTAGGCAATTGAGTCAATCATGAGATGTCAAGTACCACACCAGATGTTGTTCTTGCAGTAGATGCAATAAGTTGATATTGATCCAATTCTAGAGAAACAGTCGAAAGCAGTTTTAGAACATAAGTGGATGTTCTAGGGATATGATAACGACAGCCTCATTCGGGAGGCAGTTATCATTCCAGGCTTCCAAGGTGACTTGGACGACAGGGAGGTTGTCAGAGTTATAGTTTTCCTTCTGACGAGGGGCAGTATTTTGGACAGGTGGTCCAAGGCAATACTGAGGGAGGCATGGCGCAGGTACTGATTAAGTTCAGTTGACGATACAGTCTAAGAAGTTTGGATTTGGAGTTCATTTATGAGCTAGGTCCCATCAGACATCCAGACATTCTAAGACAGGTATTGCTCATTTCGGGAGATGGCTTTCTCCGCGAACTTGAGATATAGAGAGACATAGAAAGAAACATCAAAGCTGATCCACTCACTGAGGCTATTCCTCGAACGCAATAGTTTCGCAAACGAGCTTTGTGAGAGTGACAAGTAGAGGAGTTGGGTGTTCGGTATCACACGGGCTGTGAGTATGCGACATCGCAATAATTAGCCTTGAGTGCAAGTGGGAGATTGTTGGAGATAGTGCCCTCAGAGTCAATTATTGGATCACAGGCACGTGATTGCAATGATTGAGGGAGGACCTATCCCGGTAGGACAGTCTTACTCAAGATGATAGTATGCTATCTGGTTTATCTTTATCATCGTGTACTGCTTTAGGTGACCTGACAGGTCGCTATTGCACGTTGATAGAGCCCCTAGGATTCTTGCTTGACTGCCAGCAGTATGAGGGCGATCATATACATGAGAGCTGGTAGTCCATAAGCACATCCTTAAATGGTCCCTAGTCGTGGGAGTTTCGAGACAGGGCATCGATACTCCAGAGTAGACTAGTGTATACAGTCGAGACCCCGACGAGGGGCAGTGGCCAGTCTCACAAGCCACTGGTGTCAGTTGGTTCACCTAAACTATATACAGGTGCTCATTGGGTTATGAGTACACCGGACAGGACTCGCCGGGAACATGCTAGTTGGTCTTATACCTGACGTCAGATAGCAGTTCCCTGGTGACATGTGTACAGGTTAGTTCATCGACCTGAGGATCGTCATTTGTCTCATGTGAGTTCCCACTGTACTTTGATTACTACCCTACCACGCTCAAAGGAGACGTGCAAACAGGTTTTAGTTGGGTACAGTCCCGAGCCACATGGAGGCAGTGAGCAGATCTTCGGGGGTTCGTCTCTCCCGGTATTGGGGGTAAGGTCGCGCTGTGTCTAGGAGAGCCAGAACATGAAAAGTCCTTCGCCAAGGCAGGTGATTTACTGGTAGGTATTCCAGTAGTATCTCAGGGTGTTCTGGGCTGATCTCTGACACGACTTGTACCGCTTTTGGGGGTCTGACTTTTACCAACCCCCTAGGCCCGCCATGCGATGCTCATAGACGAACGGACCAGACTGTACGGATATTGTTACTGACAGGCTCAGTAGGGTGTCAGGATGAGTTCGCTCATCGACGTCCCTTTTGGTCAATAGCTGGTAGCCCATCACGTATGGCTAATACCTCTGACGTGCTAGTGGTTAAATTCACAGCCATAGTATTGACGAGTCTTTAGAGTCCCCCACATTCAGTTACTCAAGTTTTCGGGCGAAACGCTGTAGAGGCCATATGGAGATATGGCAGGGTTCGATCAGATACGTGCGGTATTGCACGGATCAGGATCGGACGGATAATACTAGCCGGCTTTGGTTTAAGCCGGATCCTAGTATAGTACAGTGTAGATTTTGTCTCATTGCATTTGTATTCGGTCGGAATACAGATGCGGGTGTGTATACACAGTGTCGGGGTTTTCCTGTAATTTATTACGGGATCAGTTTTCTGAAGTTGCCAGTTTGCTTTTCCGTTTCGGCCATATTTCTTTGTATCTTTCATTGGCTGAAGTTTGGTGGAGGAGGGCTTATTTGCATTTGTGTAAATAAGAAATTTGGAAGGGGGTCTTTGCACTTTGTTGTGTCATGATCCCTTGACTTTTTGCTTTATGATAGTTTTCATGATGGCTTGACTTTGTGTTGAGATAATGAGGTTGGTGGAGTGTGGGTTTGTGCTTGTGATCATTTTCTTTTCATGATATCATTTGATTCCCTTTTGCATTATTGACTCACTCACTTCCTCTCTCATTCTCTCCTCTCCAATAAGCATATGGCCGGCCACTAAATAGGAAGGGGCTGTCCAATTGGGTGTGGGTCTTTTGGTTCATCTCATATCATTTTTCTTTACAAAAATTCCCAAGTTCAACTCCATAGTTCATTTCCTCCACCACAAAGGCAACATCCACTACCCCAAATGAGACATGAGTTCTACACACATTCTACAGCAAACCATGGGCACGTCGGCTCGCCAACTTCATGCCCGAGTTGCCTCGGTATAGAGGTGGGAGCCCGTAAAAGAAGCAGGCGACGTGGTGCCCTTCCGGCAAGGAGGTGGAGACCGGACATTCCGCAGGAGATCGGGACGACGACGAGAAGACCGGAGGACACGGATCGCTCGGTATATCTCTCTTCCCATCTTGTAGTTAGCTAGGACTAGTTTAATGGCACGATCCGGGTTTATAGTGCGCGGTGGTGCTGGTTTGAAAAGTTAAAGTAAATCACCGCTTCCGCATTCCGGTGTCGGATTGACGGCCGGGGCGCCGCCGTGCACTTACAATTCTTGCCAATTAGATTAAGGTGTTCACTTCATTAGTGAGTGAGAGCTTGTGTTAAAGAAACTTCAAGGTAGATCATCTTTGTTATCGAAGATCGGAAGCAAGCTTGCATCTTTCTCTTCGTGGAGCCTTTTTAGAGTCCGGGTACTCGATCATCGCAGCGAAGGGATCTCAACACGGAGCTTTAAAAGTGAAGGACTGGAGTACAAAGGTTGTAATCCCAAACTCTTAGAAGTAAAGTTGTTTACTTGCTTTGTTTCGCCTAATCTCTAGTTTAAAGATCTTGGTTAGGGTTGTTCGGCACGTCTAAATTTTAAATCGGGCATGGTTGATGCCTTATAGACCCCTGTGAGAGTGCCTAGTAACCCTACAAAATATCCATCCAATTTTGAATAACATAGATAAATATAAACCCTTCACTATATCAAGCATGGTGTAAGTCTCATACACCCATGAAACATGTGGCATCAAGCATGACACAAATAAAATGTATATTAATATATATCACATATATACTATATGCACATAAGTGAAAAGAAGAATACTTAGTGAGCAAATATTAGTTAATGTAAGTTAATATATCAAATATATAATTATACATTAAATTATCAAATCAACGCTTGATTTCATAATCCGGCTATATCACAAACAACCGACTAATATCATATGAATCATCTTATCGAATCAACACTCGATCCGATAACCCGGCTATATCTCATATAACCGACCGATATCATATATCGCGAGAATAGAATACGGTAGCACATACTCGTATTAATCTCGGTCCCGCACATATCATATATATGCTCCTACGTCATTTCGCATGAACCAGGAAACCTCTGTTTAGGACTCTAAAGGCTCGTCAATACGCCAGCAGTAGGTGATGATCATATAAAATACCCACAAGCCGCAAGCGGTCTGCTAAATGTAACGGCCACCCGGGTATTGAGCGATCAGAAGATCAAGCAAGCCTGCTCATTCTTTTGCGAATCCAATTAGTAACATTACCGTACAGTCCGGTCTCTTCGTCAGATATATCGCATATCATAGCCTGGGGGTGGTATATCGTCAGACCCCAATAGCCTGATAAGTCATGCCGATGCAAGATCCATAACGGTTCAAGAAACTACTGATAACACTTAACAGTAGATCTCAGCAACCATGGTCAGGGATTTCTTGTTATTGTCAATCGAGCATAGCGCAACATCAACCCCCAATACCGGAAAAGACGAATCCCCTCTTATCGCTCATTGCCTCCATGTGACTCGGGACTGCACCCAAAAACCACCTTTTTGCACGATCTCTTGAATGTGGTATGGTGGAAATCAAAGCACAGTGGAAATCACACATGACTCTATGATGATCTCGGGTCGACAGACTAACCTGTACCAGTGTCACCAGAGAACTGCTATCTGACGATAGGTATAATACCATCTAGGAGTTCTCGGTGAGTCCGTTCAGTGTACCCAGTCTCTATTGAGCACCCGTATACCTTCTCTGATGTCAAACACCAATGGATACGGGATCATCCATCGTCCATCATATGGGTCGAGAAGCGTATATGCTAGTCTACACTGGAGTATCGATGCCCTGTCTCGATACTCCCATAACTAGAAACATTTGAAGGATGTACTTATCGACTACCTCTGCCCTACTGGTATGATCCGCATCATAATCCCGGTAGTCAAGTACTCATCCTAAGGGCTTTATCAACATGTAATAGAGAGACAATAAGAGTACATGTTAAGATAAAGATCAACCGGATAACATACTATTATGTCGAGCAAGAAATTCCTCCCTATATATTTCCAAGCATCCACTACATTATACATCACATGTACAGTAATGGCCTCTAGGGCATACATATAACTAATAATCTCCCACTTGTACTAAGACCATTTGTTGTAGTATCTCATACTCAACGTCCTATAGAAGTCTCTCTAAGGTAAGTCCTTTGTGAGTGGATCCGCCGTGTTATCCTTCGTGTCAACTCTCCTGACCTCGATCCCTTGAAGATCAACCATCTCCCAGATCAGGTGATACTTGCCTCAGCATATGTCTGGAACGCTGATGGGACCTACGTTCCTAGGCCAAAACCACAACTCCATTGTTGTCACAATAACAGTTATTGGACGCTTAATGGTAGGAGCCATGTTCATCTCATGAACAAGAAATGCCCAGACAACCACTTTGGCAGTGATGTATTCAGCCTTTATCGTCTAGTTTGCCACGGTATATAGCTTGGAACTCTTCCAATATACCGTCCCTCCACAAAGGGTAAAGACAATGCTTGTGACTGACTTTCAGTCGACCTTATCACTCTAGAAGCTTGAACAAAGATCTTTCTTTTAGTGCTTCTCAAGTACTTAAGAATGTCCGTCAAAGCTGTCCAGTGATCTCCCAAGATCCGATTGATTCCTGATCACTACACCTAGTGAGTCAACTACATCTGGTCTGGTACATAACATCGCACACATGATAGAGCCTACTGCCGAAGCATAGGTTCTCCCTTGCACGTGAGTTCTCTCCAAATCAGTCTTGGGAGACATCTTTTTGGAGAGAGTGATCCATGAGTAAGTGGGCGAACCACCACGCTTAGAATCTTCCATACTAAACCCCTTTAGTATGGTGTTAATGTACCTGGATTTGGGACACTCCAAAAATCCACTTAGATATATCAGCATAGATCATAATCCACGAGATGTAGTAAGTATCATCCAGATCTTCCATGGAGAATCCTTGTGATAAGAGGAGCTTGACCGAGTGTAACATAGGAAACCATTTCCTATCAAGAGTATGTCATCTACGTGCAATACGTGGAAGACAACCTTACTCTCTACAACCCTCTTGTATATACAAGGTTCATCTACCTTTTTGATGAAGTCAAACTCTTTGACTGCCACATCAAAACAGATGTTCCAACTCTGCGATACGCGCATTGATCCTGATGGACTTAAGCATAACTTTGAAAGTCTCAACTTTTCCATCTACACCAAGAATCTTCTCAAGATCCACTTACTCCCAATGGGTTTTACCCCTTCAGACGCAACATGCAAAGTCATATTTTGTTGGTGTATAAGGATTCCATCTTCGATCGCATAACATCCAGCCTTTTTACAGAGTCACCACTCGTGATGGCCTGCCTGAACCTGGTTGGGCCATTATCTACCATGATCCAATCCTTACTTCCATTATCACCGAGAAGATCGCAGTATCTCTCAAGTGGATAAGGAACCCTACCAGATTCACGGAGAGGCTGAGGTTCGTTGGAGACTATTGAATCCTTTGGTTTCACCAAATCATCAGCTGTTAGTTTATCCAGCTGGAACTCTTTCCAGTTCTACCTCATGACCACAAATTTCTTCACAAGAAATTCCTTTTCTATGAAGGTGGCATGCTGAGAAACAAAACACCTTTTGCTCCTCGGTGTGGTAGAGGATATACCCTCAAGAATGTTCGGGATATCCAACAAACTTATACAGAACCGACCTTGCCTCAAGTTTGTCCGGATTTTGCTTTTCAAAATAGGCCGGACAACCCTATATCTTAACTCGTTTAAGACATAGTCTCTTCCCATTCCATATCTCATATGGAGCGGTAGGCACTGATTTGGATGGAACCCATTCAATAGGTATGCAGCTTCTCAAGTGCATAACTCCCAAAAGGAACAAGCAACTCAGTAATACTCATCATAGAGCGCGCCATATCTCATAGGGTGCGATACCTCCGCCCCGATACACCATTGTGTTGCGGTGTATATGAAGGAGTAAGCTGAGAGAGAATCCTATTCTCTGTTTAGAAACTCCAGGAATTCCATGCGAAAGTATTCCCTTCTTGATCACATCGTTGGACTTTAATACTTCTACCCGTCTGGTTCTTATTTTCAAGCTTATATTCCTTGAATTTCTCAAAAGTTTCAGACTCGTGTTTCAACACGAACACATGTCCGAATCTTGAGTGATCGTCGATGAATGTAATGAAGTGCTAAGAACCAATCCTTGCATTTGTAGACATAGGACCGTATACATCATCACGTATCTGTCCCAAGAGTTCAGTAACTCTTTATCTGTTTTGAGTAAACGGAGTATAGGTCATTTTACCTTTGAGACAAGACCGTCAAGTATCAAAAGATGAAAATTCGAACAGATTCTCATATTCATCCTTATGTAACTTAGCTGGTCGTGTCGCAATGATATGACCTAATCTACAATGCCATAAGAAGAATTCGTTCATTTCTGAACTACTCCTCTTATGTATGTTATAGATACTTTGAACTGTGGTTTGATTTAGAACGTATATGCTATTATATAACGTGCCTGATCCAATCAACTCTTGATTCAGGAAAATCTTCACAAATTATCCCGCGATACAGAATTATATCCTTCTTTGGTAATGATGTATATAAGGTTCGATATCTAATAACATTTGTTCAGAATCAATGTATTTACCATTTGGTAATACAAGGTGATATATGCCAACTGGCTTGGCTGCAACAATTCAACCATTCTCTAACACTTAGAGACATATCACCCAGTCCCAGTTCTCTACCTATCTGTAGCCCATGTAATATATTACATATGCGGGATCCTGATCCGGTATCATATACCTAAGACGTAGAGGATACTGAGAAATAGTTCTCAGTAATGAACACACCTGAAGAATACGCATCAACATGCTCATGACTCGAATTGGGTTGCGTAGGAATCCGGATATTCCCCTATTTCCAGCTCAGACTTATAACAATTATATGATAGAGCGGAACCAACGTTCCCCAGCTCAGTATAATAAGCAGGTTCGGTCAATGCATCCATATTATTATCTTGATTAAGGCATGACATGGTCGCTACCAGGAGAGAGAAAGAGAAGAAAACACTCAGCGTATGCTCTTGCAAGATCAGATTGGTTATTATTTTATCTAATTAGGATGGCTCCCACTGTTTTTATCAAATCTTCCTTCAAACCCTAAAAGATAAGACTAGCCGGGATTAATGACACCCTACAAGTTCGCCAATCTTTCGTCTAAGCCAGTGTCGGCACTTTGACGGAGGTTCCTCGTGCTTTCGCACGGACCTAATTAAAATAAACCTCGTTTTCCCAGGGGCGTAACCCCGTTAACACTTTTCTAGACACCTACTTGATCGGCTAATTATAATGTGTAAAACCCTCCCAGGAGTAACTCTTACTCGCAGTCTGTATCGGGTTCCAACTATCTCATAATGGTATGTAATCTCACTGCAAATTTCAACACTTGAAATTCCCGATAATATTTTTCCCCTGGCTTCCTATGACCTTGACAGATGCCAACAAACCATAGGCTGCTAGTCAAGTTCAACCCATCATTTCTTGATTGAATTAAACCCACCCGCACGACCCTTGACAGAGGCCAACAAGGTCGTACGACTACATGAATCCAATCGCATCATATTCTAGTAGATAAGCACTAATCAGCTACCGCACATTACGCCTTGACAGAGGCCAACAAACCCAGCACAAATACTAAATACTACTTATCTGAAATGACGGAGGGCTACGACAGGTTTTTAAGAAAACCCTTTGCGTAATGAACTTGATAACGTTGTAGAATCGAGTGATTTTGAAAAGGAGTGTTTTGACGCTTTTACAAGTTTTGCTAAATAGGTCATCCCCGGTGAATGGATCTCGGCTGTTTCCTTATTGAATAAGGTGCAGGATATTTCATAAATACCATTATGCAAAGAAAAAACTATAGAAGCAATCAAAAGACAAACTAGGTGGGTTGTAGTATCTGCCAGTTTCGCTAAAGAGGTCACTCCCGGTGAAGGGATCTCGGCACTTTTCTTATCGAATAAGGTGCTGAATATTCTATAAGGAATATAGCTTTGCAAAGCAAGAACTAAAGATACCAGTTTTTAAAACAAGATTCTGCATCATCTTTAGGTTTCTTTTATTTCATTAATCTCATTAATGAAGTCCCATCAAATTATGCTTCCTCGGCATCACAGAAGAAACGAAACCATCAATATTTACTATATATCATCATATATAAAATATAAGCATTCTTCTCAACATATAAAGTGATCACATCACAGAATATCAGCAGCAGAAGAAAACATATGAAATATTGGATATACTAGGATTTTCTGTGTTTTAAATTAAGCCGGTAAAAAACGCGGATTCCATGATCGCGATGAATAGCCAAACCCACATCCATAGACCCATATGAGAGCGGAAAGCAACCCCCCCAATTCTAGAGTTTGGAGACCCGGTCTCGACTCCTCGAGTTGGTCTCCTACTGGACCCTAAAACTCGGTTACTTGTGCTCTCCTCCTTAGGTCTATCCTAATGTGGAAATGTAAATAATATACATCAATGGTCACATCATTCTCAACCCGGAAGTCCCCAATAAAAAAATATTACATACTAGTTTTAACATGAATGAAAATGAAAAACTCTCATCTCACATAAAAAAACCCGGCTATTAAAAACACAACGGTCCAATATAACATATCACAGCAGCACATAACATCACATGTCATCAACGTAAGTAATTATGCGTATCCCAACTGTTGGAATTCCCTAGCACCCTACTCGTTTTTCAAGACATCAAGCATGCCAATTTCAAAAATTCTAAGGTGCTAATGAACCCTAACCTAGGATCTAGATAGAGTAAATAGACGTAATGAACATGTAATCTACCATTACACTAAGTGAATGAGGAATACAACCTTTGAAGACCGGTCCTTCACTTCAAAAGCTCTGTGTAGTAGTCCCTTCGCTGCGTGTATCGATCTCCCGAACTCTAGTATAGGTTCTCCCGGAGAAATGAACAAGCTTGCTCGAAGTCTTCGAGGCCGAAGATGATCTACGTCGAGGAGACTCAAGCTCAAGCCACCTCTTCACTAATTGTGAAATTAGTGAAGCAAACACCCTAAACTAAATGGCAAGTAGTAGAGGATGATGAAGTAGGAAGTGGGCTCTCTTTAGATTTATTTTTCTCATAATATTTTCTCACCTTAAGAAAAGCTATAGAGCTTTTCTCATGAGGAAGAAGAAGCTCAGGTGAAGAGATGAGAGAATGAACTCATGAGGTGCGAATGGTAACCATGGGTGAGTTAGTGTCATACACTAACCCACTGTAGGTTTACTAGGCAGTGCCGCAAGGGTCTATAAGGCATCAACCATTCCCGATTTAAAATTTACAAGTGCCGAACAACCTAAAGCGAGGATCTTTGCTAGATAATAAGGGTTAACAAAGAATGTAAACATCTTTACATTTAAGAGAAAAGGATTACAGCCTTTGTAGTTCGTTCCTTCGCTTCATAGACTACGAGTAGTAGTCCCTTCACCACGATCCATGAACTCCCGGACTCAAGAGAGGCTCCACAAGCCGAATGATCCATGCTTGCTTGAAGTCTTCCTTTTCGAAGATGATCTACCTTGAAGATTCTTTAACTCAAGCTCTCACTTCTCTAATCAAGTATTAATGAAGTGAACACCCTAATCTAATTAGCTAGATTAGATGAGGATGATGAAGTAGGAATTTGGCTCTCATTTGTTTTCATAATCTCACTCAATATCATCACAAAAGAAAAACCTAGTAAAGCTTTTTCAAGAGCTCAAGGAAGAAGAATAATAAAAATTCCTTTTGTGATGAATAACGAATAATTACTATGGTTACAATTGCAACCCATGGTTAATAAAGAAAGGGCTAACCATTGTAGAGATTTAACTAGGGTAAAAGGGTTTGGGTTAGGTTAGGAAATATCTCCACAAATATCAACAAAATATCATTGCTTAAAACAAAACATAAAGCTTCTAGAAGCTTCATGAAAATGCTAACCCAAATCAAACCCTAACCATGTTTAATCTCGACAAATCATGTTTCATTTCTAATCATAACTTGTTACAATATTATATATCGCATATATAATATATTTTTGTAACAAAAGAAAAAAATACAATTAACATATATCGCATATATATCAATGTATTATCCGGTGAGAAAACGAATCAATAAAACGAGCCAATATTAGTTAATGTAATGTAATATATCACATATATATAATTATACACTAAATTATCGAATCAACACTTGATCCGACAATCCAGCTATTTCTCAAATAACCGACTAATATAATTTGTACCGATTCATCGAATCAACACTTGATCCAATGACCCGGCTATATCACATATAACCGGCCGATACATATATCGCGAGAATAGAATACGGTATCTCATATCGTAATATTCTTGATCCCGCACATATCATAAATGTGCTCCGACTCCGTTTTGTCTGAGTCAAGAAACCTCTGTGTAGGACTCTAAAGAATCGTCAATACGCCGGCAGTAGGTGATGATCATATCAAACACCCACAAGCTGCAAGCAGTCAGCTAAACGTAACAGCCACCCAGGTATTGATCGATCAGAAGATCAACAAGCAAGCCGGTACATTCTCCTGTGAATCCAATCGGTAACACTACCATACAATCCGGTCTCTTCGTCTGATATGTTGCATATCTAGTCTAGTGGTGGTATACGTCAGACCCTAGCAACCGATAAGTCGCGTCGATTGAGGCTCATAACAGGTCGAGAACCTACTGATAACACTTACCAGTAGTACTCTATATCAGCCCTGGCCAGGGACTTCCAGTTATAGCCAATCGAACACAGCACAACATCAACTCCCTATACCAGGAGAGACGAATCTCCTCCTATCGCTCATTGCCTCCATGTGATTCGGGACTGTACCCAAAAGCCACCGTTTTGCATGCCCTCTTGGATGTGGTAAGGTTGAAATCAAAACACAGTGGGAATCACACAAGACTCTAAAACGATCTCGGGTCTATAGACTAACCTATACCAGTGTCACCGGAGAACTACCATCTGACGTGAGGTATAATACCATCTGGGAGTTCTCGGCGTGTCCGTCCAGTGTACCCAGTCTCCACTGAGCACCCGTACAACATCTTTGATGTCAAACACCATTGGATATGGGATCATCCATCGCCTATCATATGGGTCAAGATGCGTATACGCTAGTCTACTCTGGTGTATCGATGCCCTGTCTCGACACACCCTCGATTAGGAACTGTTATAGGATGTACTTATTGACTACCCTGGCCCCACTAGTATGATCTCATCATAGTCCCACTAGTCGAGTACATATCCTAAGGGCTTTATCAACATGTGAGAGCAAGACAGTAAACTAATATAAGTCAATATGTTAAGATAAAGTGAAACCAAATAGCATACTATCATGTCGAGCAAGAAGTCCTCTCTATACATATCCAAGCATCCACTATAATATACATCATATGTATAATAATGGCCTCTAGGGCATACATATAACTAACAATCTCCCACTTGCACTAAGGCCAGCTGTTGTAGTATCTCATACCCAACATCCAGAAGAGTCTCTCAAATTGTGTCTGGGGAATGGCCTTCGTGAGTGGATCCGCAGTGTTGTCCTTCGTATCAACTCTCCTGACCTCGATCTCCCGGCGATTAACTATCTCCCGAATCAGGTGATACCGCCTCAGAATATGTCTGGACTTCTGATGGGACCTGGGTTCCTTGGCCAAAGCCACAGCTCCATTGTTATCGCAATACAAAGGTATTGGATGCTCAATGGTCGGAACCACACCAAGTTCAGTAATGAACTTCTTCATCCAGACAGCCTCTTTGGCAGCATCATTGGCAGCGATGTATTCAGCCTCCATCGTCGAGTCTGCAATGGTTTCCTGTTTGGAACTCTTCCAACACACCGCCCCTCTATTTAGGGTAAAGAAAAATCCCGAGTGCGACTTAGAGTCGTCCTTATCACTTTGGAAGCTTGAATCGGTAAAGGACTCCACCTGGAGTTCTCCGTTACCATACACCAAGAACATCTCCTTAGTTCTTCTCAAGTACTTGAGAATGTTCTACACAGCTGTCCAGTGATTCTCTCCAGGATCTGCTTGATACCGACTCACTACACTTAGTCAGTATGCTACATCGGGTCTGGTACATAGCATTGCATACATGATAGAGCCTACTGCCGAAGCATCGGGTATCCCTTCCATGCGAGCTCTCTCTAAATCAGTCTTGGGAGGCATCTCTTTGGAGAGAGTGAGTCCAGAGATCATGGGTTGGTTCTCACGCTTGGATTCTTCCATACTAAACCTCTTTAGTATGGTGTCAATGTACCTGGATTCGGACAATCCCAGTATCCGTTTAGATCTATCTCTATAGATCATAATTCCCAGTATGCAGGAGGCATCACCTAGATCTTTCATTGAGAATCTTTGTGATAAGAAGAGCTTGACCGATTGCAGCATAAGAACATCATTTCCTATCAAGAGTATGTCATCGACGTACAATACGAGGAAGACAACTTTACTCTCTGCAACCTTCTTATATATACAAGGTTCATCTACGTTTTTGATGAAGTCAAACTCTTTGACCACAACATCAAAGCAGATGTTCCAACTCCGTGATGCCTGCTTTAACCCATAGATGGATTTAAGCATCTTGCACACCTTTCCGCTGCTCCCACTATCTACGAAGCCCTCTGGCTGAGTCATGTACACGCACTCTTCTAAATCTCCATTTAGAAAGGCGGTCTTAACATCCATCTGCCAGATTTCGTAGTCATGGTATGCAGCAATGGCAAGTAATATTCGGATGGACTTAAGCATAGCCACTGGAGAAAAGGTTTCGTCATAATCCACACCTGATCGTTGACAAAAACCCTTTGCAATAAGTCTAGCTTTGAAAGTCTCAACTTTTCCATCTACAGCAAGTTTCTTCTTAAAGATCCACTTGCTCCTAATAGGTTTTACCCCTTCAGGAGCAACTTCCAAAGTCCATACATTGTTGGTGTACATGGATTCCATATCAGATCGCATTGCATCCAGCCATTTCACAGAGTCCCCACTCGTGATGGCCTGTTCGAAACTAGTTGGGTCATCATCTTCCATGATGCAATCCTCACTCCCACCATCGATGAGAAAACCGTTGTATCTCTCAAGTGGATGAGAAACCCTACTAGATCGGCGGAGAGGCTGGGGTTCGTCGGGAATTACTGAATCCTCTGGTTCCATCAAATTTTCTGTTGTAATTTGTTCTGCTGGAACTTCATCCAGTTCTACCTCAGAGCCACTAATCTCTTTTGTAAGAAATTCCTTTTCTAAAAAGGTGGTGTGTTGAGCAACAAACACCCTTTGTTCCTTACTATGGTAGAAGATATACCCTCGCGTATGCTTAGGATATCCAACAAACTTACACAAAACAGATCTTGCCTCGAGTTTGTCCGGTTTTTGTCTTTTGACATAAGCCGGGCAACTCCATATCTTAACAAAATTAAGATATGGTCTCTTCCCTTCCTATATCTCATATGGACTGGTAGGCACAGATTTGGTAGGAATTTTATTCAGTAGGTAGGCCGTTGTCTCAAGCGCATATCCCCAGAAGGAAATTGGTAACTCAGCATTGCTCATCATTGAGTATACCATATCTAATAGGGTGCGATTTCTCCGCTCCGATACACCGTTGTGCTGTGGTGTATAGGGAGGAGTAAGCTGAGAGAGAATCCCATTCTCTTTTAAATAGTCCAGGAACTCATTGCTTAAGTATTCTCATCCCCGATCAGATCGAAGGATCTTAATACTTTTACCCGTTTGGTTCTCTATTTCGTGCTTATATTCTCTGAATTTCTCAAAAGCTTCAGACTTGTGTCTCATCAGGAACACATGTCCGTATCTTGAGAGATCGTCAGTGAATGTAATGAAGTAGGAAGAACTGTTCCTGGCATGTATAGACATGGGACCACATACATACTATGTATCATCCCTAAGAGTTCCGTAACTCTTTCTCCGTGTCCACTAAACGGAGTTTTGGTCATTTTTCCTTTGAGACATGAATGTCAAATTTCATAAGATGATAATTCGAACGGATTCAAATATCCATCCTTATGCAATTTAGCTAGCCGTGTCGCATTGATATGACCTAGTCTACAATGCCACAAGAAGGATTCGTTCATTTCTGAACTTTTCCTCTTGTGTGTGTTTTGTATATTAAGGACTGCAGTTTGATTGAGAACGTATATGCCATTATGTAACGAGCCTGATCCAATGAACTTTTGATTTAAGAAGATGTTCATAACATTATCCTGTATTATAAAATTATATCCTTCTTTACTTAATAAAGAAACTGATATAATGTTGCACATCATATTCGGTATATAATAGCACTCGTTCAGAATCAATGTATTACTACTTTGTAATACAAGGTGATATTCGCCAACAGCTTTGGCTGCAACATTTGCACCATTCCCTACTGTTACGGAATGATCACCCATTCCCAGTTCTCTACCTTTACTTAGCCCACGTAACAAATTACATATGTGGGATTCCGATCCGGTATCTAATGCCCAGGACGTATAGTGAACTAAGAAATAGTTCTCAATAACTAACACACCCGAAGAAGATGCATCAGCATGCTTGTTCTTTGTTTGGGCGGCATGAGAATCCAGATATTCTCCTATTTTCTGCTCAGTCTTATAACACTTATAAGAAAGAACGGGACCAACATTCCCCTGCTCAGTATAATAAGCCGGTTCAGTCAATACATCCATATTATTATCTTGATTAAGGCCTGACATGGTCGCTACCTTGAGAGAGAGAGAAGAAAACACTTTAGCGTATGCTCTTGCAAGATTAGATTGGTTATTATCTTATCTAATCAGGATGTCTCCCACTGTTTTCATCAAATCTTCCTTCAAACCCTAAAAGGAAAGACTAGCCTGGATTAATTACACCTTACAAGTTCGCCAATCTTTCAGCCAGGCCAGTGTTGGTACTTTGAGAGAGGTTCCCCGTGCTTTCGCACGGACCAAATTAATGTAAACCCCGTTAACACCTTTCTAGTCACCTACTTGATCGGCTAATTTGAGGGAGGTTCCCAGAGGCAAAACCCCGTTTTCCCAGAGGCATAACCCCGTTAACACCTTTCTATTCACCTACTTGATCGGCTAATTGTCTTATGTAAAACTCTTCCATGAGTAACTCTTATTCGCAGTGGGTATCGGGATCCAACTATCTCATAGCAGGTATGCAATCTCGTTGCAAATTTCAACACTTGAAATTCCCGATAATATTTTGCCCCAAGCATCCCATGACCTTGATGGAGGTCAACAAATCATAGGGTGCTAGTCAAGTTCAACCCGCCATTTCTTGATTAAATCAGACCCACCCGCACGACCCATGACGGAGGTCAACAAGGCCGTACGACTACCCTAATCCAATCTGCATCATATGCATAAACAGATAAATACTAGTTAGCTACCGCACACTACGCCTTGACGGAGGTCAACAAATGTAGTACGAATACTAAGTAGGATTTATCTGAAATGACGGAGGGCTACGACAGGTTTTTCTAAAAACCTATTGCGTAATGAACTAGATATCGTTGTAGAAACAAGTGATTTTGAAAAGGAGTATTTTTTAGGCTTTTCTAGTTTCGCTAAAGAGGTCACTCCCGGTGAAGGGATCTCGGCTCTTTCCTCATCGAATAAGGTGCAGGGTATATCATATATACCGCGGTGCAAAGAAAGAACTATAGAAGCTGTCAAAAACAAAATCGCGAGTTTGTAGCATCTGCCAGTTTAGCTAAAGAGGTCACTCCCGGTGAAGGGATCTCGGCTCTTTCCTCATTGAATAAGGTGCAGGGTATATCATATATACCGTTGTGCAAAGCAAAACTGTAGCTACCCTTTTTATAAAGTTTTGACTTTACAACATCTTTTAGGTTTCTTTTCTTTTATTAATCTCATTAATAAATCCCATCAGTTAATGCTTCCTAAGTATCACAGAAGAAACGAAAGAAGTAATATTTATATATCAACATATATATAGTATAAGCATTCGTCTCAGGCAGTAATATGATCTCATCACAGAACATTGCAGCAGAAGATAACATATGAAATATTGGATATACTAGGACGTCCGTGTTTTATTTTGAGCCTGTATAAAACACGGATTCCACGGTCGCGATGAATAGCCAAACCCACATCCCTAGACCGCTACGAGAGCGGCAAGCAACACTGCCAATTCTAGGGTTAAGAGACCCGGTCTCAACTCCTCAAGATGGCCTCCCACTAGACCCTAGAACCCGGTTACTTCTGCTCCCCTCCTCGGGTCTACCTAATGCGGAAAAGTAAATAAGATACAAAGGTGACATCAACCTCAACCCGGAAGTGCCCCAAGAAAAGAATATTACATACAAATGAATTTTACATGAATGAAAATAAAAACCCTCATCTCATATAAAACCCCCGGCTATTCAGAACACGACGATCCAATACAATATATTACAGCAACACATAATATCTCATAACATCAACATAAGCAAGTATGCGTATCCCGATTGTCGTTGATGTATATCAACGAAGCCGGCGATACACCACATACTACGCTTACGGTCACAGAAAAGAAAGTGTAAAACTACAACATTTGGAATCCATAATCACTTTAGACATCTTAAATCCGAAATATCACATACTTCGCATTTCATGCCTAACTATATGAATTCCACATATTCTATCACATTCCAGATAAATAGACAATATTAAACTTTCCGATCGAATAATCAAATATCTAAGATTTCCCAAATAGCTCAACACTTGAGCGGAGTTCAAAAATCCCAGAACATGTCACAACCCCAATGAACCGGCCGTAGAAGGGTTAAACCAATGCCTCACATGTGGCAACGCTAAACTACCACAAACCCTAGGGTTCAGTGGCAGTTTGACGGTCATATAATCGAGTTAAGGTTACGTTCTTCTAGAGGGTCCACAGATATGCTTGCATGTTTTTCCGAAAATTTTAAACTCAAGAAAAATTCAACACTTGAAAGTTTTTCGTGTCGGGAAAAAATGAGTTATTGATATCCGTTCAAACATTTGAACACGTTCTAAATTATCCGGAAAAACTAAACGATGTTAAACTTTCCGATCGAATCAACGAATTCATAAGATCTCCAGAACACTCAACACTTGAGTAATATTAAAAATTCCTAGAAGTATGTACTAAAACCTACGGATGAACCCAAGAAATTACTTTCCCTGACACCCAAGTACGGCCGCGGAACCGCCGCGCAAAGCAAGGTATTGCCGCTGTTCCGCGGCGACTTAAGGGAGTTAGGAGCTCGTATTTCACAGTTATCTATAGAATCACCTGCTGAATTTTTTGAGTATTTTTAATAGAGTAAAAACCACCTTTTAAAAAAAATTCCAGAGAGGGGGTCAAATTTGACGTTTCGGGGTTCGATCGGATTTTTACGTTCGTATACGCGTCGCCTAATGCTCTAGCAAGGCTCTGATACCACTGTAGGTTTACTAGGCACTGTCGCAAGGGTCTATAAGGCATCAACTATGCCCGATTTAAAATTTACAAGTGCCGACCAACCTAAAGCGAGGATCTTTGCTAGATAATTAGAGTTAACAAAGCATGTAAACATCTTTACATCTAAGAGAAAGGGATTACAACCTTTGTAGTCCGTTCCTTCGCTTCATAAGCTCCGAGTAGTATTCCCGTCGCCGCGATCCATGAACTCCCGGACTCAAGAAAGGCTCCACAAGCTGAATGATCCATGCTTGCTTGAAGTCTTCCTTTTCGAAGATGATCTACCTTGAAGATTCTTTAACTCAAGCTCTCACTTCTCTAATCAAGTATTAATGAAGTGAGCACCCTAATCTAATTAGCTAGATTAGATGAGGATGATGAAATAGGAATTTGGCTCTTATTTGTTTTCATAATCTCACTCAATATCATCACAAAAGAAAAACCTAGTAAAGCTTTTTCAGGAGCTCAAGGAAGAAGAAGAAGAAGAAGAATTCCTTTTGTGATGAATAATGAATAATCACTATGGTTACAATTGCAACCCATGGTTAATAAAGAAAGGGCTAACCATTGTAGAGATTTAATTAGGGTAAAAGGATTTGGGTTGGGTTAGGAAATATCTCCACAAATATCAACAAAATATCTTTGCTTAAAACAAAACATAAAGCTTCTAGAAGCTTCATGAAAATGCTAACCCAAATCAAACCCTAACCATGTTTAATCTCTACAAATCATGTTGCATTTGTAATCATAACTTGTTACAATATTATATATCACATATATAATATATTTTTGCAACAAAAGAAAATAATGCAATTAACATATATCGCATATATATCAATGTATTATCCGGTGAGAAAACGAATCAATAAAGAGAGCCAATATTAGTTAATGTAATGTAATATATCACAAATATATAATTATAAACTAAATTATCGAATCAACACTTGATCCGACAATCCGGCTATTTCTCAAATAACCGACTAATATAATTTGTATCGATTCATCGAATCAACACTTGATCCGATGACCCGGCTAAATCACATATAACCGGCCGATATCATATATCGCGAGAATAGAATATAGTATCTCATATCGTAATATTCTCGATCCCGCACATATCACATATGTGCTCCTACTCCGTTTTTCCTGAGTCAAAAAACCTCTGTGTAGGACTTTAAAGAATCGTCAATACGCCGGCAGTAGGTGATGATCATATCAAACACCCACAAGTTGCAAGCGGTCAGCTAAACGTAACAGCCACCCAGGTATTGATCGATCAGAAGATCAACAAGTAAGCCTGTACATTCTCTTGTGAATCCAGTAAGTAACACTACCGTACAGTACGGTCTCTTCGTCTGATATGTTGCATATCTAGTCTAGGGGTGGTATACGTCAGACCCCAGTAACTGATAAGTCGTATCGATGTGAGGCTCATAACAGGTCGAGAATCTACTGATAACACTTACCAGTAGTACTTTATATCAGCCCTGGCCAGGGACTTCCAGTTATAGCCAATCGAACACAGCACAACATCAACTGCCTATACTGGGAGAGACGAATCCCCTCCTATCGCTCATTGCCTCCATGTGATTCGGGACTGTACCCAAAAGCCACCGTTTTGCACGCCCCCTTGGATGTGGTAAGGTGGAAATTAAAGCACAGTGGGAATCATATAAGAGTCTATGACGATCTCGGGTCTACAGACTAACCGGTACCAGTGTCACCGGAGAACTGCCATCTGACGTGAGGTTTAATACCATCTGGGAGTTCTCGGCGAGTCCGTCCAGTGTGCCCAGTCTCCACTGAGCACCCGTACACCATCTTTGATGTCAAACACCGATGGATATGGGATCATCCATTGTCCATCATATGGGTCAAGATGCCTATACGCCAGTCTACTCTGGTGAATCGATGCCCTGTCTCGACACACTCTCGACTAGGAACAGTTATAGAATGTACTCGTTGACTACCCTGGCCTCACTAGTATGATCTCATCATAGTCCCAGTAGTCGAGTACATATCCTAAGGGCTTTATCAACATGTGAGAGCAAGTCAGTAAACTAATATAAGTCAACATGTTAAGATAAAGTGAAACCAAATAGCATACTATCATGTCGAGCAAGAAAGTCCTCTCTATATATATCCAAGCATCCACTATAATATACATCATATGTACAATAATGGCTTCTAGGGCATACATATAACTAACACCGATGTAGAGAATAAACCATGGCTAGTTAATAAAGGTTAGGTTAATAAATATCTACAAGTAAAACAAACTTAGTGGACTTGGTCAATGGTTCCACAAGCTTCTACAAGTTTCAACCATGCGACTTAATCCCACTAATTTTGATTAACTTAGATAAATATAAACCCATCACATTATTAAGCATGGTGCAAGTCTCATACACCCATGTCATATGTGGCATCTAGCATGACACAAAAGTATAATATATATCACATATACACTAATGCACACAAGTGAGAAAAGAAATCATAAGTGAGATAATATTAGTTAATGTAATCTAGTATATCTAATATACAATTATACATTAAATTATTAAATCAACACTTGATTTAATAATCCGTCTATATCACATATAACCGACTAATATCAAATGCAACAACTTATCGAATCAACACTTGATCCGATAATTCGGCTATATCTCAAATAACCAACCGATGTCACAAATCACGAGAATAGAATGCGGTATAACATACGCGCATCAATCTCGGTCCCGCACATATCACATATGTGCTTCTACTCCGTTTTGCATGAACCAGGAAACCTCTGTGTAGGACTCTAAGGACTCGTCAATACACCGGCAGTAGGTGATGATCATATCAAACACCCACAAGCCGCAAGCGGACTTCTAAACGTAACGTCCACCCAGGTATTGAGCGATCAGAAGATAAAAAAGCAAGCATGCTCATACTCTTGCGAATCCAATCAGTAACACTGCCGTACAGTCCGGTATCTTCATATGATATGTCGCATATCTCGTCTAGGGATGGTAAACGTCAGACCCCAGTAACTCGATAACTCGTGCAGATATGAGGCTCATAACGGGTCGAGAAACTACTGGTAACACTTAATAGTAAATATCTGAATCATCCCTGGCCAGGGACTTCATGTTATAGCCAATCGAGCACAACGCAATATCAACCCCTAATACCGGGAGAGACGAATCCCCTCCTACCGCTCATTGCCTCCATGTGACTCGGGACTGTATCCAAAAACCACCATTTTGCACGTTCTTGTTAGTTATATGTATACCCTAGAGGCCATTACTGTACATAAGATGTATATTGTAGTGGATGCTTGGACATATATAGGGAGGACTTTCATGCTCGACATGATAGTATGCTATCTGGTTGATCTTTACCTTAACGTGTATACTGATTGTCTCTCTGTTACATGTTGGTAAAGCCCTTAGGATGTGTACTTGACTACCTGGACTATGATGCGGATCATACTAGTGGGGACATGGTAGTCCATAAGTACATCCTTCAAAGTCCCTAGTCGTGGGTATATCGAGACGGGGCATCGATATACCAGAGTAGACTAGCGTATACCTTCTCGACCCATACAGATGGGCGATGGATGATCCCATATCCATTGGTGTTTGACATCAGAGATGATATACGGGTGCTCAGTGGAGACTGGGTACACTGGACGGACTCGCCGAGAACTCCCAGATGGTATTATACCTTACGTCAGATGGCAGTTCTCTGGTGACACTGGTACAGAGTAGTCTGTTGACCCGAGATCGTCATAGAGTCTTGTGTGGTTCCCACTGTGCTTTGATTTCCATCTTACCACGTCCAAGAGGGTGTGCAAAACGGTGGTTTTTGGGTACAGTCCCGAGTCAAATGGAGGCAATGAGCGATAGGAGGGGATTCGTCTCTCCCGGTATAGGGAGTTGATGTTGCGCTGTGTTCGATTGGCTATAACCGGAAATCCCTGGCCAGGGTTGCTGAGATTTACTGGTAAGTGTTACCTGTAGTTTCTCGAACTGTTATAGAGCTCATATCGACACGACTTATCGAGCTATTGGGGTCTGACGTTTACCACCCCTAGGCGAGATATGCAACATATCAGACGATCAGACCGGACTGTACGGTAAGTGTTACTGGTTGGATTCACAGGAGTGTGAGCGGGCTTGCTCGTCGATCTTCTGATCGCTCAATACCCGGGTGGCCGTTACATTTAGCAGACCGCTTGCGGCTTGTGGGTGTTTGATATGATCATCACCTACTGCCGGCGTATTGACGAGTCTTTAGAGTCCTACACAGAGGTTTCCTGGCTCAAGCGAAACGAAATAGGAGCGCATATGAGATATGTGCGGGACCGAGAATAATGCGTGTATGTGATACCGTATTCTATTCTCGCGATGAATGTATCGATTGGTTGTATGCGATATAACCTAGTTATCGAATCAACGATTGATTCGATAAGCCGATACATTGAATATTAGTCGGTTATATGCGATATGACCGGGTCGTTAAATCAAGTGTTGATTTAATGATTTAATGCATAATTATATATTTGATATATTACTTTGCATTAACTGGTATTGGTTCACTTTAAATGGATTTTCTCACTTGAAGTTCACAAGTTGTATATGTGATATACTTTTGTGCACTTGATTGTATTATGTTTGATGATACATGCTTACTTGAGTTTGTGTAAAGTTTAAACCTTGGTTAAGTAAATGGTTAGGATTTTGTTTAATTTATTTATTCATTTATTGATTTGTTTATTTCATTTTGGCAAAAGGAAAATGGTGGCTAATTTTGTTTCTTTGTTGAAGTTTCATGAAGCTTTGAAATAGTCCACCATTTTTGTTTTATGCCTAACCTAACCATTCACCTAACTATAGTTTGTTCTCTACAGATAACCATGGTTGGTTTATGATAAGTATTCTATGATTTTCTTTTTTAAAGAATAACTTATCATAATTCTTATCATATCATTTTCATCATCTTTTTCTTCTTCTTCACATGAAGAAAGCTTTCTACCAACAATGGTGTAATGTGAAAATGAGTGAGAAATCCAATTCTAAAGTGAACCCACCTCATATTTCTTCATCTTCTACCTCTTGCCAAGTAGTATAGGGTGTTTTCTTCATAAGTTTCATGACTTGGTGAAGTGGGAGCTTGATCTAGTGATGCTTCGACGTAGATCATCTTCGGCACGAAGCAGACGACCTTGCCCGCCTATTTCTCCGATGAAGCCGATGCTAGAGCCCGGGATTTGTTATGGACAGCGAGGAGACTTTATTGCGGACCTATGGAGGTGGAGGACCGGATCTACAAAGGTTGTATTTCCGTTCTTTTAGTTAAATTGTTAACTAGTTGCATTTGTTTCGCCTAAAATTCTAGTTAACGATCTAGTCTAGGGTTTCTCGGCACCGTAAAGTTTGTAATTGGCATGCTTGATGCCATGTGAGACCTCATCAGCGTGCCTAGGAACCCTACAGTGGTATCAGAGCCTAGCTAGAGCTTTAGGCGAAGTGTATACGAAGTTAGAAGTCCGATCGAAGCCGGAATCCCCCGATTATACCCTTCTCTGTACATTTTTACAAACTGTGGCTTTTTCCAAATTTAAAATTCCCAGAAAATTATGCAGGAAAAACTAAGAATTACGATGAAGTTTGGACGTCTAATTCAACAATTTGACCGCGGAATCGCGGCGAAATCAGGGGTTTTGCGGCGGTTCCGCGGCCAAAATTGTGACTTAGTCCCTGAAATTTCATGTAATTATTCTTAGGTCATTTCTTGTTAATTTTTTATGTGAATGTTTTAATTCCACTCAAGTGTTGAGTTTTCTAGGGTTTTATTGGGGATTCGTTAATTTGATCGGATAATTTAACTTCGTTTATGTTTTTCCGGATATTTTAGAAACTGTTAAAAAGTTCGACTGGATATAAATACCCACTTTTTCCCCTTCCGGGAAATTTCCAGGTGTTGGATTTTTCCGTAGTTTAATAACGTTCTAAGTAGTGCAAGTAATGCGATGGTCCCTCTAGAAGACCACAAACCTTAACTCGATTATGTGACCGTCTTGAACTGCCCTTTGAACCTTCGGGTTTGGGGCAGTACGGCGTGCCACATGTGAGGCGTTGGCTTGACCCTTCTACGGCTGGACCGTTGGTACTGAGGCACGAAGTGAATGTTTTTAAACTTATTTCATGTGTTGAGCTGTTTCGGGAAAACTTGGGTGTTCGAATGTTCGATCGGAAAGTTTAACATTTTCTATTTATCCGGAATGTGATACAATAATTGGAATTCACTAGTTATGAGATAACTGAATGAATGTTATAAACATAGCACTTTAGTCTCACTTGATCGGTTGCCACGGAATTTTGATGTGATCAAAAGTCCGTCGCAATCACGTAGCGTACGCGGATACTCGCCGGGTAAACTTAATAAACAGCCTCGCCCCATAGCCCCGACCAAGTGACTGTAGGAGAACCCAGTCGCCGAAAGTATCCGTTCGGGTGCTCGCGGCAGCGGTGTTCCGCCTTGGTGCACTTCGTCGACGGCGTCGAGGGTGCGGCCGCCTACTAAAGTTTGCGACGAGCATTCGATCAGGATATCGGGAATCTTGTTGAATTTCCCGACTTGATATTGAAAAGTGTTTTCGATAATCAGACTAAAATGCGGGGGTTTTAATTGTTAGGCATGTGATGTCTAAGGTAATTATTTGATTAGGCATGCGATGTCTATGCAGATTGCGAATTCCAACTGTTGTAGTTTTACACTTTCTTTTCTGTGACCGTAAGTGTAATATGTGATATCGCCGGTTTCGTTGCTATATGTCAACGACAATTGGGATGCGCATATTTACTTACGTTGATGACATGTGATGTTCTGTGTTGCTGGATATGTTATATTGGATCGTCGTGTTTGAATAGCCGGGTTTTTTTTATATAAGATGTGTGTTTTTCATTTTCATTCATGTAAAAACTTGTATGTAATATTCTTTAATTGGGGCACTTCCAGGTTGCGGAAGATGTCACCTTTTGTATATTATTTACTTTTCCGCACTAGGATAGACCCAAGGAGGGGAGCACAAGTAACCGGGTTCTGGAGTCCAGTGGGAGACCAACTCGAGGAGTCGAGTCCGGGTCTCCTAACTCTGGAATTGGTAGGGTTGCTTGCCGCTCTCGTAGGGGTCTAGGGGTGTGGGTTTGGCTATTCATCACGACCGTGGAATCCGTGTTTTATACTGGCTCGTATTGAAAACACGGACGTCCTAGTATATCCAATATTTCATATGTATCTTCTGCTGCGATATCTGTGATGTGATCACGTGATGTTCTGTGATAGATTCTGTATATAGTATATATGATATATTATATAGACGTTACTTATGTTTTACACCCGCGCTAGCCCTGCCCCGCTCTGCCGTTAGTTACCTAATCTAACGGTGCACGAGGGGACATCGAGGCGAATGCGGATGGCATAAGTGTACGTCGTATTTATCTGTGATGTTTAGGTGTTTAAATGATGGGACTTCATTAATGTGATTAATGAAATAAAAGAAACCTAAGATGTTGCATAATCGAATTTCAAAATAAAACAGGTAGCTACAGTTCTTGCTTTGCACAGCGGTATATGTGATATATCCTGCACCTTATTCGATGAAGAAAGGACCGAGATCCCTTCACCGGGAGTGACTCCTTAGCAATAGCTGGCAGATGCTACACACACGGTTTGTCTTTTGATTGCTTTTAAGAGGTTTTGCTTTGCACAGTGATATATATGATATATCCCGCACCTCATTCGACGAGGAAAGGATCGACGATCCCTTCACCGGGAGTGACTCCTTCACCAAAACTAGAAAAGCCTTAAAAACACTCCATTTCAAAATTCATTCGATCCTACAACGATATCAAGTTCATTACGCAATAGGTTCTCAGAAAAACCTGTCGTAGCCCTCCGTCATTTCAGATAAGTCCTATTTAGTATTCGTGCTACGTTTGTTGACCTCCGTCAAGGCGTAGTATGCGGTAGCTAACTAGTATTTATCTGCTTATGCATATGATGCAGATTGGATTAGGGTAGTCGTGCGGCCTTGTTGACCTCCGTCAAGGGTCGTGCGGGTGGGTTTAATTCGATCAAGAAATGACGGGTTGAACTTGACTAGTAGCCTATGGTTTGTTGACCTCCGTCAAGGTCATAGGGTGCTAGGGGCAAAATTATCGGGAATTTCAAGTGCTGAAATTTGCAATGAGATTGCATACCTTCTATGAGATAGTTGGATCCCGATACCCGCTGCGAGTAAGAGTTACTCCTGGGAGAGTTTTACACATTACAATTAGCCAATCAAGTAGGTGTCTAGAAAGGTGTTAACGAGGTTACGCCTCTGGGAAAATGAGGTTTACATTAATTAGGTTCGTGCGAAAGCACGGGGGACCTCCCTCAAAGTACCGACACTGGCCTGGCTGAAAGATTGGCGAACTTGTAGTTTGTAATTAATCCCGGCTAGTCTTTCCTTTTAGGGTTTGAAGGAAGATTTGATAACAAGCAGTGGGAGCCATCCTGATTAGATAAAATAAAAACCAATCTATTCCTGCAAGAGCGCACGCTGAGTGTTTTCTTCTCTCTCTCTCCAGGTAGCGACCATATCACGCCTTAATCAAGATAATAATACGGATTATTGACCGAACCCGCTTGTTATACTGAGCTGGGGAACGTTGGTCCCGCTCCACCTTATAGTTGTTATAAGACAGAGCAGGAAATTAGGGAATACCAAAATTCCTATGCCGCCCAAACGAAGGGAGTGCATGCTGATGCATCATCTTCGGGTGTGTTCATTACAGAGAACTGTTTCTCAGTATCCTTTACGTCCTGGGTATGTGATACCAGATCAGGATCCCAGATATGTAATCTGTTACATAGGGCTGCAGAAAGGTAGAGAACTGAGAACGGGTGATAAGTTTCATGAGGCAGAAAACGGGACAAGTGTTGCAGCCAAGTCTGTTGGTCACTGTCACCCTGTATTCCAAATACATTGATTCTGAACGAATGTTATTAGATACCGAACCTGATATACAAAATCATATCTATCTCTTTATTAGTAAAGAAATGATAAAATTTTGTATTGTTGGATAATGTTTTGAACATTTCCTATATCAAAAGTTGATCGGATCAGGCACGTTATCTAAAAGCATTGATGTTCTAAATCAAACTACAGTTCTTAGTATATGGAACACACGTAAGAGGAAGAGTTCAGAAATGAACGAATTCTTCTTAAGGTATTGTAGACTAGGTCATATCAATGCGACCTGACTAGCTGAAGTTACATATAGATGCATATTTAAATCAGTTTGAATTTACATCTTATGAAACTTGTCAGTCATGTCACTGAGATAAGATGACCACAGCTCTGTTTATTGGTAACAGAGAAAGAGTTAGTAAACTCTTGGGACTGATACATGGTGATGTATGTAAGGTCCCCTGTCTACACATGCCAGGACTGGTTCTTTATACTTCATTACATTCTCTGATGATCTTTCGAGATTCAGACCTATGTTCCTGTTGAAACACAAGTCTGAACCTTTTGAGATATTCACAGAATATAAGGCAGAAGTAGAGAACCAACACGGGTATAAGTATTATGTCCTTTGATGTGATCAAGGAGGAGAATACTTGAGCACGGAATTCCTGGATTATTCTAAAGGAGAATGAGATTCTCTCTCAGTATTACTCCTCCGTATACACCAAGGCACGATGGTATATCGGGGCGGAGCAATCACACCCTATATGATATGGTGTGCTCTATGATGAGTACTACTGAGTTATCTATTTCCTTTTGGGAGTTATGCGCTTGAGAAGCTGCATACCTATTGAATCGGGTTCGAATAAAATCAGTGCCTACCACTTCATATGTTATATGGAAAAGGAAGAGCCCATTTCTTAAGTTAGTTAAGATTTGGGGTTGTCCGGCCTATGTCTAAAAGCAAAATCTGGACAAACTCGAGGCAAAGTCTGTAATGTAGAACTGGAAAGGTTCCAGCTATACAAACTACAGCAGATGATTTGGTGAACCATAGGATTCAGTAGATTCCAACGAACCTCAGCCTCTCCGCCGATCTAGTAGGGTTCCTCACCCACATGAGAGATACTTCTGTTTCTCTATGACAGTGGGAGCGAGGATTGCATCATGAGATGATGACCCAACTAGTTTCGAGCTGGCCATCAGGAGTGTGACTCTGTAAGAATGGTTGGATGCTTAGCGATCTGAGATGGAATCCTTATACACCAACAAAGTATGGACTTTGGTTGCTATTCCCATCAGGAGCAAGTATATCTTGAGAAGATTACTTGGTGTACTTGGAAAGGTTGAGACTTTCAAAGCTGGACTTGTTAAAGGTTTTCGTCATCGACCAGGCGTGGATAATGATGAAACCTTTTCCAGTACCTATGCTTAAGTCCATCCAGATACTACTTGCCACGGCTACATACCATGACTACGATATCTGGCGGTTGGGTGTCATGACTGCTTTTCTAAATGATATTTTAGAAGAGTGCGTCTATAAGTACACAGCCAGAGGGCCTCGTAGATAGTGGGAGCAGCGGAAACGTGTGCAAGATGCTTTATAGGATAAAGCAGGCATCGCGGAGTTGGAACATCTGTTTTGATGGATTAGTCAAAGAAGTTGACATCATCAAAATGGTAGATGAACCTTGTATAAACAAAAAGGTAGTAGGGAGTATGGTGACGATCCTCGTAGAGAAAGTGGATGACATACTCTTGATAGGGAAGGAGTTTCCTATGCTACGTTAGGATGAAAGTGATACCTCCTAAATCCTGGGTTTTGGATCTATGAGATAGATCTAATTGGATGTTAGGATTCTCACGAGTTGTAGCGAGATGGTATCAATCGATCCTGGGGAGAATCACTGGAAGGGTTCCAGGGTGATAATGACGACTGAATGTCAGTCGCAGGCATTGTCTTTACCCTCAGTAATGGGACGGTATGTTGGAAGAGTTCCAAGCTAGATACCGTGGCAAACTAGACGATAAAGGCAGGATACATCGCTACTTAACATGCTACCAAAGAGGATGTTTGGGTGTATATTGGTTCATGAGATGAACTACGTTCCAACCATTGTGAGACAATGGAGTTGTGGCTTAAGCCAAGGAACGCCGGTCCCATCAGTGATCCAGACATATTCTGAGGCAGCATCACCTGATCATGGAGATAGTTGATCTCCAGGGTGATCGAGGTTAGGAGAGTAGACTAAGAGGACAACACGGCGGATCCACTCACAAAGGCCTTTTCCCAGAGAGAGACTTTTATGGGATGGTTGAGTATGAGATACTGCAACCACTGCTATCAGATGGCCCTAGTGCAAGTGGGAGATTGTTAGTTATATGTATGCCCTAGAGGCCATTACTGTACATAGGATGTATATTGTAGTGGATGCTTGGACATATATAGGGAGGACTTTCTTGCTCGACATGATAGTATGCTATCTGGTTGATCTTTACCTTAACGTGTATACTGATTGTCTCTCTGTTACATGTTGGTAAAGCCCTTAGGATGTGTACTTGACTACCTGGACTATGATGCGGATCATACTAGTGGGGACATGGTAGTCCATAAGTACATCCTTCAAAGTCCCTAGTCGTGGGTATATCGAGACGGGGCATCGATATACCAGAGTAGACTAGCGTATACCTTCTCGACCCATACAGATGGGCGATGGATGATCCCATATCCATTGGTGTTTGACATCAGAGATGATATACGGGTGCTCAGTGGAGACTGGGTACACTGGACGGACTCGCCGAGAAATCCCAGATGGTATTATACCTTACGTCAAATGGCAGTTCTCTGGTGACACTGGTACAGAGTAGTCTGTTGACCCAAGATCGTCATAGAGTCTTGTGTGGTTCCCACTGTGCTTTGATTTCAATCCTACCACGTCCAAGAGGGCGTGCAAAACGGTGGTTTTTGGGTACAGTCCCGAGTCACATGGAGGCAATGAGCGATAGGAGGGGATTCGTCTCTCCCGGTATAGGGAGTTGATGTTGCGCTGTGTTCGATTGGCTATAACCGGAAATCCCTGGCCAGGGTTGCTGAGATTTACTGGTAAGTGTTACCTATAGTTTCTCGAACTGTTATAGAGCTCATATCGACACGACTTATCGAGCTATTAGGGTCTGACGTTTACCACCCCTAGGCGAGATATGCGACATATCAGACGATCAGACCGGACTGTACGGTAAGTGTTACTGGTTGGATTCACAGGAGTGTGAGCGGGCTTGCTCGTCGATCTTCTGATCGCTCAATACCCGGGTGGCCGTTACGTTTAGCAGACCGCTTGCGGCTTGTGGGTGTTTGATATGATCATCACCTACTGCCGGCGTATTGACGAGTCTTTAGAGTCCTACACAGAGGTTTCCTGGCTCAAGCGAAACGAAATAGGAGCGCATATGAGATATGTGCGGGACCGAGAATAATGCATGTATGTGATACCGTATTCTATTCTCGCGATGAATGTATCGATTGGTTGTATGCGATATAACCTAGTTATCGAATCAACGATTGATTCGATAAGTCGATACATTGAATATTAGTCGGTTATATGCGATATGACCAGGTCGTTAAATCAAGTGTTGATTTAATGATTTAATGCATAATTATATATTTGATATATTACTTTGCATTAACTGGTATTGGTTCACTTTAAATGGATTTTCTCACTTGAAGTTCACAAGTTGTATATGTGATATACTTTTGTGCACTTGATTGTATCATGTTTGATGATACATGCTTACTTGAGTTTGTGTAAAGTTTAAACCTTGGTTAAGTAAATGGTTAGGGTTTTGTTTAATTTATTTATTCATTTATTGATTTGTTTATTTCATTTTGGCAAAAGGAAAATGGTGGCTAATTTTGTTTCTTTGTTGAAGTTTCATGAAGCTTTGAAATAGTCCACCATTTTTGTTTTATGCCTAACCTAACCATTCACCTAACTATAGTTTGCTCTCTACACATAACCATGGTTGGTTTATGATAAGTATTCTATGATTTTCTTTTTTAAAGAATAACTTATCTTAATTCTTATCATATCATTTTCATCATCTTCTTCTTCTTCTTCACATGAAGAAAGCTTTCTACCAACAATGGTGTAATGTGAAAATGAGTGAGAAATCCAATTCTAAAGTGAATCCACCTCCTATTTCTTCATCCTCTACCTCTTGCCAAGTAATATAGGGTGTTTTCTTCACAAGTTTCATGACTTGGTGAAGTGGGAGCTTGATCTAGTGATGCCTCGACGTAGATCATCTTCGGCACGAAGCAGACGACCTTGCCCGCCCATTTCTCCGATGAAGCCGACGCTAGAGCCCGGGATTTGTTATGGACAGCGAGGAGACTTCATTGCGGACCTATGGAGGTGGAGGACCGGATCTACAAAGGTTGAATTTTCGTTCTTTTAGTTAAATTGTTAACTAGTTGCATTTGTTTCGCCTAAAATTCTAGTTAACGATCTAGTCTAGGGTTTCTCGGCACCGTAAAGTTTGTAATTGGCATGGTTGATGCCATGTGAGACCTCATCAGCGTGCCTAGGAACCCTACAGTTCTCATGAACGTGGTAAGGTGGAAATCAAAGCACAGTGGGAATCACACAAGACTATATGACGTTCTCGGTTCGACAGACTAACCTGTACTTGTGTCACCAGAGAACTTCCATCTGACTTGAGGTATAATACCATCTGGGAGTTCTCGGCGAGTCCGTCCAATGTACCCAGTCACCATTGAGCACCCGTATACCATCTCTGATGTCAAACACCAATGGATATGGGATCATCCATCGCCCATCTACATGGGTCGAGAAGCTATACGCTAGTCTACTCTGGTATATCGATGCCCCGTCTCGATACACCCACGACTAATGACATTAAAGGATGTACTTACCGACTACCTTTGTCCCACTAGTATGATTCGCATCATAATCCAGGTAGTCAAGTACACATCCTAAGGGCTTTATCAACACATAACAGAAAGACAATCAGTGTATATTTTAAGATTAAAGTGCAACCAGATAGTATACTATCATGTTGAGCAAGAAGTCCTCCCTATATATGTCCAAACATCCACTACAATATACATTTCATGTACAGTAATAGCCTCTAGGGCATACATATAACTAAAAATCTCCCACTTGCACTAGGGCCATCATTTAGCAGTGGTTGTAGTATCTCATACTCAACCATCCCATAAAAGTCTCTCACTGGGAAAAGGCCTTTATGAGTGGATCCTTCGTGTTGTCCTCTGAGCCTACTCTCATAACCTCGATCTCCCTGGAGATCAAACATCTCCATGATCAGGTGATACTGCCTTAGAATATGTCTAGGTCACTGATGGGATGAGAGTTTCTAGGCATGAGCCACAACTCCATTGTCACACAATGGTAGGAACGAAGTTCATCTCATGAACTTATAAACACCCAGACTGCCTCTTTGGTAGTATCGTTGGTAGCGATGTATCTATCCTTTATCGTCTAGTTTGTCACGGTATCTAGCTTGGAACTCTTCCAACATATCGTCTCTCTACTGATGGTAAAGAAAATGCCTGTGACTGACATTCAGTCGACCTTACCATCCTGGAAGCTATCCAGTGATTCTCCTCAGGATCGATTGATACCATCTCACTACACCCAATGAAAATCCTAATATCCACTTAGATCTATCTCATAGATCCAAAAACCAGGATTTAGGAGGTATCACCTTGATCCTATATGGAGAATCCTTATGATAAGAGGATATTGACCGAGTGTAGCATAGGAAACACCTTTGCTATCAAGAGTATGTCATCTACGTACAATATGAGGAAGACCAACTTACTCTCTACTACCTTTTTGTATATACAAGATTCATCTACCATTTTGATGAAGTCAAACACTTTGACTACCACATCAAAACAGATGTTCCAACTCCGCGATGCCTTCTTTAGCCTGTAAAGCAACTTGCGCACGTTTCCGCTTCTCCCACTGTCTACGAAGCCCTTTGGCTGTGTACTTATAAACGCTTTCTTCTAAATCACTATATAGAAAAGCAGTCATGACACCCAATCGCCAGATATCGTAGTTATGGAATGTAGCAGTGGCAAGTAGGATCCGGATGGACTTAAGCATAGCTACTGGAGAAAAAGTTTCATCATTATCCACAACTGGTTGATGACGAGAACCTTTTGCAACAATTCTTAGCTTTGAAAGTCTCAACTTTTCCATATACACCAAGTAATCTTCTCAAGATATACATGCTCCTGATGGGGATTTAACCCTTCAGATATAGCAACCAAAGTCCATACTTTGTTGGTGTAAATAGATTCCATCTCAGATCACATAGTATCCATCCATTCTTACAGAGTCCCCACTCTTGATGGCCTACTCGAAACTAGTTGGGTCATCATCTCATGATGCAATTCTCGCTCCTTCTGTCATAGAGAAAACCGAAGTATCTCTCAGGTAGGTAAGGAACCCTACCAGATCGGCGGAAAGCCTGAGGTTCATCGGGAACTATTGAATCCTCTCATTCTACCAAATCATCAGCTCTAGTTTGTATAGCCGGAACTCCTTCCAGTTCTACCTCATGACCATAAATTTCTTCCATAAAAAATTCCTTCTCTAAAATGGTGGCATGCCGAGAAATAAAACACATTTTGTTCCTCGGTGTGGTAGAAGATATTCCCTTGCGAATGCTTGGGATATCCAACAAACTTCCACAGAACTGACTTTGCCTCGAGCTTGTTCGGATTTTGCTTTTAGACATAGTCTGGACATCCCCAAATCTTAACTTACTTAAGAGATGTGCTCTTTCAATACCATATCACATATGGAGTGGTAGGCAGCTGATTTGGTTGGAATCCTATTCAGTAGCTATGCAGATTCTCAAGTGTATAATTTCCAAAAGGAAATAGGCAACTCAGTGGTACTCATCATAGAGCGCACCATATCTAATAAGGTATGATTGCTCCGCCCCGATACACCGTTGTGTTGTGGTGTATTCGGAGGAGTAATGCTGAGAGAGAATCTCATTCTCCTTTAGAATAATCCAGGAATTTCGTGCTCAAGTATTCTCCTGCCTGATCACATCAAAGGACATAATACTTATACCTATTTTGGTTATCTACTCCCGACTTATATTCCTTGAATATCTCAAAAGCTTTAGACTTGTGTTTCAACAGGAACATATGTCTGAATCTTAAGAAATCATCAGTGAATGTAATGAAGTACAAAGAACCAGTCCTGGCATGTGTACACAGGGGACTTACATACATCATCATGTATCAATCCCAAGAGTTCACTAACTCTTTCTCTGTTTCTAGTAAACGGAGCTATGGTCATTTTATCTTTGTGACATGACTGGCAAGTTTCACAAGATGTAAATTTAAACTGATTTAAATATGCATCTTAATGTAACTTAGCTAGCCGGGCCGCATTGTTATGACCTAGTCTACAATGCCTCAAAAAGAATTCGTTCATTTCTGAACTCTTCCTCTTGTGTGTGTTCTATACGTTAAGAACCGTGGTTTGATTTAGAACGTATATGCTTTTAGATGACGCGCCTGATCCGATCAACTATTGATATAGGAAATGTTCAAAACATTATCCAACGATACAAAATTATATCCTTCTTTACTAAATAAAGAGACTGATATGATGTTGTATATCAGGTTCGGTATCTAATAACATTCGTTCAGAATCAATGTACTTGATAATACAGGGTGATAACTGCCAACAACTTGGCTGCAACAATTGCACCGTTTCCAACCCTTGAAACTTTATCACCCGTTATCAGTTCTCTACCTATCTGTAGCCTATGTAACAGATTACATATGTTGGATCCTGATCCGGTATCACATACCCAGGATGTAAAGTATACTGAGAAAATAGTTCTCGGTAATGAACACACCCGAAAAAGATGCAGAGGCGCCTTTTAAGTGAACTATAAATGGAATGATACCACTCTTCAATACAGAGGCACCTTTTAAGTGAACTGGTACTACAGGAGCTTGAGAACTCCGTAGTTAAGCGTGGTCAGGCTAGGGAAGTCCTGGGATGGGTGACCTCATTGGAAGTGGTCCCTGGTCGGGTCCGGTTCGCTCCGAAAGATAAAACCGTGCGTCCTCGGCCAGAGTGGACAATACTCTCTGTGTTGGGGGTGGGGCGTGATAGGAAATCCCCTATTTCTTGTTCGGTCTTATAACAATTATAAGTTGGAGCGGGACCAACGTTCCCCAGTACAATATAACAAGCGGGTATGGTCAATACATCCATATTATTATCTTGATTAAGGCGTGACATGGTCGCTACCTGGAGAGAGAGAGAAGAAAACACTCAGCGTAGGCTCTTGCAAGATTAGATTGGTTATTATTTTATTTAATTATGATGGCTCCCACTGTTTTTATCAAAACTTCCATCAAACCCTAAAAAGAAAGACTAGCCGGGATTAATAACACACTACAAGTTCGCCAATCTTTCAGCCAGGCGAGTGCCGGTACTTTGAGGGAGGTTACCCGTGCTTTTGCACGGACCTAACTAAAATAAACCTCGTTTTTCCAGGGGCGTAACCCTGTTAACACGTTTCTAGACACCTACTTGATCGGCTAATTGTAAAGTGCAAAACTCTCCCAGGAGTAACAATTACTCGCAATGGGTATCAGAATCCAACTATCTCATAGAAGGTATGCAATCTCATTGCAAATTTCAACACTTGAAATTCCCAATAATTTTGCCCCTAATCTCCTATGACCTTGACAAAGGCCAACAAACCATAGGATGCTAGTCAAGTTCAACCCGTCATTTCTTGATTGAATTAAACCCACCCGCACGACCCTTGACAAAGGCCAACAAGGTCGCATGACTACCCTAACTCAATCGCATCGTATACATAAGCAGATAAGCACTAATCACCTACCGCACATTATGCCTTGACAAAGGCCAACAAACACAGCATGAATACTAACTACTACTTTCTGAAATGACGGAGGGCTACGACATGTTTTTATGAAAACATTTTGCGTAATGAAATTGATATCATTGTAGAATCGAGTGATTTTCAAAAGTAGTGTTTTTTAGGCTTTTACTAGTTTTGCTAAAGAGGTCACTCCTGGTGAAGAGATCTCGGCTCTTTCCTCATCGAATGAGGTGCAGGATATTCACAAACCACTATGCAAAACAAAAACTATAAAAGAAATCAAAAGAAAAACCGAGGGTTGTAGCATCTGCCAGTTATTGCTAAAGAGGTCACTCCCGGTGAAGGGATCTCGGCTCTTTCCTTATCGAACAAGGTGCAGGATGTTCTACAAAGAACACCGCTATGCAAAGAAAAAACTAGAGCTACCTGTTTTTGAAAATTCAATTCCACAATATCTTTAGGTTTCTTTTATTTCATTAATCTCATTAATGAAGTCCCATCATTTAATTTACCTAAGCATCATAGATAAATACTGTAGGGTTCCTAGGCACACTCAACAGGTTCCACAAGGCACCAACCATGCCAAAATCAAATTTTTCATGTGCCTAAGAATCCTATGCAAGATCGTTAACTAGAGATTAGGCAAAAAGCAAGCAAGCAAACAACTTTGCTAATAAGTGAAAGGGATTACAACCTTTGTAGATCCGGTCCACCACTTCTTTAGCTCTGAGATGACGTCCCTCCGCTGCGATCATCGGGATCCCGGACTCTAGCATCAGTTTCATCGAAGAAATGAGCGGGCTAGGTCTTTGACTTCGGTGCCGAAGATGATCTACGTCGAGGCGACTCAAACTCAAGCTCCATCTTGACTTGGTCATGAACCTTGTGAAGAAAACACCCTATACAACATGGCAAGTGGTAGAGGATAAAGAAATAGGAAGTGGGTTCACTTTGGATTTGGATTTCTCACTTGATTTCAACACTTGACATTTTTCAAGAAAGGTTTTCTTTTTCTTCATGAAGAAGAAGAAGAAAAGAATGAAAAAAAGGAAAAATTTTAGAAGAATAATCAAGTGAAGTTATCATGTTGCAACCATGGGTGAGATTAACTCATGTAGAGAATAAACTAGGGTTTAGGTAATGGTTAGGTTTAAGAATAAAAGCAAAATGGTTTTGACCTTTTTCAAAGATGCTTGAAGCTTCTAGCAAATAAATAAGAAAGCCACCATTTTGTTTTCATAAAATAAATAAAGTATATAAAACCCTAATCATTTACCTAAACATGGTTTAAAGGATACACACCCAAGTTTGCATGTATTATCAATCATGACACAAACAAGTGCACAAAAATATATCACATATACAACTTGTGCACATCAAGTGAGAAAATCAATCTTAAATGAACCAATATTAGTTAATGTAAAGTAATATATCAAATATATAATTATACATTAAATCATTAAATCAACACTTGATTTAATGATCCGGTCATACAGCATACAACCAATTAATATCAAGTGTATCAATATATCAAATCAATATTTGATTCGGTAACCCGGCTATATCTCATATAACCGTCCGATGATACAAATCGCGAGAATAGAATTCAGTATCACAAACTGGTATTATTCTCGGTCCCGCACATATCTCATATGCTCTCCTATTTCGTTTCGCTTGAGCCAGGAAACCTCTGTGTAGGACTCTAAAGACTCGTCAATACGCCGGCAGTAGGTGATGATCATATCAAACACCCACAAGCCGCAAGCGGTCTGCTAAACGTAACGGCCGCCCGGGTATTGAGCGATCAGAAGATCAACGAGCAAGCCCGCTCACACTCCTGTGATTCCAACCAGTAACACTTACCGTACAGTCCGGTCTGTTCGTCTGATATGTCGCATATCTCGCCTAGGGGTGGTAAACGTCAGACCCCAGTAGTTTGATAAGTCGTGTCAATATATGGTCATAACAGTTCGAGAAACTAATGATAACACTTACCAGTAAATCTCAGCAACCCTGGCCAGGGATTTCCGGTTATAGCCAATCGAACACAGCGCAACATCAACTCCCTATACCGGGAGAGAGGAATCCCCTCCTATCGCTCATTGCCTCCATGTGATTCGGGACTGTTCCCAAAAACCACCGTTTTGCAGCCCTCTTGGACGTGGTAAGGTGGAAATCAAAGCACAGTGGGAATCACACAAGACTCTATGACAATCTCGGGTCTATAGACTAACCTGTACCAGTGTCACCAGAGAACTGCCATCTGACGTAAGGTATAATACCATCTGAGAGTTCTCGGCGAGTCCGTCCAGTGTACCCAGTCTCCACTGAGCACCCGTATATCATCTCTGATGTCAAACACCAATGGATATGGGATCATCCATCGCCCATCTATATGGGTCGAGAAGGTATACGCTAGTCTACTCTGGTATATCGATGTCCCGTCTCGATACACCCACGACTAGGGACCTTGAAGGATGTACTTATGGACTACCATGTCCCCACTAGTATGATCCGCATCATAGTCCAGGTAGTCAAGTACACATCCTAAGGGCTTTACCAACATGTAACAGAGAGACAATCAGTGTACACGTTAAGGTAAAGAGCAACCAGATAGCATACTATCATGTCGAGCAAGAAAGTCCTCACTATATATGTCCAAGCATCCACTACAATATACATCCTATGTATAGTAATGGCCTCTAGGGCATACATATGACTAACAATCTCCCACTTGCACTAGGGCCATATGATAGCAGTGGTTGTAGTATCTCATACTCAACCATCCCATAAAAGTCTCTCTCTAGGAAAAGGCCTTTGTGAGTGGATCCGCCGTGTTGTCCTCTGAGTCTACTCTCCTAACCTCGATCTCCTTGGAGATCAAGCATCTCCATGATCAGGTGATACTGGCTTAGAATATGTCTGGATCACTGATGGGACGGACGTTCCTTGGCACAAGCCACAACTCCATTGTCACACAATGGGAGGAACTAAGTTCATCTCATGAACTAAATATACACCCAGACAGCCTCTTTGGTCGCACCTTAAGTAGCGATGTATCCAGCCTTTATCGTCTAGTATGCCACGGTATCTAGCGTGGAACTCTTCCAACGTACCGTCCCTTTACTGAGGGTAAAGACAATGCCTGCGACTGACATTCAGTCGTCCTTATCACTCTGGAACCTTTCCAGTGATTCTCCCCAGGGTCAATTGATACCATCTCACTCCAACAAGTGAGTATCCTAACATTCAATGTGATCTATCTCATAGATCCAAAACCCAGGATTTAGTAGGTATCATTTTGATCCTATATGGAGAATCCTTGTGATAAGCGGAGATTGACCGAGCGTAGCATAGGAAACTCCTTCCCTATCAAGAGTATGTCATCCACGTACTCTACGAGGATCACCAGCATACTCCCTACTACCTTTTTGTATATACAAGGTTCATCTACCATTTTGATGATGTCAAACTCTTTGACTAACTCATCAAAATAGATGTTCCAACTCCGCGATGCCTGCTTTATCACATAAAACATCTTGCACACATTTCTGCTGCTCCCATTGTCTATGAAGCCCTCTGACTGTGTACTTACAGACTCTCTCTTCTAAAACATCATTTAGAAAAGCAGTCATGACACCCAACCGCCAGATATCGCAGTCATGGTATGTAGCCGTGGCAAGTAGGATCTGGATGGACTTAAGCATAGTTACTTAGAAAAGGTTTCATTATAATCCATACATGGTCCATGATGCAAACCTTTAACAAGTCTAGCTTTGCAAGTCTCAACTTTTCCATGTACATGTTAGTTATATGTATGCCCTAGAGGCCATTACTATACATAGGATGTATATTGTAGTGGATGCTGGGACATATATAGGGAGGACTTTCTTGCTCGACATGATAGTACGCTATCTGGTTGCTCTTTACCTTAACGTGTACATTGATTGTCTCTCTGATACATGTTGGTAAAGCCCTTAGGATGTGTACTTGACTACCTGGACTATGATGCAGATCATACTAGTGGGGACAGGTAGTCCACAAGTACATCCTTTAAAGTCCCTAGTCGTGGGTGTAACGAGACACCACAAGTACATCCTTTAAAGTCCCTAGTCGTGGGTGTAACGAGATGGGGCATCGATATACCAGAGTAGACTAGCGTGTACCTTCTCGACCCATACAGATGGGCGATGGATGATCCCATATCCATTGGTGTTTGACATCAGAGGAGATATACGGGTGCTCAGTAGAGACTGGGTACACTGGACGGACTCGCCGAGAACTCCCAGATGGTATTATACCTCACGTCAGATGGCAGTTCTCTGATGACACTGGTACAGAGTAGTCTGTTGACCCGAGATCGTCATAAAGTCTTGTGTGGTTCCCACTGTGCTTTGATTTCCATCTTACCACGTCCAAGAGGGCGTGCAAAACGGTGGTTTTTGGGTACAGTCCCGATTCACATGGAGGCAATGAGCGATAAGAGGGGATTCGTCTCTCCCGGTATAGGGGGTTGATGTTGCGCTGTGTTCGATTGGCTATAACAGGAAATCCCTGGCCAGGGTTGCTGAGATTTACTGGTAAGTGTTACCTGTAGTTTCTCGAATTGTTATAGACCTCATATCGACACGACTTATCAAGCTATTGGGGTCTGACGTTTACCACCCCTAGGCGAGATATGCGACATATCAGACGATCAGACCGGACTGTACGGTAGTGTTACTGGTTGGATTCACTGGAGTATGAGCGGGCTTGCTCGTTGATCTTCAGATCGCTCAATACCCGTGTGGCCGTTACGTTTAGCAGACCGCTTGCGGCTTGTGGGTGTTTGATATGATCATTGCCTGCTGCCGGCGTATTGACGAGTCTTTAGAGTCCTACACAGAGGTTTCCTGGCTCAAGCGAAACGAAATAGGAGCGCATATGAGATATGTGCGGGACCGAGAATAATGCGTGTATGTGATACCGTATTCTATTCTCGCGATGAATGTGTCGAATGGTTGTATGCGATATAACCTAGTTATCGAATCAAGGATTGATTCGATAAATCGATACATTGGATATTAGTCGGTTATATGCGATATGACCGGATCGTTAAATCAAGTGTTGATTTAATGATTTAATGTATAATTATATATTTGATATATCACTTTACATTAACTAGTATTGGTTTACTTTAAATGGATTTTCTCACTTGGATTGTGCACATTGTATATGTGATATATTTTTGTGCACTTGTATGTATCATGTTTGATGATGCATGCTAACTTGTGTTTTGTGCAAAGTTTAAACCATGGTTATGTAATGGTTAGGGTTTTCATTTTCATATCTATTTATTTATTTTCTTTTTGGAAAATGAAAAGAAAAATGGTGGCTTTATTTGGATATATGTTGAAGCTTTGACTTAGTCACCATTTTTGTCTTCATACCTAACCTAACCATTCACTTAACCTTAGTTTAGTCTCTACACTTTACAATGGTTGCATCATGATAAGTATTCAATTTATTTTCTATTTTGAATTAACTTATCATAATTCTTTCTTCATCTTCTTCATTTCTTCAAGTGAAGAAAGCTTGCCTCCATCAATAGCAAGTGATGAAAAAGAGTGAGAAATCCAAATCTAAAGTCTACCCACTTCCTATTTCTTCATCCTCTACCTCTTGCCAAGTAGTAGAGTGTGTTTTCTTCACAAGTTTCATGACTTGGTGAAGTGAGAGCTTGATCTTGCGATGCTTCGACGTAGATCATCTTCGGCATGGACATCGACGACCTAGCTCGCCTATTCTCCGATGAAGCCGACGCTAGAGCCCGGGATTTATTTTGGAAAGCGAGAGGACTTCGTTGCGGAGCTATGGAGGTGGAGCACCGGATCTACAAAGGTTGTATTTCCGTTTACTTGTAGTTGAGTGTTAACTAGTTTCTAGTTTCGCCTAGACATCTAGCAAACGATCCGTAGTTTAGGGTTTCTAGGCACGTTAAAATTTGAAATTGGCATGGTTGATGCCTTGTGAGACCTCTTGGGAGTGCCTAGGAACCCTACAATGGTATCAGAGCTTAGCTAGAGCCTTAGGCGAAGTCTAGACGGAGTTTGAAGTCTGAACGAACCCGAAACCTCATTTTTCCCATGCTCTCTGTCCTTTTTTCAAAACTGTGCATTTTTCCATATTAAAAATATGCAGAAAATTAAGCAGGGTTTTATATGGATTACTGTGAAATACGGGGGCCTAATTCAATTAAACCACCGCGGAACCGTGGCACGAGCTTGGCATGTGCGGCGGTTCCGCGGCCTCATGGTCTCCTCTTGCGTTGACTTTTGCACAGTAACTCCTATTTAACAGTGATGAGTTCTCTGGGTATTTTTAATATTTATTCAAGAGTTGAATAACCTGGGATTGTTTTGGGGATTCGGTGTTTCGATCGGAGTATCAGATTTTGTCTATTTGTCTTTCCGGATAAATTTTAGAATATGTTAAAAAGTTCGACCGGATATAAATACCCAATTTTTCCCCTGTCGGGAAATTTCCAAGTGTTGGATTTTTCCGTAGTTTAACGACGTTCTAAGTAGTGCAAGTAACGCGATGGACCCTCTAGAAGACAACAAACCTTAACTCGATTATGTGACCGTCTTGAACTGCCCTTTGAACCTTCGGGTTTGGGGCAGTACGGCGTGCCACATGTGAGGCGTTGGCTTGACCCTTCTACGGCTGGACCGTTGGTACTGAGGCACGAACTGAATGTTGTTAGACTTATTTCATGTGTTGAGCTGTATCGGGAAAACTTGGGTGTTCGATTGTTCGATCGGAAAGTTTAACATTTTCTATTTATCTGGAATGGGATACAATAATTGGAATTCACAAGAAGTTATAAGATAACTGAATGAATGTTGTAAATCTAGCAATTTAGTCTCACTTGATCGGTTGCCACAGAGTTTTGATGTGATCAAAAGTCCGTCGCAATTACGTAGCGTACGTGGATACTCGCCGGGTAAACTTAATAGACAGCCTCGCTCCATAGCCCCGACCAAGTGACTGTAGGAGAACCCCGTCGCCGAAAGCATCCGTCCGGGTGCTCGCGGTAGCGGTGTTCCGCCTTGGTGCACTTCATCGACGGTATCGGGGGTGCGGCCGCCTCCTTAAGTTTGCGACGAGCATTCGATCAGGATGTCGGGAATCTTGTTGAATTGCCCGACTTGATATTGAAAAGAGTTTTCGATTTTGAGACTAAAATGCGGAGTTTATAATTGTTAGGAATGCGATGTCTAAGAAATTCATTTGGTCAGGCATGCGATGTCTGTGCGGATTACGGATTCCAACTGTTGTAGTTTTACACTTTCTTTTCTGTGACCGTAAGTGTAATATGTGATATCGCCGGTTTCGTTGCTATATATCAACGACAATTGGGATACGCATATTTACTTACGTTGATGACATGTGATGTTATGTGTTGCTGGATATGTTATATTGGATCGTCGTGTTCGAATAGCCGGGGGTTTTTATGTGAGATGAGTGTTTTTCATTTTCATTCATGTAAAAACTTGTATGTAATATTCTTTTATTGGGGCGCTTCCAGGTTGCGGGAGTTGTCACCTGTTGTATATTATTTACTTTTCCGCACTAGGATAGACCCAAGGAGGGGAGCACAAGTAACCGGGTTCTGGAGTCCAGTGGGAGACCAACTCGAGGAGTCGAGTCCGGGTCTCCTAACTCTAGAATTGGTAGGGTTGCTTGCCGCTCTCGTAGGGGTCTAGGGGTGTGGGTTTGGCTATTCATCACGACCGTGGAATCCGTGTTTTATACTGGCTCGTATTGAAAACACGGACGTCCTAGTATATCCAATATTTCATATGATTCTTCTGCTGCGATATCTGTGATGTGATCATGTGATGTTCTGTGATAGATACAGTATATAGTATATATGATATATTATATAGACGTTACTTATGTTTTACACCCGCGCTAGCCCTGCCCGGCTCTGCCGTTAGTTACCTAACCTAACGGTGCACGAGAGGACATCGAGGCGAATGCGGATGGCATAAGTGTACGTCGTATTTATCTGTGATGTTTAGGTATTTAAATGATGGGACTTCATTAATGTGATTAATGAAAGTAAAAGAAACCTAAGATGTTGTAGAATCGAATTTCAAAATAAAACAGGTAGCTACAGTTCTTGCTTTGCACAGCGGTATATGTGATATATCCTGCACCTTATTCGATAAGGAAAGGACCGAGATCCCTTCACCGGGAGTGACTCCTTTAGCAATAACTGGTCGATGCTACGCCCTCGGTTTGTCTTTTGATTGCTTTTAAGAGTTTTTGCTTTGCACAGTGATATATATGATATATCCCGCACCTCATTCGACGAGGAAAGGACCGACGATCCCTTCACCGGGAGTGACTCCTTTAGCAAAACTAGAAAAGCCTCAAAAACACTCCATTTCAAAATTCATTCGATCCTACAACGATATCAAGTTCATTACGCAATAGGTTTTCAGAAAAACCTGTCGTAGCCCTCCGTCATTTCAGATAAGTCCTGTTTAGTATTCGTGCTGCGTTTGTTGACCTTGTCAAGGCGCAGTGTGCGGTAGCTAACCAGTATTTATCTGCTTATGCATATGATGCAGATTGGGTTAGGGTAGTCGTGCGGCCTTGTTGACCTTGTCAAGGGTCGTGCGGGGGGGTTTGATTCAATCAAGAAATGACGGGTTGAACTTGACTTGCGGTCTATGGTTTGTTGACCTTGTCAAGGTCATAGATCGTTCGGGGCAAAATATTATCTAGAATTTCAAGTGTTGAAATTTGCAATGAGATAGCATACCTTCTATGAGATAGTTGGATCCCGATACCCGCTGCGAGTAAGTGTTACTCCTGGGAGAGTTTTATACATTACAATTAGCCGATCAAGTAGGTGTCTAGAAAGGTGTTAACGAGGTTACGCCTCTGGGAAAATGAGGTTTACATTAATTTGGTTCGTACGAAAGCACGGGGGACCTCCCACAAAGTACCGACACTGGCCTGGCTGAAAGATTGGCGAACTTGTAGTGTGTAATAAATCCCGGCTAGTCTTTCCTTTTAGGGTTTGAAGGAAGATTTGATAAAAAGCAGTGGGAGCCATCCTGATTAGATAAAATAATAACCAATCTATTCTTGCAAGAGCGCACGCTGAGTGTTTTCTTCTCTCTCTCTCCATGTAGCGACCACATCACGCCTTAATCAAGATAATAATACGGAATATTGACCGAACCCGCTTGTTATACTGAGCTGGGGAACGTTGGTCCCGCTCCAACTTATAATTGTTATAAGACAGAGCAGGAAATTGGGGATTACCAGAATTCCCGTGCCGCCCAAACGAAGAGAGTGCATGCTGATGCATCATCTTCGGGTGTGTTCATTATACAGAACTGTTTCTTAGTATCCTTTACGTCCTGGGTATGTGATACTAGATCAGGATCCCAGATATGTAATATGTTACATAGGGCTACAGAAAGGTAGAGGACTGAGAACGGGTGATAAGTTTCATGAGGCAGAAAACGGGGCAAGTGTTGCAGCCAAGTCTGTTGGTCACTGTCACCCTGTATTCCAAATACATTGATTCTGAACGAATGTTATTAGATACCGAACCTGATATATAAAATCATATCACTCTCTTTATTAGTAAAGAAATGATAAAATTTTGTATTGTTGGATAATGTTTTGGACATTTTCTATATCAAAAGTTGATCGGTTCAGGCACGTTATCTAAAAGTATTGATGTTCTAAATCAAACTACAGTTCTTTAGTATACAGAACACACACAAGAGGAAGAGTTCAGAACTGAACGAGTCCTTCTTGAGGCATTGTAGACTAGGTCATATCAATGCGACCCGACTAGCTGAAGTTACATGTAGATGTATATTTAAATCAGTTTGAATTTACATCTTATGAAACTTTCCAGTCATGTCACAAAGATAAAATGACCATAGCCCTGTTTATTGGAAACAGAGAAAGAGTTAGTAAACTCTTGGGATGATGCATGTTGATGTATGTTAGGTCCCCTGTCTATATATGCCAGGACTGGTTCTTTGTACTTCGTTACATTCTCTGATAATCTCTCAAGATTCAGACATATGTTCCTGTTGAAACACAAGTCTGAACCTTTTGAGATATTCACAGAATATAAGTTAGAAGTAGAGAACCAGTGAGGGTACAAGTATTATGTCCTATGATGAGATCAGGGAGGAGAATACTTATGCATGGAATTCCTGGACTATTCTAAAGGAGAATGAGATTCTCTCTCAGCGTTACTCCTCTGAATACACCATAGCACAATGGTATATCGGGGTGGAGAAATCACACCCTATTTGATAAGGTGTGCTCTATGATGAGTACTACTGAGTTACCTATTTCCTTTTTGGGAGTTATGCACTTGAGAAGATGCATACCTATTGAATAGGGTTCGAATCAAATCAGTTGCCTACCACTTCATATGTGATATGGAAAGGGAAGAGCCCATATCTTAAGTTAGTTAAGATTTGGAGTTGTCCGGCCTATGTCTAAAAGCAAAATCCGGACAAGCTCGAGGCAAGATCTGTTAAGTAAAACTGGAAATGTTCCAGCTATACAAACTGCAACTGATGATTTGAAAGAACCAAAGGATTCAATAGTTACCAACGAACCTCAGCCTCTCCGCCGATCTAGTAGGGTTCCTCACCCATCTGAGAGATACTTCGGTTTCTCTATGACAGTGGGAGCGAGGATTGCATCATGAGATGATGACCCAACTAGCTTCGAGCTGGCCATCAGGAGTAAGACTCTGTTAGAATGGCTGGATGCTTAGCGATCTGAGATGGAATCCATATACACCAACAAAGTATGGACTTTGGTTGCTATATCTGAAGGGTTAAATCCCCATCAGGAGCAAGTATATCTTGAGAAGATTACTAGGTGTAGATGGAAAAGTTGAGACTTTCAAAGCTAAACTTGTTAAAGGTTTACATCATTGACCAGGTGTGGATCATGAGGAAACCTTTTTCTAAGGAGCTATGCTTAAGTCCATCCAGATCCTACTTGCCACGACTACGTACCATGACTACGATATCTGGTGGTTGGGTGTCATGACAGCTTTTCTAAATGATGTTTAGAAGAGAGTGTCTATAAGTACACAGCCAGAGGGCTTCGTAGACAGTGGGAGCAGCGGAAACATGTGCAAGATGCTTTATAGGATAAAGCAGGCATCGCGGAGATGGAACATCTGTTTTGATGGATAAGTCAAAGAGTTTGACATCATCAAAATGGTAGATGAACCTTGTATAAACAAAAAGGTAGTAGGTAGTATGGTGGTGATCCTCGTAGAGTACGTGGATGACATACTCTTGATAGGGAAGGAGTTTCCTATGCTACGCTCGATCAATCTCCGCTTATCACAATGATTCTCCATATAGGATCAAAGTGATACCTCCTAAATCCTGGGTTTTTGGATCTATGAGATAGATCTAATTGGATGTTAGGACTCTCACTAGTTGTAGTGAGACGGTATCAACCGATCCTGGGGAGAATCACTGGAAGGGTTCCAGGGTGATAAAGACGACTGAATGTCAGTCACAGGCATTGTCTTTACCCTCAGTGGAGGGAAGGTATGTTGGAAGAGTTCCAAGATAGATACCGTGACATACTAGACGATAAAGGAAGGATACATCGCTACTTAAGATGCTACCAAAGAGGCAGTCTGGGTGTATATTAGTTCATAAGATGAACTTTGTTCCTCCCATTGTGTGACAATGGAGTTGTGGCTTATGCCAAGGAACGCAGGTCCCATCAGTGATCCAGACATATTCTATGGCAGTATCACCTTATCATGGAGATAGTTGATCTCCAGGGAGATCGAGGTTAGGAGAGTAGACTCAGAGGACAACACAGCGGATCCACTCACAAAGGCCTGTTCCCAGAGAGAGACTTTTATGGGATGGTTGAGTATGAGATACTGCAACCACTGCTATGAGATGGCCCTAGTGCAAGTGGGAGATTGTTAGTTATATGTATGCCCTAGAGGCCATTACTATACATTGGATGTATATTGTAGTGGATGCTGGGACATATATAGGGAGGACTTTCTTGCTCGACATGATAGTACGCTATCTGGTTGCTCTTTACCTTAACGTGTACATTGATTGTCTCTCTGATACATGTTGGTAAAGCCCTTAGGATGTGTACTTGACTACCTGGACTATGATGCAGATCATACTAGTGGGGACAGGTAGTCCACAAGTACATCCTTCAAAGTCCCTAGTCGTGGGTGTATCGAGACGGGGCATCGATATACCAGAGTAGACTTGCGTGTACCTTCTCGACCCATACAGATGGGCGATGGATGATCCCATATCCAATGGTGTTTGACATCAGAGGAGATATACGGGTGCTCAGTAGAGACTGGGTACACTGGACGGACTCGCCGAGAACTCCCAGATGGTATTATACCTCACGTCAGATGGCAGTTCTCTGGTGACACTGGTACAGAGTAGTCTGTTGACCCAAGATCGTCATAGAGTCTTGTGTGGTTCCCACTGTGCTTTGATTTCCATCTTACCACGTCCAAAAGGGCGTGCAAAACGGTGGTTTTTGGGTACAGTCCCGAGTCACATGGAGGCAATGAGCGATAGGAGGGGATTCGTCTCTCCCGGTATACGGGGTTGATGTTGCGCTGTGTTCGATTGGCTATAACAGGAAATCCCTGGCCAGGGTTGCTGAGATTTACTGGTAAGTGTTACCTGTAGTTTATCGAATTTTTATAGACCTCATATCGGCACGACTTATCAAGCTATTGGGGTCTGACGTTTACCACCCCTAGGCGAGATATGCGACATATCAGACGATCAGACCGGACTGTACGGTAGTGTTACTGGTTGGATTCACTGGAGTGTGAGCGGGCTTGCTCGTCGATCTTCAGATCGCTCAATACCCGGGTGGCCGTTACGTTTAGCAGACCGCTTGCGGCTTGTGGGTGTTTGATATGATCATCGCCTGCTGCCGGCGTATTGACGAGTCTTTAGAGTCCTACACAGAGGTTTCCTGGCTCAAGCGAAACGAAATAGGAGCGCATATGAGATATGTGCGGGACCGAGAATAATGCGTGTATGTGATACCGTATTCTATTCTCGCGATGAATGTGTCGAATGGTTGTATGCGATATAACCTAGTTATCGAATCAAGGATTGATTCGATAAATCGATACATTGGATATTAGTCGGTTATATGCGATATGACCGGATCGTTAAATCAAGTGTTGATTTAATGATTTAATGTATAATTATATATTTGATATATCACTTTACATTAACTAGTATTGGTTTACTTTAAATGGATTTTCTCACTTGGATTGTGCACATTGTATATGTGATATATTTTTGTGCACTTGTATGTATCATGTTTGATGATGCATGCTAACTTATGTTTTGTTTAAAGTTTAAACCATGGTTATGTAATGGTTAGGGTTTTCATTTTCATATCTATTTATTCATTTATTTATTTATTTTCTTTTTGGAAAATGAAAAGAAAAATGGTGGCTTTATTTGGATATATGTTGAAGCTTCATGAAGCTTTGACTTAGTCACCATTTTTGTCTTCATACCTAACCTAACCATTCACTTAACCTTAGTTTAGTCTCTACACTTTACCATGGTTGCATTATGATAAGTATTCAATTTATTTTCTATTTTGAATTAACTTATCATAATTCTTTCTTCATCTTCTTCATTTCTTCAAGTGAAGAAAGCTTGCCTCCATCAATGGCAAGTGATGAAAAAGAGTGAGAAATCCAAATCTAAAGTCTACCCACTTCCTATTTCTTCATCCTCTACCTCTTGCCAAGTAGTAGAGTGTGTTTTCTTCACAAGTTTCATGACTTGGTGAAGTGAGAGCTTGATCTTGCGATGCTTCGACGTAGATCATCATCGGCATGGACATCGACGACCTAGCTCGCCTATTCTCCGATGAAGCCGACGCTAGAGCCCGGGATTTATTTTGGAAAGCGAGAGGACTTCGTTGCGGAGCTATGGAGGTGGAGCACCGGATCTACAAAGGTTGTATTTCCGTTTACTTGTAGTTGAGTGTTAACTAGTTTCTAGTTTCGCCTAGACATCTAGCAAACGATCCGTAGTTTAGGGTTTCTCGGCACGTTAAAATTTGAAATTGGCATAGTTGATGCCTTGTGAGACCTCTTGGGAGTGCCTAGGAACCCTACAGTACACCAAGTAATCTTCTCAAGATATAGTTGCTCCTGATGGGGATTTAACCCTTCAGATAAAGCAACCAAAGTCCATACTTTGTTGTTGTATATGGATTCCATCTCAGATCGATAAGCATCCAGCCATTCTTACAGAGTCCTACTCCTGATGGCCAGCCCGAAACTAGTTGGGTCATCATCTTATGATGCAATCCTCGCTCCCACTGTCATAGAGAAACCGAAGGATTTCTCAGGTGGGTGAGGAACCCTACTAGATCGGCGGAGAGGCTGAGGTTCGTTGGTTGCTATTGAATCCTTTGGTTCTACCAAATCATCAGCTGCAGTTTGTATAGCTGGAACTCTTTCCAGTTCTACCTCATGTCAACAAATTTCTTCATAAGAAATTCCCTTTCCCAAAGGTAGCATGCTGAGTAACAAAACATCTTTTGTTCCTCGGTTAGGTAGAAGATATTCCCTTGCGTATGCTTGGGATATCCAACAAACTTCTACAGTACTGACTTTGCCTCGAGCTTGTCCGGATTTTGCCTTTTAGACAGAGGCCGGACAATCCCAAATCTTAACTGACTTAAGAGATAGGCTCTTCCCTTTCCATATCATATATGAAATGGTAGGCAACTGATTTGATCGGAACCCAATTCAATAGGTATGCAACTTCATAAGTGCAAAACTCCCTAAAAGGAAATAGGAAACTCAGTAGTACTCATCATAGAGTACACCATATCTAATAGGGTGTGATTACTCCGCCCCGATACACCGAGGTGCTGTGTTGTATACGGAGAAGTAATGCTGAGAGAGAATCTCATTCTTAGAATAGTCCAGGAATCCCGTGCTCAAGTATTCTCCTCCTTGATCACATCAAAGGACATAATACTTATACCCATTTTTGGTTCTCTACTTCTAACTTATATTCTATGAATATCTCAAAAGGTTCGGACTTGTGTTTCAACAGGAACATATGTCTGAATCTTGAGAGATCATCAAAGAAGGTAATGAAGTACAAAGAACCGGTCTTGGCATTTGTAGACAGGGGACCTTCATACATCAATGTGTATCATCCCAAGATTTCACTAACTCTTTCTCTGTTTCCAATAAACAGTGCTATGGTTATCCTATCTCTGTGACATGACTGGCAAGTTTCACAAGATGTAAATTCAAACTAATTTAAATATGCATCTTAATGTAACTTCAGCTAGTCGGGTCGCATTGATATGACCTAGTCTACAATGCCTCAAGAAGGATTCGTTCATTTATGAACTCTTCCTCTTGTGTGTGTTCTGTATACTAAGAACTGTAGTTTGATTTAGAACATTAATGCTTTTAGATAACGTGCCTGAACCGATCAACTCTTGATATAGGAAATGTTCAAAACATTATCCAACAATACAAAATTATATCCTTTCTTTACTAATAAAGAGACTGATATGATTTTGTATATCAGGTTCGGTATCTAATAACATTTGTTCAGAATCAATGTATTCTGGTAATACAGGGTGACAGTGACCAACAGACTTTGCTGCAACACTTGCACCGTTTTCTGCCTCATGAAACTTATCACCCGTTCTCAGTTCTTTACCTTTCTGTAGCCCATGTAATATATTATATATGTGGGATCCTGATCCGGTATCATATACCCAGGACGTAAAGGACATTTGAGAAACAGTTCTCTGTAATGAACTCACCCAAAGATGATGCATCGGTATGCACTTTCTTTGTTTGGGTGGCACGGGAATTCTGGTAATCCCCAATTTCCTGCTCTGTTTTATAACAATTATAAGTTGGAGCGGGACCAACGTTCCCCAGCTCAGTATAACAAGCGGGTTCGGTCAATATATCCATTTTATTATCTTGATTAAGGCGTAACATGGTCGCTACCTGGAGAGAGAGAGAAGAAAACAATTTGTGTGCGCTCTTGCAAGATCAGATTGGTTATTATTTTATCTAATCAGGATGGCTCCCACTGTTTTTATCAAATCTTCCTTCAAACCCTAAAAGGAAAGACTAGCCGGGATTGATTACACGCTACAAGTTCGCCAATCTTTCAGCCAGGCCAGTGTCGGTACTTTGAGGGAGGTTCCCCGTGCTTTCGCACGGACCTAATTAAAGTAAACCTCGTTTTCCCAGAGGCGTAACCCCGTTAACACCTTTCTAGACACCTACTTGATCGGCTAATTGTAATGTGTAAAACTCTCCCAGGAGTAACTCTTACTCGCAGCGGGTATCGGGATCCAACTATCTCATAGAAGGTATGCAATCTCATTGCAAATTTCAACACTTGAAATTCCCAATAATAATTTACCCCTAGCGTTCTATGACCTTGAAGAATGCCAAACAACCCATAGTCTACTAGTCAAGTTCAACCCGTACATTTCTTGATTGAATTAAACCCACCCACACGACCCTTGACGAATGCCAAACAACGTCGTACGAATACCCTAATCCAATCTGCATCATATGCATAAACAGATAAGTACTAGTTAGCTACCGCACACTACGCCTTGACGAATGCCAAACTACCGCAGCACGAATACTAAGTAGTACTTATCTGAAATGACAGAGGGCTACGACAGGTTTTTAAGAAAACCCTTTGCGTAATGAACTTGATATCGTTGTAGAATCAAATAATTTTAAAATGGAGTGTTTTTTAGGCTTTTCTAGTTTTGCTAAAGGGGTCACTCCCGGTGAAGGGATCGTCGGCCCTTTCCTCATCGAATAAGGTGCAGGATATATCATATATACCGCTGTGCAAAGCAAGAACTATAGGAGCAATCAAAAGACAAACCGAAGGGTGTATCATCTGCTAGTCATTGCTAAAGGGGTCACTCCCGGTGAAGGGATCTCGGCTCTTTCCTTATCGAATAAGGTGCACGATGTTCTACAAGGAACACCACGATGCAAAGCAAGAACTGTAGCTACCTGTTTTTGAAAATTCGATTCCACAACATCTATTAGGTTTCTTTTCTTTCATTAATCATATTAATGAAGTCCCATCATTTAAATCACCTAAACATCACAGATAAATACGACGTACACTTATGCCATCCGCATTCGCCTCGATGTCCCCTCGTGCACCGTTAGGTTAGGTAACTAACGGCAGAGTGGGGCAGGGCTAGCGCTGGTGTAAAACAAAAGTAACGCCTATATAATATATCATATATACTATATACAGTATTTATCACAGAACAACAAATGATCACATCACAGATATCGCAGTAGAAGAAACATATGAAACATTGGATATACTAGGACGTCCGTGTTTTCAATACGAGCCAGTATAAAACATGGATTCCACGGTCGCGATGAATAGCCAAACCCACACCCCTAGACCCTTACGAGAGCGGCAAGCAACCCTACCAATTCTAAAGTTAGGAGACCCAGACTCCACTCCTCGAGTTAGTCTCGCACAGGACTCCAGAACCCGGTTATTTGTGCTCTCCTCCTTGGGTCTATCCTAGTGCGGAAAAGTAAATAATATACAAATGGTGACATCTTCCGCAACCTGGAAGTGCCCCAATAAAAGAATATTACATACAACAAATTTTACATGAATGAAAATAAAAACTCTCATCTCACATAAAACCCCCGGCTATTCAAAACGCGACGTCCAATATAGCATATCCGGCAACACATAACATCACATGTCATCAACGTAAGTAAATGTGCGCATCCCAATTGTCGTTGACATATAGCAACGAAACCGGAGATATAACATATTACACTTACGGTCACAGAAAAGAAAGTGTAAAACTACAACAGTTGGAATCCGCAACCTGTTTAGAAATCGCATGCCTAACCAAATGAATTCCTTAGACATCGCATGCCTAACAATTATAAACCCAGCATTTTAGTCTCTATATCGAAAACTCTTTTCAATATCAAGTCGAGCAATTCAACAAGATTCCCGATAAGTGATCGAATGCTCGTCGCAATCTTTAGTAGACGGCCGCACCCCCAGACGCCGTCGACGAAGTGCACTGAGGCGGAACACCGCTGCCGCAAGCACCCGAACGGATGCTTTCGGCGATGGGGTTCTCCTACAGTCACTTGGTCGGGGCTATGGGGCATGGCTGTCTATTAAGTTTACCCGGCGAGTATCCGCGTACGCTACGTGATTGCGACAGACTTTTGATCTCATCAAAATTCTGTGGCAACCGATCATTTGAGACTAAACTGCTATGTTTATAGCATCCAAATCAGTTATCTCATAACTACTTGTGGATTCCAAATATTGTATCACATTCCAGATAAATAGAAAATGTTAAACTTTCCGATCGAACAATCAAACACCCAAGTTTTCCCGAAACAGCACAACACATGAAATAAGTTTAAAAACATTCACTTCATGCCACAGTACCAACGGTCCAGCCGTAGAAGGGTCAAGCCAACGCCTCACATGTGGCACGCCGTACTACCCCAAACCCTAAGGTTCAAAGGGCAGTTCAAGACGGTCACATAATTGAGTTAAGGTTTGTTGTCTTCTAGAGGGTCCATCGCGTTACTTGCACTACTTAGAATGTTCTTAAACCACGGAAAAATCCAACACTTGGAAATTTCCCGGCAGGGGAAAAAGTGGGTATTTTTATCCGGTCGAACTTTTTAACATATTCTAAATTATCCAGAAAAACACATAGTCAAAGTTAAACAATCCGATCGAATCATCGAGTCCCCAAAACAACCCAGAAAAACTCAACTGTTGAGTATAATTTAAAAATTCCCAGAAAACTCAGTAGCTCCAGAAATAAATTACCGTGCAAACCACGTGGCCTAACTCACCAATATGGCCGTGGAACCGCCGCATAAGCCAGGGTGGGGACGCGGTTCTACGGCGCAATGGTCGAGTTGGGGTCACGTGCTGCACAATAACTCATACAATTCCCTGCCGATTTTTGGGATATTTTTAATCTAGAAAAATCCACAATTTTGAAAATAGGACAGAGAGGGCTCAAAGTTAGGGTTTTGGGGTTCGATCGGGTTTCTAACTTCGTCTACGCATCGCCTAAAGCTCTAGCTAGGCTCTGATACCACAGTAGGGCTCCTAGGCACACTCAAGTGGTTCCACAAGGCATCAACCATGCCCAAATCAAATTTTTCATGTGCCTAAAAATCCTATCCAAGATCGATAACTAGAGATTAGGCGAAAAGTAAGAAAGCAAACAACTTTGCTAATAAGTGAAAGGGATTACAACCTTTGTAGATCCGGTCCACCACTTCTTTAGCTCCGAGATGACGTCCCTCCGCTGCGATCATCGGGATCCCGGACTCTAGCATCGATTTCATCGAAGAAATGAGCGGGCTAGGTCGTTGACTTCGGTGCCGAAGATGATCTACGTCGAGGCGACTCAAACTCAAGCTCCATCTTGACTTGGTCATGAACCTTGTGAAGAAAACACCCTATACAACATGGCAAGTGGTAGAGGATGAAGAAATAGGAAGTGGGTTCACTTTGGATTTGGATTTCTCACTTGATTTCAACACTTGACATTTTTCAAGAAAGGTTTTCTTTTTCTTCATGAAGAAGAAGAAGAAAAGAATGAAAAAAAAGGAAAATTTTTAGAAGAATAATCAAGTGAAGTTATCATGTTGCAACCATGGGTGAGATTAACTCATGTAGAGAATAAACTAGGGTTTAGGTAATGGTTAGGTTTAAGAATAAAAGCAAAATGGTTTTGACCTTTTTCAAAGATGCTTGAAGCTTCTAGCAAATAAATAAGAAAGCCACCATTTTGTTTTCATAAAATAAATAAAGTATATAAAACCCTAATCATTTACCTAAACATGGTTTAAAGCATACACACCCAAGTTTGCATGTATCATCAATCATGATACAAACAAGTGCACAAAAATATATCACATATACAACTTGTGCACATCAAGTGAGAAAATCAATCTTAAATGAACCAATATTAGTTAATGTAAAGTAATATATCAAATATATAATTATACATTAAATCATTAAATCAACACTTGATTTAATGATCCGGTCATACAGCATACAACCGACTAATATCAAGTGTATCAATATATCGAATCAACATTTGATTCGGTAACCCGGCTATATCTCATATAACCGTCCGATGATACAAATCGCGAGAATAGAATTCAGTATCACATACTGGTATTATTCTCGGTCCCGCACATATCTCATATGCTCTCCTATTTCATTTCGCTTGAGCCAGGAAACCTCTGTGTAGGACTCTAAAGACTCGTCAATGCGCCGGCAGTAGGTGATGATCATATCAAACACCCACAAGCCGCAAGCGGTCTGCTAAACCTAACGGCCGCCCGGGTATTGAGCGATCAGAAGATCAACGAGCAAGCCCGCTCACACTCCTGTGAATCCAACCAGTAACACTTACCATACAGTCCGGTCTGTTCGTCTGATATGTCGCATATCTCGCCTAGGGGTGGTAAACGTCAGACCCCAGTAGCTTGATAAGTCATGTCGATATGTGGTCTATAACAGTTCGAGAAACTACTGATAACACTTACCATTAAATCTTAGCAACCCTGGCCAGGGATTTCCGGTTATAGCCAATCGAACACAGCGCAACATCAACTCCCTATACCGGAAGAGACGAATCCCCTCCTATCGCTCATTTCCTCCATGTGATTCGGGACTGTTCCCAAAAACCACCGTTTTGCATGCCCTCTTGGACATGGTAAGGTGGAAATCAAAGCACAATGGGAATCACACAAGACTCTTTGACGATCTCGGTTCTATAGACTAACCTGTACCAGTGTCACCAGAGAACTGCCATCTCACGTTAGGTATAATACCATCTGGGAGTTCTCGGCGAGTCCGTCCAGTGTACCCAGTCTCCACTGAGCACCCGTATGTCATCTCTGATATCAAACACCAATGGATATGGGATCATCCATCGCCCATCTATATGGGTCGAGAAGGTATACGCTAGTCTACTCTGGTATATCGATGCCCCGTCTCGATACACCCACGACAAGGGACCTTGAAGGATGTACTTATGGACTACCATGTCCCCACTAGTATGATCCGCATCATAGTCCAGGTAGTCAAGTACACATCCTAAGGGCTTTACCAACATGTAACAGAGAGACAATCAGTGTACACGTTAAGGTAAAGAGCAACCAGATAGCATACTATCATGTGGAGGAAGAAAGTCCTCCCTATATATGTCCAAGCATCCACTACAATATACATCCTATGTATAGTAATGGCCTATAGGGAATACATATAACTAACAAATACAACGTACGCTTATGCCATCCGTATTCATCTTGATGTCCCGTCATGTATCGTTAGGTTAGGTAACTAACGGCAGAGTGGGGCAGCGCTAGCGCGGGTGTAAAACATAAGCAACGTCTATATAATATATCACATATACTATATAAAGTATCTATCTCATCATACAAAGTGATCACATCACAGAATATCGCAGCAGAAAACAACATATGAAATATTGGATATACTAGGATTTCCAGGTTTTAATTTAAGCCTGTATAAAACACGGATTCCACGGTCGTGATGAATAGCCAAACCCACATCCTTAGACCCCTACGAGAGCGGCAATTAACCCTACCAATTTTAGAGTTAGGAGACCCGTACTCGACGCCTCGAGATGGTCTCCCACTAGACTCTAGGACCCGGTTACTTATGCTCCCCTCCTTGAGTCGATCCTAATGCGGAAAAGTAAATAATATACATCAACGGTGACATCTTCCTCAACCCGGAAGTGCCCCAATAAAAGAATTTTACATACAAGTTTTTACATGAATGAAAATGAAAAACTCCCATCTCACATAAAAATCCCCTGGCTATTCAAACACGACGATCCAATATAACATATCCCAGCAACACATAATATCACACGTCATCAATGTAAGTAAATATGCGTATCCCAATTGTCGTTGACATATGCCAACGAAACCGGCGATACACCACATATTACACTTACGGTCGCAGAAAAAAGTGTGAAAAACTACAACAATTGGAATCTGCACTGCCCTTAGACATCATAAACTCGGAATATCACATATTCTGGATTTCATGCCTAACAATGCAAATTTTACATTTAGGTCTCAACCATGAGAACACTTTTCGAAGGAAGTCGGGTAATTCAGCAAGATTCCCGATTCCGTCCGAGAACGAAATGTTAAATTTGCACGCAACTAGATAGATTCCAATTATTGTATCCTATCACATGATATCCGGACGACGTTAAACTTTTCGATCGATTCATCAAAGTCCCACAATTTCCCGACAGCTTAACACTTGAGCACAGTTCAAAAATACCCAGAATATGCCACAGTACCTATGCACCAGCCGTAGAAGGGAAGACCCAAGCCTCAGTCATATCGCCACGGAACTGCGGCAAACCCTAGGGTGCCGCGGTTCCACGATCCAAAAAGTCGAGTTAGGGTTTCATTCTTCTAGAGGGTTCATAGAATTACTTGCATGTTTTTCTGAATACGTTAAACTTGGAAAAATGGGTTTTTGATAATCGTTCGAACTTTTTAACTTCGCCTAGAAAAGATGCAAAAACCCGAAAACAATATTAAAACTACGAATACGAAACACTCCGAATTGCTTATAGTGTAAGATTACACCACATGCAAAATTATAAAAAACAAACAACACCAAAAACACCAAAAACCAGAGATGGGAACATGACAAAAATTTGAACACAAACTGCTTACTTTGGGCCGGCCACAACCCCCATGATCTCGGCCAAAATCCGAGCACTGGGTCCAAAATTTTTGTCATGTTCTTGTAATCTCTCATATATCATTTTGCACTTGTTTAAAAAAAATTCGCGGTCATTTAAAAATCGACAGAACCCGTATTTGGTGTTACAAGTTTCGGAGTTCGTTTCAGTTTCGTAATCTAACAAACACCGTCTAATACTCTAGCCCGGCTCTGATACCACTGTTGGGATTCCTTAGCACCCTACTGGGTTTTCAAGACATCAAGCATGCCAATTTCAAAAATTCTAATATGCTAAAGTGTAAGTGCACGGCGGCGCCCCGGCCGTCAATCCGACGGCCAAAAGCGGAAGCGGTGATAAACTTTAATTTTTCTTGAACTGGCAAACCGCCGCGCACTAATTTCCCGGATCGAACCATTAACTAGTCCTAGCTATCTACAAGAAAGGGAATAGAGATATACCGACGATCCAAGTCCTCCGGTCTTCTCGTCATGGTCCCGATCTCCTGCGGAAAAGTCCCGTCTCCTCCTCGTCGCCGGAAGTGCACCACATCGCCTACTTTGTTTACGGGCTCCCACCTCAATGCCGAGCCAACTCGGGCACGAAGCCGGCTACTCGACGTGCCCAAGATTTACTGTAGAATATTATGTAGAGGCTTGTGTCTCACTTTTGGGGTTGTGGAATTGCTTTTTGGTGGAGGTATGAAACAAGAACAATGTGGAGGAGCTAGGGGATAATTTTGGAGCACCAAATGAACCAAAATTCCCACACTAGAAAAATGGGCAGCCCCCAATTAGAGTGGCCGGCCATGCACTATCAACAATGGAGAGAATGAGATGGTGAGCTAAAAGAATGGGGGGGGAAACTCTATCATGCAAGAGAGAGGAAAAGACAATCATGTGAACCAATGATAGCAAGGTGAAAACCACACTCTTCTATCACTCATCAACCATGATGATATCCAAAGTCAATCCATCATGAAGTATGAAGTCAAGCAAGTCAATGGATGGTGCAATAATCATGACAACCATCATGATGCTACAATAAGCAAAGACCCCCTTCCACAAAAGCCTATTTGCAACAATGCAAATAAACCCTCCTCCACCAAACTTCGGCCAATGAACGGAACAATGGAAATCGGCCGAAACGGAAAGCAAACTGGCAACTCCAGAAAACTGGTCCCGTAATAAATTACAGGAAAACCCCGATACTGTGCATACACACCCGCATCTGTATTTCGACCGAAATACAAATGCAAAGAGACAAAATCTACACTGTACTATACTAGGATCCGGCTTAAACCAAAGCCGGCTAGTAATATCTGTTCGATCCTGATCCGTGCAATACCGCACGTATCTGATCGAACCCTGCTATATACCCATACGGCCTATAGTACAAACTGTCCGATCCTGATCCGTGCAATACCGCACGTATCTGATCGGACCCTGCCATATCTCCATACGGCCTCTACAGCTTTTCGCCCGAAAGCTGAGTAACTGAATGTGGGGGACTCTAAAGACTCGTCAACACCTCGGTTGTGGATTTAACCACTAGCACGTCAGAGGTATAAGCCAATACATAACGGGCTACCAGGTACTGACTAAAAGGGACGTCTGTGAGCGAACTCAGCCTGACACCCTACTGAGCCTGTCAGTGACAATATCCGTACAGTCCGGTCCGTTCGTCTATGAGTATCGCATGGTGGGCCTAGGGGGTTGGTAAAAGTCAGACCCCCAAAAGCGGTACAAGTCGTGTCGGAGTGTAGCCCAGAACACCCTGAGATACTACTGGAATACCTACCAGTAAATCTCCTTGCCTTGGCCAAGGACTTTGTGTAATGGCTCTCCTAGACACAGCATGACCTCACCCCCAATACCGGGAGAGACGAACCCCTGAAGATACGCTCACTGCCTCCATGTGGCTCGGGACTGTACCCAACTAAAACCTGTTTGCACGACTCCTTTGAGCCGTGGTAGGGTAGTAATCAAAGTACAGTGGGAACTCACACGAGACAAATGACGATCCCCAGGTCGATGAACTAACCTGCACACATGTCACCAGGGAACTGCCATCTGACGTCTGGTATATGACCAAATAGCATGTTCCCGGCGAGTCCTGTCCGGTGTACTCATAACCCAATGAGCACCTGTATACATCTTAGGTGATCCAACTGACACCAGTGGCTTGTGAGACCGGCCACCGCCCCTCGTCGGGGTCTCGACTGTATACACTAGTCTACTAATGGAGTATCGATGCCCAGTCTCGAAACTCCCATGACTAGGGACCTTTTAAGGATAAGCTTATAGACCCCAGCTCCCACTTATATGATCGCCCTCATACTGCTGGTGGTCAAGCAAGAATCCTAGGGACTCTATCAACGTGTAATAGCGACGTGTCAGGTCACTTAAAACAGTACACGATGATAAAGGTAAACCAGATAGCATACTATCATCTCGAGTAAGACTGTCCTACCGGGATAGGTCCTCCCTCAATCATTACAATCACGTACCTGTGACCTAATAATTGACTCTGAGGGCACTATCTCCAACAATCTCCCACTTGCACTCAAGGCTAATTATTGCGATGTCGCATACTCACAGCCCGTGTGATACCGAACATCCAACTCCTCTACTAGTCAGTCTCACAAAGCTCGTTTGCGGAACTATTGCGTTCGAGGAATAGCCTCAGTGAGTGGATCCGCTTAGTTGTTTCTTTCTATGTCTCTCTATATCTCAAGTTCGCGAAGAAAGCCATCTCCCGAAAAGAGCAATACCTGTCTCAGAATATGTCTGGATGTCTGATGGGACCTAGCTCATAAATGAACTCCAAATCCAAACTTCTTTAGACTGTATCGTCAACTGAACTTAATCAGTATCCTGCGCGCCATGCCTCCCTCAGTATTGCCTTGGACCACCTGTCCAAAATACTGCCCCTCATCAGAAGGAAAACTATAACTCTGACAACCTCCTTGTCGTCCATGTCACCTTGGAAGCCTGGAATGATAACTGTCTCCTGAATGAGGCTGTCGTTATCATATCCCTAGAACATCCACTTATGTTCTAAAACTGCTTTCGACTGTTTCTCCAGGATTGGATTAATGTCAACTTATTGCATCTAGTGCAAGAACAACATCTGGTGTGGTACTTGACATCTCATGATTGACTCAATTGCCTGAGCAAGTGATCTGCCAATCATGCCCGTCCCTCTCCCCTTTAGTCTGTAAGACACCTTTGGAGAGGGTGACTCCATTATCTGCAGGTACACTACCGTGCCAGGAGTCGTCCATCCTAAATACTCTTAGAATGCTGTCAAGTATCCTGATTGGGAAACCACCCAAATCTAGATCTAATACCGTAGATCCAGTAACCAGTATGTCTGATATAATGTCCAAGTCCTGTGTGGAGAAACCACTGTGTGACGACCAAAGTATAACCGGTTGTAGTATAGGAGTTTCCTTTCCTACTCTGTGTATGTCATCCAAACACCATGACATCACACCCTACTACCTTCTCAACAGATCCATCCCCTATTCTGATGAAGTCAAACCTATGACTGTCACGTCAGAAATAGATGATCTATCTCCGCTACATCTGCTCTAGTCTATAAATAGACATAAGCAACCTGTCCACCAATGCTTCCGCTGCTCTCACTGACTACGACAACCCTCTGGCAGAGTCATATAGACGTACACTTCTAAAACTGGTTTAGAACGACGCTATACTCATCCTCCCGCCGGGTCTCGTAACCTGGAACAACAGCAATGGCAATTTTAGTAAACAAGAACTTCCCTGTCACCGTCCTTGAGGCTACCGTAGTGCCTCTCGGGTGCCTGAAGTTACCCACCTTATCTGCGGAGTGGCCAATGGAATGTCAATCCAGATTGAATCTTTAGGTTCCTTATCAAATCTTCAGTAATCGTTTGTGGTTCTGGAATCACTTCCAGTTCTACCATACTCCCACTACTGTTTTCTGAAAAAATCCATCTTTAATAAAACCGTGGCGAGTCTAGAACAATATCGCTATTGTTCATCCAGATGGTAGAAAGTCAACCCTCGTCATAGCCTGGGTCAACCCACAAACAGCCATTACAGAAACGTGCCTTGAGTCGTCCAGTGTCTGGTTTTAATCATAAACCGGACAACTCCCCGTACCTTAACATCGTTAAGATATGAACTGTTCTATATCCAATATAGAAACAGAGGCACTGATTTAATTGAACCAGATCCAAATCATGCAACTGTCTCCAGTGCATGTCAACTAAATGGAAGGAGGCGGATCAGCGTTACTCAACTTAGGAATACTTCCAATTATGAGTAACCTGAAAGAGAAGCAAGATCTCTTAATCATTACTATCAACTGAATACCAAATACAAGTATCTACATCTTCGATCACTTTGAAGAATCCCGATACTTGCTACACCTGGTTCTCTACTCCATTCAAATACCTATAACTTCTCAAAATTCGGACCCTGTGTTTCCTACGAAACACCTGTCTAAAAACTAGAGAAGTCATAAGTAAACCGAATATAGTACGAGGACCAACCCCTCTGTCCTGATGGACCCTGGACAACATACAATACTCTGCATAAGTCCCTTGAGTCTGATAACTCATTCACTGTGTGTTGTAGGTTGAAATCTGTACTTATGGTTAAGAAGAATTACATCGCTGTTTAATGCTCCTTACCTAACCATCCACTGATATAGGTAAATGTCGTAGACATAATTTCAAAAAGGTATATCTCACTCTATGAAAATAGACGTACAGATATATCAATTTGAAATTGGTGCATAACATCGGATATTCAAAACCAAATATTTGCCGACCGGCAAACAGCCCAGGTGATTTCCTCAAATATCATCGATTACAACGAATCCTGATATAATGAGGATAATCACCCAATTCCCAATAACTTACTCCCACTCATCATCTGTAAAATCATACAGATGTGAGAATCGTACCTGGTAAATACATACCCTGGAGTAAGTATCTAATCGGGAAATCAGTTTTCCTTTAACATCACACAGTGAAACTGAAACATTGAAATGTTTCGATGGGGTATCCTGGTATTCCTAGTAATGCATCTTCCAGATTCATGACTGTAACCGTATAATTCTTTGCCACCTCTCCAAATCCCTTCATATGTCTTTAGTCTTTACCTTCTGCACACCCCTTTAGGCTAAATGGTTTTCTTCCTTCCCTACCGTTCGGCACCAGCCTATGGTTCGGAAGAAGACTATCCAATAAGCATAATGGGTGTACTGTCCCAATCCTAGGAACACTCGCAATGAGAGAGGGTGAAGATAAAAGACAACCGAATAAACCTTATTCCTATTTCTCCTGAACCAGAATCCATCCCCGAACTGGAATAAATTCCTTTCGAGTTCGTATATAACCATACGATGGAGTATCCAATAAACTGTGGATCTTCGTAGTGATACGGAGTGTTCTGGAGAAATACAAAGGTGATTTGGGAGTGGTAATGAAATACCTGGTTTGGTCGTGAACATCTGTTGCAATTTACTTTGCCCTCTTACTAATCCCTTGCTTTGTCTTAACTTAATACCTTCTGCACACCACCGTTATGCTAATTGGTTTCCTTCATTCCCTACCAGTCGGCACCTGCCTATGGTTTGGAAGAAGACTATCCAATTTGCGTAATAGGTGTATTATCTCCTAAACCAAGGAGTACTCACAACTTGAGAGAAGGTAAAAGGAAAAGACAACTGAATAATCCTATCCGTTTTCTCCAGAACCGAAAACCATCCTCGAATAAATTCTTTCGAGTTCGTATCTAACCATACGATGGTTTTGTCCAATGGAAGTGGACGTTCGTAGTAAAACGGGGTGTCCTGGAGAAAATGGTAAAAGTAGGAGTGGCAATGAGGTTTGCAACTCTGACAATCCAAAAGCCAGTGTTTAAGAAGGTTCGGTCAACTTGGTCACTGAGTCATAGTCTAGGGTCGGGTCAATGGTCGCTGCCAAAGAGAGAGAGAAAAGAAACACTCAGCGTGCACTCTAACCTAGATCAGAATGGTCACCAATTTATCTAATCTGGAAACCTCCCACTGTACCTCAAATTCTCCTCCAAACCTGAAAGAAGAATTAGTCGGGGTTACCCGAGGAGTAAACTAACTGATCAGTGGGAATCGGGATCCAACTCTCATCGCATGACAACGTGACGGAATCCGCTCACGGTATCATACTCCAGAAGGTATGCGCATATCTGGCAAGTTTCAGTTCTTTTGAAACTCCCGATGTGATTTCTGCCCCATGCTCTTATGACCTTGACTTTGGCCAACAAATCATAAGTCACATGTCAGGTTCTACCCGTCATTCTCCAGGTTGATTCGAATCCACCCGCACAAGCCCTTGACTTTGGCCAACAAGGCTATACGACTGTCCCAAACCAACGCATCTATCTATGCTGCATATGAATAACCAACAGCTACCAAACACTGTGCCTTGACTTTGGCCAACAAACACAGCTTGAATACTATTGACTACCCATATGAAACGACGGAGGGCTACGAATGGTTTCTGGCGAAAACCTTTAACGTAATGAACTTGATATCGTTGAAGGAACGGATAGCTTTTATAAAAATATAGTGACGAAAACCTTCGCTAAAGAGGTCACTCCCGGTTAAGGGATCTCGGCTCTTTCCCCGTAGAATGGGGTGCAGGATATTCCAACTGAATACCACGGTGCAAAGCAAAAGTACTCGGCTATAGTGAAGTTAATGCCCTGACGCAAACTTTTGTCCAAGGGGTCACTCCCGGTGAAGGGATCTCGGCCCTTGCCTCGTCGACTGAGGAGCAGGATATTCTAAATGAATACCGCAATGCAAAACAAAAGTGAACGTCCTTGCAATAACAGCTTTTTGAAAAGTGTTCCAACAACATCAGATTAGGTTTGTTTTTAAACTTGCATTGATCCGAATCAATGCAGTCCTATCAATTGATCACACCAAAAAGAACGAAAATATACTGATGTACGTATATGCCATCCGCATTCGCCACTGGGTCCCGTCATTACCCGTTAGGTTAGCTAACTAACGACAGAGCGGGGACTGGACTAGCGCGGATGCAAAACATATACAACATCTACTAATATATATACCAATATATTATATTTGCTCAAGGCGTGAATAAAATGCAACATCACAGAAATGTACAGCATCACAGAAACAATACAGATATCTGGGATCCCCGGGTTTCACAGAGCCACTGCTGAAACCCGACGTTCCCCTGGTCGTGTGGATAGCCTGTGCAATGAAAACCTAGACCCCTACGGGCGCGGCAAGTCACCCGCCAAAACCTGAAGCGAGGCAGCCCCCTTCAGCGCCGTGAATGGACCACCCAACACTTCACGGAATCCGGCAACTTGGGCACCCCTCCTGGGTCAACCTGTACCCCCTACGAGTGCGGCGAATAGCCCGCCAATCCTAGAGTGAAGCCCCTTCCGTCTCAATGCCATGAGATGCGGGCTTGTTGCCCTCCAGAACCCGGCTATCCGTGCACCCCTCCGCGGGGCAATCCTAGTACAGAAAGTAAAATATACATACAACGGGTACAGCGACCGCAACCAGGTCGTGCCCCAAAATAATAATACAAACAGGCAGTGACGGCAGTCCACATGTCGGACGCTCGCCCCGCAATATCAAATGTATAAAATACAACAAAACTGTACTAGCATTGCATCCAGGCTATCCCCCACGACCGATCCGCAACATCACAGCAAAAACAAAACATCAACGTGAAAGTCACGTTCGCAAGTCCGTCTAACCGGGCTATAGCAGTTAGACCGGATTTACCGATCAAGTGACATTCACGGTCGCAGATATAATGTAAATACTGTGAAAAATGTGTTTAAAATATCCGATCGATCAAAAATTAACAAGTGGGCCCCCAATCAAAACTGTAGCACTCACAGAAAATATGGGCCCAATTTTAATGTTCCAAAACCCATATTTTAAGCCCAGAAGGCCTCTGTAAAAAATTGGTAAAGTGATCTCCACAGTGTGCGGCGGAAGGGCGGCGGGAAGGGGGTTTTCGCGGCGGTTCCGCGCTCCCACTGTGGAGTTACTTCGTCGAATTTTTACATAGCTCTTAGATTTTCCAGTACATCAATATTTTACAACCTGAAAAATTTTTCGACACCAAAAATTTCCAACAGAAAACTGATGCTAACAAAAATGTAGTTTTGGAACATTCGATCGATCGAAACAGAAAAACACACTACACAAAGCTAGACTAAGTTAATAGGGAGGCTCTGATACCACTGTAAGTGCACGGCGGCACCCCGGCCGTCAATCCGACGGCCAAAAGCGGAAGCGGTGATAAACTTTAATTTTTCTTGAACTGGCAAACCGCCGCGCACTAATTTCCCGGATCGAACCATTAACTAGTCCTAGCTATCTACAAGAAAGGGAATAGAGATATACCGACGATCCAAGTCCTCCGGTCTTCTCGTCATGGTCCCGATCTCCTGCGGAAAAGTCCCGTCTCCTCCTCGTCGCCGGAAGTGCACCACATCGCCTACTTTGTTTACGGGCTCCCACCTCAATGCCGAGGCAACTCGGGCACGAAGCCGGCTACTCGACGTGCCCAAGATTTACTGTAGAATATTATGTAGAGGCTTGTATCTCACTTTTGGGGTTGTGGAATTGCCTTTTGGTGGAGGTATGAAACAAGAACAATGTGGAAGAGCTAGGGGATAATTTTGGAGCACCAAATGAACCAAAATTCCCACACTAGAAAAATGGGCAGCCCCCAATTAGAGTGGCCGGCCATGCACTATCAAGAATGGAGAGAATGAGATGGTGAGCTAAAAGAATGGGGGGGGGGAAACTCTATCATGCAAGAGAGAGGAAAAGACAATCATGTGAACCAATGATAGCAAGGTGAAAACCACACTCTTCTATCACTCATCAACCATGATGATATCCAAAGTCAATCCATCATGAAGTATGAAGTCAAGCAAGTCAATGGATGGTGCAATAATCCTGACAACCATCATGATGCTACAATAAGCAAAGACCCCCTTCCACAAAAGCCTATTTGCAACAATGCAAATAAACCCTCCTCCACCAAACTTCGGCCAATGAACGGAACAATGGAAATCGGCCGAAACGGAAAGCAAACTGGCAACTCCAGAAAACTGGTCCCGTAATAAATTACAGGAAAACCCCGATACTGTGCATACACACCCGCATCTGTATTTCGACCGAAATACAAATGCAAAGAGACAAAATCTACACTGTACTATACTAGGATCTGGCTTAAACCAAAGCCGGCTAGTAATATCTGTTCGATCCTGATCTGTGCAATACCGCACGTATCTGATCGAACCCTGCCATATACCCATACGGCCTATAGTACAAACTGTCCGATCCTGATCCGTGCAATACCGCACGTATCTGATCGGACCCTGCCATATCTCCATACGGCCTCTACAGCTTTTCGCCCGAAAGCTGAGTAACTGAATGTGGGGGACTCTAAAGACTCGTCAACACCTCGGTTGTGGATTTAACCACTAGCACGTCAGAGGTATAAGCCAATACATAACGGGCTACCAGGTACTGACTAAAAGGGACGTCTGTGAGCGAACTCAGCCTGACACCCTACTGAGCCTGTCAGTGACAATATCCGTACAGTCCGGTCCGTTCGTCTATGAGTATCGCATGGCGGGCCTAGGGGGTTGGTAAAAGTCAGACCCCCAAAAGCGGTACAAGTCGTGTCGGAGTGTAGCCCAGAACACCCTGAGATACTACTGGAATACCTACCATTAAATCTCCTTGCCTTGGCCAAGGACTTTGTGTAATGGCTCTCCTAGACACAGCACGACCTCACCCCCAATACCGGGAGAGACGAACCCCTGAAGATACGCTTACTGCCTCCATGTGGCTCGGGACTGTACCCAACTAAAACCTGTTTGCACGACTCCTTTGAGCCGTGGTAGGGTAGTAATCAAAGTACAGTGGGAACTCACACGAGACAAATGACGATCCCCAGGTCGATGAACTAACCTGCACACATGTCACCAGGGAACTGCCATCTGACGTCTGGTATATGACCAACTAGCATGTTCCCGGCGAGTCCTGTCCGGTGTACTCATAACCCAATGAGCACCTGCATACATCTTAGGTGATCCAACTGACACCAGTGGCTTGTGAGACCGGCCACCGCCCCTCGTCGGGGTCTCGACTGTATACACTAGTCTACTAATGGAGTATCGATGCCCAGTCTCGAAACTCCCACGACTAGGGACCTTTTAAGGATAAGCTTATAGACCCCAGCTCCCACTTATATGATCGCCCTCATACTGCTGGTGGTCAAGCAAGAATCCTAGGGACTCTATCAACGTGTAATAGCGACGTGTCAGGTCACTTAAAACAGTACACGATGATAAAGGTAAACCAGATAGCATACTATCATCTCGAGTAAGACTGTCCTACCGGGATAGGTCCTCCCTCAATCATTACAATCACGTACCTGTGACCTAATAATTGACTCTGAGGGCACTATCTCCAACATAAAGAACCCTAACCTAGGATCTAGCTAGAGTAAATAGACGAAATGAACATGTAATCTACCATTACACTAAGTGAATGAGGAATACAACCATTGTAGACCGGTCCTTCACTTCCAAAGCTCCGTGAAGTAGTCCCTTCGCTGCTAGTATCGATCTTCCAAACTCTAGTATGGGTTCTCCCGGAGAAATGAACAAGCTTGCTCGAAGTCTTCGAGGCCGAAGATGATCTACGTCGAGGAGACTCAAGCTCATGCTACCTCTTCACTAATTGTGAAATTAGAGAAGCAAACACCCTAAACTAAATAGAAAGTAGTAGAGGATGATGAAGTAGTATGTGGGCTCTCTTTAGATTTATTTTTCTCACAATATTTTCTCACCTTGAGAAAAGCTAGTGAGCTTTTCTCATGAGGAAGAAGAAAGCTCAAGTAAACAGATGAGAGAATGAACTCATGAGGTGAGAATAGAAACCATGGATGAGTTAGTGTCATACACTAACCCATGTAGAGAATAAAACATGGCTAGTTAATAATGGTTAGGTTAATAAATATCTACAAGTAAAACAAACTCAGTGGACTTAGTCAATGGTTCCACAAGCTTCTACAAGCTTCAACCATGTGACTTAATCCCACTAATTTTGATTAACTTAGATAAATATAAACCCATCAGATTATTAAGCATGGTGCAAGTCTTATACACCCATGTCATATGTGGCATCTAGCATGACACAAAAGTATAATATATATCACATATACACTAATGCACACAAGTGAGAAAAGAAATCATAAGTGAGATAATATTAGTTAATGTAATCTAGTATATCTAATATACAATTATACATTAAATTATTAAATAAACACTTGATTTAATAATCCGGCTATATCATATATAACAGACTAATATCAAATGCAACAACTTATCGAATCAACACTTGATGCGATAATCCGGCTATATCTCATATAACCGACCAATGTCATAAATCGCGAGAATAGAATGCGGTATCACATACGTGCATCAATCTCGGTCCCGCACATATCAAATATGCGCTCCTACTCCATTTTGCATGAACCAGGAAATCTCTGTGTAGGACTCTAAAGACTTGTCAATACGCCGGCAGTAGGTGATGATCATATCAAACACTCACAAGCCGCAAGCGGTCTTCTAAACGTAACGGCCACCCGAGTATTGAGTGATCAGAAAATCAACATGTAAGCCTGCTCATACTCCAACAAATCCAATCAGTAACACTACCGTACAGTCCGGTCGCTTCATCTGATATGTCGCATATCTCATCTAGGGGTGGTAAGCGTCAGACCCCATTAACTCAATAAGTCGTGCCGATATAAGGCTCATAACGGGTCGAGAATCTACTGGTAACACTTACCAGTACATCTCTGAATCATCCCTGGCCAGGGACTTCCTATTGTAGCCAATCGAGCACAGCGCAATATTAACCCCCAATACCGGGAGAGACGAATCCCCTCCTATCGCTCATTGCCTCCATGTGACTCGGGACTGTATCCAAAAACCACCGTTTTGCACGTTCTCATGAACATGGTAAGGTGGAAATCAAAGCACCGTGGGAATCACACAAGACTCTATGACGATCTCGGGTCGACAGACTAACCTGTACTAGTGTCACCAGAGAACTGCCATCTGACGTAAGTTATAATACCATCTGGGAGTTCTCGGCGAGTCCGTCCAGTGTACCCAGTCACCACTGAGCACCCATATACCATCTCTGATGTCAAACACCAATGAATATGGGATCATCCATTACCCATCTACATGGGTCGAGAAGCTATACGATAGTCTACTCTGGTATATCGATGCCCCGTCTCGATACACCCACGATTATGGACATTAAAGGATGTACTTACCGACTACCTTTGTCCTAGTAGTATGATCTGCATCATAATCCAAGTAGTCAAGTACACATCCTAAGGGCTTTATCAACACGTAACAGAGAGACAATCAGTGTACATGTTAAGATAAAGTGCAACCAGATAGCATACTATCATGTTGAGCAAGAAAGTCCTCCCTATATATGTCCAAGCATCCACTACAATATACATCTCATGTACAGTAATGGCCTCTAGGGCATACATATAACTAACACCAATTGTCATTGACATATAGCAACGAAATCGGCGATACACCACATATTACACTTACGGTCGCAGAAATGAAAGTGAAAAACTACAACAATTGGAATGCACGACCACTTTAGACATCATAAACCCAATGTATCACATACTTTGGATTTCATGCCTAACCAAATGAATTCCTTAGACATCGCATGCCTAACTATTATAAACCCGGCATTTTAGTCTCGATATTGAAAACGCTTTTCAATAACCTGTCGGGTAATTCAATAAGATTCCCGATAATCTGATCGAATGCTCGTCGGAAACTTTAGTAGACGGCCGCACCCCCGATGCCATCGACGAAGTGCACTAAGGTGGAACACCGCGGCCGCGAGCACCCGAACAGATGCTTTTGGCGACAGGGTTCTCCTACAGTCACTTGGTCGGGGCTATGGGGCATGGCTATCTAGTAAGGTTACCCGGCGAGTATCCGCGTACACTATGTAATTGCGACGGACTTTTGATCCACATCAAAATTCTGTGACAACCGATCAAATAAGACTAAACTGCTAGATTTATAAAATTCAAACTAGTTATCACATAACTAGTTATGTGGATTGCAAATATTTTATCACAATCACAGATAGCTAGACGATGATAAACTTTTCGATCAAGTAAACAAACACACAAAATTTCCCAAAGAGCTCAACACTTGAGCGGAGTTTAAAAAATACCCAGAGCATGCCACAACACCTATGAACCAACCATAGAAGGGCTGACCCATGCCTCATTCATGCCACCGCAGAACTGCCTCAAACCCTAGGGTATGACCGTGGTTCCGCGATCTAAAAAGTCGAGTTTGGGTATCGTTCTTCTAGAGGGTCCACAGAATCGCTTGCATGATTTTCTGAAGATTTTAAACTTGGAAAAAATCAAACTCTTGGAAAATTTCCAGCGGGGGAAAATTGGGTTATTGATATCCGTTCGAACCTTTTAACGTCGTCTAAATAACCCGAAAAGATGTTAGAATTACGATTACAAAATACTCCGAATTGCCTTTTTAGAAAGTTAACATCACATGCAAATTTAGAAAAAACAAGCAACACCTGAAACACCAAAACCCAGAGCCTGGAACACCATGAAAATTTGAAGCCCAAAGGAGCCTACAGAACCGTTGAGCTCGGAATTTTTAGGCTTGTGGCTGACCAAAAATGGGTGGTTTTTCTTCAAATTTGTATGGTGTTCATGTTATATCACATACAACAGTCTGCTGTTGGTAAAAAAAATTTTAGAGGCCATTTAAAATTCGACAGAAACTGGATTTCGTTGTTTTAAGTTTCGGAGTAGTTTCGGTTTCGTAATCTAACAAACATCGCCTAATTCTCTAGCTTGGCTCTGATACCACTGTAGGGTTCCGTAGGGCGGCAGCAAGGTTTCAGGAGGCATCGTCCATGCCGTTTTTAAATTTTTGCCGCACTAAAGAACCCTAACCCTAGAATCTTAACTAGAGATTTAGACGAACTAGCAATGCAAACAACTTTACATCCTAAGTGAATGAGGAATACAACCGTTGCAGACCGGTCCTTCACTTCTAAAGCTCCATGAAGTAGTCCCTTCACTCCAAGTAGTTAACACCCGAACTCTAGTAAGGGTTCACATGAAGAAATGAACAAGCTTGCTCGAAATCTTCAAGGCCGAAGATGATCTACGTCGAGGAGACTCAAGCTCATGCTACCTCTTCACTAATGATAGATTAGTGAAGCAAACACCCTAAACTAAATGGCTAATATAATAGAGGATGATGAAGTACGAAATGGGCTCACTTTAGATTATTTTTTCTCACAATATTTCATCACCTTTTCAAAAGGTAGAAAGCTTTTCCATGAGGAAGAAGAAGATAAAGTGGAGATGAGAAATGAAACTTTTGAGGTGAGAATAGCAACCATGGGTGAGTTAGTGTCATACACTAACTCATGCAGAGAATCAACCATGGGTGAGCATAATGGTTAGGTTAATAAATATTTACAAGTGAAACAAAATGAGTGGACTTGGTCAATGGTTCCACAAGCTTCTACAAGCTTGTAGCCAAGACAAATATCCATCCAATTTTGAATAATTTAGATAAATATAAACCCTTCATTATTTCAAGCATGGTGTAATTCTCATACACCCATGAAGCATGTGGCATCAAGCATGACACAAATAAAATTTACATTAATATATATCACATATATACTATATGCACATAAGTGAGAAAAAGAATACTTAGTGAGCAAATATTAGTTAATGTAAGTTAATATATCAAATATATAATTATACATTAAATTATCAAATCAACACTTGATTTAATAATCCGGCTACATCATATACAACCCACTAATATCATATGAATCATCTTATCGAATCGACACTCGATCCGATAACCCGGCTATATCTCATATAACCGACCGATATCGCATATCGCAAGAATAGAATAAGGTATCACATACTCGTAATAATCTCGGTCCCGCACATATCACATATATGCTCCTCCTTCGTTTCGCATGAACTAGGAAACCTCTGTGTAGGACTCTAAAGACTCGTCAATACGCCGGCAGTAGCTGATGATCATATCAAACACCCACAAGACGCAAGCGATCCGCTAAACGTAACGGCCACCCGGGTATTGAGCGATCAGAAGATCAACAAGCAAGCCTGCTAATTCTCTTTCGAATCCAATTAGTAACACTACTGTACAGTCCAGTCTCTTCGTCAGATATGTCGCATATCACAGCCTGGGGGTGGTATAAAGTCAGACCCCAATAGCCTGATAACTCATGCCGATGCAAGATCCATAATGGTTCGAGAAACTACTGATAACACTTACTAGTAGATCTCAGCAACCCTGGCCAGGGATTTCCTATAATGGCCAATTGAGCATAGCGTAACATCAACCCACAATATCGGGAGAGATGAATTCCCTCCTATCGCTCATTACCTCCATGTGACTCGGGACCGCACCCAAAAACCACCTTTTTGCATGATCTCTTGAACGTGGTATGGTGGAAATCAAAGCATAGTGGGAATCACACAAGACTCTATGACGATCTCGGGTCGACAGACTAACCTGTACCAGTGTTACCAGAGAACTGCTATCTGATGATAGGTATAATACCATCTAGGAGTTCTCGGCGAGTCCGTTCAGTGTACCCAGTCTCCATTGAGCACCCGTATACCTTCTCTGATGTCAAACACCAATGGATATAGGATTATCCATCGCCCATCATATGGGTCGAGAAGCGTATACGCTAGTCTATTCTGGAGTATCGATGCCCTGTCTCGATACTCCTACGACTAGGAACATTTGAAGGATGTACTTACCGACTACCTCTGCCACACTAGTATGATCGGCATCATAATCCTGGTAGTCAAGTACTCATCTTTGTAGGGTTTCCATAACACCTTATTTAGGGTTTATAAGCATCATACATGCCACAATTAAAATTTATGAGGTGCTAAGCAAACTTAACTAGGAATCGAACTGGAAATTTAGGGTAACAACTAATAGTATCACATAATATAAATAATCTATCACTAAGGGCAGAGACTACAACCTTTGTAGACCTCCTTGAGTGACTCCTTGGATCTCCTAGAGTTTGGAACGGCTCGCTTGAATCCTTCCGAGTCCACGACGATCCACCTGAAGTCCCTTTGCTGAAAGCTTCTTGCTTCACTTGATCTTAGAAAGAAGTGGAGCAAACACCCTACAGAAATGGGCTAGAGAAGTGTAGAATGAAGAAGTGGTTTGTATTCTCACATAAAAAAACCTTTCTTTTTAAGTTCCTCACTCTAAATGAAACTCAAGAGAGCTTGAAGAAGGAAGAAGATAAAGATGGCTATGCTTTTCTCAATATAATGATAATTGTGATAATAAAATAAAATCCAAAGGATATTTATGGGAGACACACTCACAACCAACCATGTTTAAAACAAATATCTAGATATTTTGTGATGAGTTAAAAGAACAAAGGATTAAACCTAGGGTTAAGTCAATGGTTAACAAAGAATTGTGTAGAAAGAATGAGTTATAAATAATTCCCTTTTTCTTTTTATCTCAAAAAAAAAACACATATATAAATTTGAACCATGTGAGTCTTGCATTGCCATCTTCTTTGTATCATCAACCATGATACACATGCATGAATGTATGTATGCATTCACATCATCATGTGTATGTATATGCATATATGCATACATCCAAAAAGAAAGGTTTTAATAAAAGTGAGCTACAAGTCAATATTTAATCAATACTTGATTTAATAAACCGGTCATATCACATACGACCCGAACAATAGCAAACGCCCGTTTAATATACGGTATCACATAATCGCATTTAATTGAGCTCCCGCGCATATCTTATATGCATACCATATCGTTTCGCCTGAGCTAGGAAATTCCTTTGTGGGACTCTAAGACTCGTCAATACGCCGGCAGTAGGTGATGATCACATCAAACACCCACAAGACGTAAGCGGTCAGCTAGACGTAACGGCCACCCGGGTATTGAGCGATCAGAAGAAAAACAAGCGAACCTGCCAAAACTCCATCGTGCCAACTGGAAACACTTACCGTACAGTCCGATCTCTTCGTCAGATATGCTGCATATCGAGTCTAGGGATGGAATCATCGACCCCAATAACTCAATAAGTCATGCCGGTGTATGGATCATAACAGATCGAGAAACTACTGATAACACTTATCAGTAAATCTCAGCAGCCTTGGCCAGACACTTCATGTTATAGCCAATCGAGCATAGCACAACATCAACCCCCAATACCGAGAGAGACGAAACCCCTCATATCGCTCATTGCCTCAATGTACATCGGGACTGTACCCAAAATCCACCTGTTTGCATGACTCAATAAAGCCGTGGTAGGGTGGAGATCAATGTACAGTGGGAGGACACACAAGACTCTATGACGATCTCGGGTTTACAGACTAACCTGTACCGGTGTCACCTGAGAACTGCTATCCGACGTGAGATATAATACCACATAGAAGTTCTCAGCGAGTCCGTTCAGTGTAACCAGTCTCACTAAGCACCTGTATACAATCTTTGCTGTCACCGCACCTGATGGATATGGGATCATCCATCGCCCATCAAATAGGACAAGAATGGTATACGCTAGTCTACTCTGGAATATCGATGGCCTGTCTCGATACCCCCACAACTTGGAACATTTCAAGGATATGCTCATAAACTACAGATGTCCCACTAGTATGATCCACATCATAATCACAGTAGTCAATCGTATATCCTAAGGGCTTTATACACATGTACTAAATGAGTAAAATGCATGATCAAAAGAACATGTAAAGATAAAGTAAACCAAATAGCATACTATCATGCTGAGCAAGAAAGTCCTCTGAATATATATACACACATACCGATACATCCACTATCATATAATGGCCTTTAGGGCATACATATATCCAACAATCTCCCACTTGCACTAAGGCCAATTATTAGCGTATCTCATACCCAACATCTCAAAAAGTCGCTCATGCTGGGACTGAAGAGGGCCTTGGTGAGTGGATCCGCGGTATTATCCTTTGTATCTACTCTTTTAATCTCGATCTCGTGGCGATCAACAATCTCCCGGATCAAATTATATCGCCTCAGGATATTTCTGGACTTCTGATGGGACCTGGGATATTTGGCCAATGCCACAGCCCCATTATTGTCACAATTCAATGGTATTGGATCAATAATGGTTGGAACACTCCTAGCTCCAAGATGAACTTCCTCATCCAGACGGCTTCCTTGGCAGCATCATTTGCAGCAATGTACTCAGCTTTCATCGTAGAGTCTGCAATGGTATCCTGTTTGGAACTCTTCCAACTTACCGTCCCTCCATTGAGGGTAAATGCAAATCCTGAGATAATCTTGCTGTCATCCTTATCACTCTGGAAGCTCGAATCGGCAAAGGCCTCCATTTGGAGATCCCAGTTACCATACACCATGAACAATTCTTTAGTCCATCTCAAGTACTTAAGAATGTTCTTCACAGCAGTCCAGTGATTCTTCCCTGTGTTTGACCGATACCTGCTTACTACACTCAGTTTAATAGCTACATCAGGGCGTGTACACAAAATCGCATACATTATTGATCCAACGGCTGAAGCGCGGGGAATAATGCTCATGCGAGCTCTCTCTTCATCAGACTTTGGGCAATCTTCTTAGGAGAGAGTGACTCCATGGCAAGCGGGGAAGGCACCCCGCTTGGAGTCTTCCATACTAAATCTCGTTAGGATGGTGTTGATGTACTTGGTTTGGGACAATCCCAATAACCGTTTAGATCTATCCCTATAGATCTGTATGCCCAAAATGTCCGTGGCATCTCCCAGGTCCTTCATGGAGAACCTTTGTAATAAGAATGATTTGACCGACTGTAGCATAGGAAAGTCATTTCCTATCAGAAGAATGTCTTCCAAGTACAATACGAGGAATGTGAAAGTTCTCCCTACAGTCTTCCTATAAACACAAGGTTCATCTGGATTTTTGATGAAATCGAACTCTTTGATAACATCATCAAAACAGATGTTCCAACTCCGTGATGTCTGCTTTAATCCATAAATGGATTTAAGCAACCTACATGCTTTCCCGCTGCTCCCACTGTCAATGAAGCCCTCTGGCTGATCCATATAAACACATTCTTCTAAATCACCATTTAGAAATGCAGTTTTAACGTCCATCTGCCAGATTTCATAGTCGTAGTGAGCAGCAATAGCAAGTAGGATATTAATGGATTTAAACATGGCTACCGGTGAGAAAGTCTCGTCATAGTCCAGTCCTGGTCTTTGACGAAAACCTTTCTCTACCAACCTTGCCTTATAGGTCTCCACCTGCCCATCTACACCGATCTTTCTTTTAAAGATCCATTTGCATCATATGGGTTTTACCCCAGAGGGTATATCGTCCAAAGTCCATACTTTGTTGGTGTACATAGACTCCATTTCGGATCTCATGGCATCCAGCCACTTCACAGAGTCACCACTCATGATAGCTTGCTGAAAACTGGTAGGGTCATCATCATCCATGATGCAATCTTCTCTATCACCATCAACGAGAAAACCGTAGTATCTATCCGGTGGGCGAGAAGTCCTACCAGACCTATGGAGTGGCTCAGGTTTGTAAGATTCTGTTGCAACATCAGGTTCAACAAAGTGTTAGTTATATGTATGCCATAGAGGCCATTACTATATATGAGATGTATATTGTGGTGGATGCTTGGACATATATAGGAAGGACTTTCTCGCTCGACATGATAGTATGCTATCTGGTTACTCTTTTACCTTAACGTGTACACTGATTGTCTCTCTGTTACATGTTGGTAAAGCCCTTAGGATATGTACTCGACTACTGGGACTATGATGAGATCATACTAGTGGGGCCACGGTAGTCTATGAGTACATCCTATAACTATTCCTAGTCGAAGGTGTATCGAGACAGGGCATCGATACACCAGAGTAGACTAGCGTATACGCATCTTGACCCATATGATGGGCGATGGATGATCCTATATCCATCGGTGTTTGACATCAAGGATGGTGTACGGGTGCTCAGTGGAGACTGGGTACACTGGACGGACTCGCCGAGAACTCCCAGATGGTATTATACCTCACGTCAGATGGCAGTTCTCCGGTGACACTGGTACAGAGTAGTCTGTTGACCCGAGATCGTCGTAGAGTCTTGTGTGATTCCTACTGTGCTTTGATTTCCACCTTACCACGTCCAAGAGGGCGTGCAAAACGGTGGTTTTTGGGTACAATCCCGAATCACATGGAGGCAATGAGCGATAGGAGGGGATTCGTCTCTCCCGGTATAGGGAGTTGATGTTGTGCTGTGTTCGATTGGCTATAACCGGAAATCCCTGGCCAGGGTTGCTGAGATTTACTGGTAAGTGTTACCAGTAGTTTCTCGAACTGCTATAGACCTCATATCGACACGACTTATTGAACTACTGGAGTCTGACGTTTACCACCCTAGGCGAGATATGCGACATATCAGACGACGAGACCGGACTGTACGAGAGTGTTACTGATTGGATTCACAGGAGTACTAGCAGACTTGCTTGTTGATCTTCTGATCGCTCAATACCCGGGTGGCCGTTACGTTTAGCACACCGCTTGCGGCTTGTGGGTGTTTGATATGATCATCACCTACTGCCGGCGTATTGACGAGTCTTTAGAGTCCTACACAGGGGTTTCCTGGCTCAAGCAAACGGATTAGGAGCACATATGTGATATGTGCGGGACCGAGATTAATACGATATGAGATACAGTATTCTATTCTCGCGATTCGTGACATTGATCGGTTGTATGCGATATAGCCGGGTTATCGAATCAAGTGTTGATTCGATAAGTTGTTACTTTTGATATTAGTCGGTTATAGCCGGATTATTAAATCAAGAGTTGATTTAATAATTTAATGCATAATTATATATATATGATATATTACATTGCATTAACTAGTATTAGCTCACTTATGATTTATTTTCTCACTAGTTTGTGCACATTGTTTATATATGATATATGCAAGTGTACATGTTTGTATCATGCTTGATGATACATCAAAGTTGGGTGTATGAGACTCATACCAAGATTAGGGTAAAGATCAGGGTTATTGTTTTATCTTAAGATTTAACAAAAAGGTTTAACTTAGTCAAAGTAATCAAGCTTGAAGAAGCTTGGAGAAACTTTGACAAAGTCCACTCTTTTGTCATTTCTTTTGATATTCTTTAACCTAACCTTTAACCTAAAGCCTTGGTTAATTCTCTACATGAGTTAAGCATGAGGGCTTAACTCAACCATGGTGCCATTATTTATGGGATAAGTTTTCATTTGGATGGATAATTCATTACTTCTTTTCTTCTTCTTCTTCATCATCTAGCTCCATCCAAAAGCTTACTAGCTCCAATGGTGCTATGAGAAAAAGAGTGAGAAAATCAATTCTAAAGTGAGCCCACTTCCTACTTCATCATCCTCTACCACTTGCCATGTAGTAGAGTGTGTTCTCTTCACAAAGTTTATGACCTAGTGAAGGAATAGCTTGAGTTTGTGTCTCCCCGACGTAGATCATCTTCGACCTCGAAGTCAACATAGCAAGCACGTTCGTTCTTCTTGTGGAGCTTCTCTAAAGTCCGGAGTTCATGATCTCAGCGATGGGGACGTCTACACGGAGCTAATGAAGTGAAGGACCGGATCTACAAAGGTTGTAATCCCTTTCACTTAGTAGTAAAGTTGTTTACTAGCTTATTGTTTCGCCTAATCTCTAGTTAACGATCTTGCATAGAGTTGTTAGGCACATAAAAATTTGATTTTGGCATGGTTGATGCCTTGTAGAACCTCTTAAGTGTGCCTAGTAACCCTACAGTGGTGTCAGAGCCTAGCTAGAGCATTAGGCGATGTGTGAACGATGTTAAATATCCGATCGAACCCCGAAATGACGAAGTAGACACCCTCTCTGTACAATTTTTTAAATCTGGGATTTTTCCAAATTAAAAATGCTTAAAAAAATCAGCAGGCAATTATAAGAAACAATGTGCAAAACGACCACGTTTGGCGACCAAAGAGCCGCGGAACCGCGGCGCGAGCATGGCTCCCGCGGCGGTTCCGCGGCGACAAGGTGACGTCACGCTTGTCTTTTTGCGCAGTACTGTTTCTATTTAATTTCCTGATATTTTTATGGGTATTTTTATCTGACTCAAGTGTTGAGTATATTTGGGGTTTATTTTGTATTCATTGATTCGATCGGAAAATTTAATTTCGTTGTGTTTTCCGGATATTTAGAAATTGTTAAAAAGTTCCGACGGATGTCAATAACTCACCTTTTCCCGATCCGGAAAATTCCCAAGTGTTGGATTTTTCTGTTTGTTTAAGAACGTCTAGATCGTGCAAGTTACGCGATGGACCCTCTAGAAGACAACAAACCTTAACTCGATTATGTGACCGTCTTGAACAGCCCTTTGAACCTTAGGGTTTGGGGTAGTACGGCGTGCCACATGTGAGGCGTTGGCTTGACCCTTCTACGGCTGGACCATTGGTACTGTGGCATGTGATGGATGTTTGTAAACCCCCCTCAAGTGTTGAGAACCATTTGGGAAAACTTGGGTGTTTGATCATTCGATCGGAAAGTTTAACTTTGTCTATTTATCTGGAATGTGATACAATATTTGGAATCCATAAGTAGTTATGAGATAACTAATTTGGATATTATAAACATAGCGGTTTAGTCTCGATTGATCGGTTGCCACGGAATTTTGATATGATCAAAAGTCCGTCGCAATCACGTAGCGTACGCGGATACTCGTCGGATAAACTTAATAGACAGCCATGCCCCATATCCCCGACCAAGTGACTGTAGGAGAACCCCGTCGCCGAAAGCATCCGTTCGGGTGCTCGCGGCAGCGGTGTTCCTCCTTAGTGCACTTCGTCGACGGCATCCGGGGGTGCGGCCGTCTACTAAAGTTTGCGACGAGCATTCGATTAAGATGTCGGGAATCTTGTTGAATTTCCCGACTTGATATTGAAAAGATTTTTCGATAATGAGACTAAAATGCGGGGTTTATAAATGTTAGGCATGCGATGTCTAAGGAATTCAGATGGTTAGGCATGCGATGTCAAGGGGGTTGCGGATTCCAACTATTGTAGTTTTACACTTTCTTTTCTGCGACCGTAAGTGTAATATGTGATATCGCCGGTTTCGTTGCTATATGTCAACGATAATTGGGATGCGGATATTTACTTACGTTGATGACATGTGATGTTATGTGTTGCTGGATATGTTGTATTGGATCGTCGCGTTTGAATAGCCAGGGGTTTTTATGTGAGATGAGAGTTTTTCTTTTTCATTCATGTAAAATTCAATGTACGTAATATTCTTTTATTGGGGTACTTCCGGGATGAGGTTGATTTCACCACTTGTATATTATTTACATTTCCGCATTATGATAGACCAAAGGCGGGGAGCACAAGTAACCGGGTTCTAGGATCCAGTCGGAGACCATCTCGAGGAGTCGGGACCGGGTCTCCTAACCCTAGAATTGGCAGTGTTGCTTGCCGCTCTCGTAGGGGTCTAGGGATGTGGGTTTGGCTATTCATCGCGACCGTGGAATCCGTGTTTTATACTGGCTCGTATTGAAAACACGGACGTCCTAGTATATCCAATATTTCATATATGTTTCTTCTGCTACGATATCTGTGATGTGATCATCTGATATGTTGTGATAGATACTGTATATAGTATATATAGTATATTATATAGACGTTACTTATGTTTTACACCCGCACTAGCCCTGCCCCGCTCTGCCGTTAGTTACCTAACCTAACGGTGCACGAGCGGACATCGAGGCGAATGCGGATGGCATAAGTGTACGTCGTATTTATCTGTGATGTTTAGGTAACTTAATTGATGGGACTTCATTAATATGATTAATGAAAGAAAAGAAACCTAAAAGATGTTGTGGAATCGAATTTTCAAAAACAGGTAGCTACGGTTCTTGCTTTGCATCGCGGTGTTCCTTGTAGAACATCCTGCACCTTATTTGATAAGGAAAGGGCCGAGATCCCTTCACCGAGAGTGACCCCTTTAGCAATAACTGGCAGATGCTACACCCCTCAGTTTGTCTTTTGATTGCTTTTGGAGTTTTTGCTTTGCATAGTGATATATATGATATATCATGAACCTTATTCGATGAGTAAAGGGCCGACGATCCCTTCACTAGGAGTGACCCCTTTAGCAAAACTAGAAAAGCCTCAAAAACACTCTATTTTAAAATCATTTGATTCTACAACGATATCAAGTTCATTACGCAATAGGTTTTCAGAAAAACCTGTCGTAGCCCTCCGTCATTTCAGATAAGGACTGTTTAGTATTCGTGCTGCGTTTGTTGGCCTTTGTCAAGGCGTAGTGTGCGGTAGCTGAATAGTACTTATCTGCTTAAGCATATGATGCAGATTGGATTAGGGTAGTCGTGCGACCTTGTTGGCCTTTGTCAAGGGCCGTGCGGGTGGGTTTAATACAATCAAGAAATGACGGGTTGAACTTGACTAGCAGCCTATGGTTTGTTGGCCTTTGTCAAGGTCATAGGACGCTAGGGGGAGAATATTATCGGGAATTTCAAGTGTTGAAATTTGCAATGAGATTGCATACTTTCTATGAGATAGTTGGATCCTGATACCCACTGCGAGTAAGAGTTACTCCTGGGAGAGTTTTACACATTACAATTAGCCGATCAAGTAGGTGTCTAGAAAGGTGTTAACGTGGTTACGCCTCTGGAAAAACGAGGTTTACTTTAATTAGGTCCGTGCGAAAGCACGGGGAACCTCCCTCAAAGTACTGACACTGGCCTGGCTGAAAGATTGGCGAACTTGTAGCGTGTAATTAATCCCGGCTAGTCTTTCCTTTTAGGGTTTGAAGGAAGATTTGATTAAAACAGTGGAACCATCCTGATTAGATAAATTAATAACCAATCTGATCTTGCAAGAGCATACGCTGAGTGTTTTCTTCTCTCTCTCTCCAGGTAGCGGCCATATCACACCTTAATCAAGATAATAAAACGGATATATTGACCGAACCCGCTTTTTATACTGAGCTGGGGAACGTTGGTCCCGCTCTAACTTATAATTGTTATAAGACAGAGTAGGAAATTGGGGAATACCAGATTTCCCGTGCCGCCCAAACGAAGAAAGTGCATGCTGATGCATCATCTTCGGGTGTGTTCATTACATAGAACTGTTTCTCAGTATCCTTTACGTCCTCGGTATGAGATACCGGATAAGGATCCCGTATATGTAATCTGTTACATGGGCTACAGATAGGTAGAGAACTGAGAACGGGTGATAAGTTTCATGAGACAGAAAACGGTGCAAGTGTTGCAGCCAAGTCTGTTGGTCACTGTCACCCTGTATTACCAGAATACATTGATTCTGAACAAATGTTATTAGATACCGAACCTGATATACAACATCATATCAGTCTCTTTATTAGTAAAGAAAGGATATAATTTTGTATTGTTGGATATTGTTTTGAACATTTCCTATATCAAGAGTTGATCGGTTCAGGCACGTTATCTAAAAGCATTGACGTTCTAAATCAAACTACAGTTCTTAGTATACAGAATACACACAAGAGGAAGAGTTCAGAAATGAACGAATCCTTCTTGAGGCATTGTAGACTAGGTCATATCAATGCGACCCGACTAGCTAAGTTACATTTAGATGCATATTTAAATCTATTTGAATTTACATCTTGTGAAACTTGCCGGTCATGTCACAAAGATAAGATGACCACAACTCCATTTATTGGAAACAGAGAAAGTGTTAGTGAACTCTTGGGATTGATACATACTTATGTAAGAAAGTCTCCTGTCTACACATGCCAAGACCGGTTCTTTGTACTTCATTACATTCTCTGATGATATCTCAAGATTCAGACATATGTTCCTGTTGAAACAAAAGTCCGAACCTTTTGAGATATTCACGGAATATAAGTTAGAAGTAGAGAACCAAAATACGGGTAAAAGTATTATTTCCTTTGATGTGATCGAGGAGGAGAATACTTGAGCATGGAATTCCTGGACTATTCTAAAGGAGAATGAGATTCTCTCTCAGCATTACTCCTCCGTATACACCACAGCACGTCGGTGCATCGGGGCGGAGCAATAGCACCCTATGTGATATGGTGTGCTCTATGATGAGTACTACTAAGTTTCTTATTTCCTTTTGGGAGTTATGCGCTTGAGAAGCTGCATACCTATTGAATAGGGTTCAAATCAAATCAGTTGCCTACCACTTCATATGTGATATGGAAAGGGAAGAGCCCATATCTTAAGTTTGTTAAGATTTGGGGTTGTCCGGCCTATGTCTAAAAGCAAAATCCGGGCAATCTCGAGGCAAGGTCTGTTATGTAGAACTTGAAAGGTTCCAGCTATATAAACTGCAGCTGATGATTTGGTAGAACCAAAGGATTCAATACTAACCAATGAACCTCAGTCTCTCCGCCGATCTAGTAGGGTTCCTTACCCACCTGAGAAATACTTCGGTTTCTCTATGACAGTGGGAGCGAGGATTGCATCATGAGATGATGACCCAACTAGTTTCGAGCTGGCCATCAGGAGTGAGACTCTGTAAGAATGGCTGGATGCTTATCGATCTGAGATGGAATCCTTATACACCAACAAAGTATGGACTTTGGTTGTTTTATCTGAAGGGTTAAATCCCCATCAGGAGCAAGTATATCTTGAGAAGATTACTTGGTGTACATGGAAAATTTGAGACTTTCAAAGCTAGACTTGTTAAAGGTTTGCATCATTGACCAGGTATGGATTAAGATGAAACCTTTTCTAAGGAGCTATGCTTAAGTCCATCCAGATCCTACTTGCCACGGCTACATACCATGACTATGATATCTGGCGGTTGGGTGTCATGACTGCTTTTCTAAATGATATTTTAGAACAGAGCGTCTATAAGTGCACAGCCAGAGGGCTTCATAGATAGTGGGAGCAGCGGAAACGTGTGCAAGGTGTTTTATGTGATAAAGCAGGCATCGCGGAGTTGGAACATCTGTTTTGATGTGGTAGTCAAAGAGTTTGACTTCATCAAAATGGTAGATGAACCTTGTATATACAAAATGGTAGTAGGGAGTATGGTAGTGATCCTCGTAAAGTACGTGGATGACATACTCTTGATTGGGAAGGAGTTTTCTATGCTACGCTCAGTTAATCTCCGCTTATCACAAGGATTCTCTATATAGGATCAAAGTGATACCTCCTAAATTCTGGGTTTTGGATATATGAGATAGATCTAATTGGATGTTAGGATACTCACTAGTTATAGTGAGATGGTATCAATCGATCCTGGGGAGAATCACTGGAAAGGTTCCAGGGTGATAAGGAAGACTGAATGTCAGTCGCAGGCATTGTCTTTACTTTCAGTGGAGGGACGGTATGTTGGAAGAGTTCCAAACTAGATACCGTGACTTACCAGACGATTAAAGGCAAGATACATCGTTACCAAGGATGCTACCAAAGAGGCAGTCAGGATATATATAAGTTCATGAGATGAACTTCGTTCCTACCATTGTGTGACAATGGAGTTGTGGCTTTTGCCAAGGACCCCCCCCCCCGTCCCATCAGAAATCCAGATATAATTCTTAGGCAGTATCACCTGATCATGGAGATGGTTGATCTCCAGTGAGATCGAGGTTAGGAGAGTAGACTCAGAGGACAACACGGTGGATCCACTCACAAAGGCTTTTTCCAAGAGAGAGACTATTATGGGATGGTTGAGTATGAGATACTACAACCACTGTTATCAGATGGCCCTAGTGCAAGTGGGAGATTGTTAGTTATATGTATGCCCTAGAGGCCATTACTATACATGAGATGTATATTGTAGTAGATGCTTGGACATATATAGGGAGGACTTTCATGCTCGACATGATAGTATGCTATCTGGTTACTCTTTACCTTAACGTGTACACTGATTGTCTCTCTGTTACATGTTGGTAAAGCCCTTAGGATATGTACTCGACTACTGGAACTATGATGAGATCATACTAGTGGGGACACGGTAGTCTACGAGTACATCCTATAACTTTTCCTAGTCGAGGGTGTATCGAGACAGGGCATCGATACACCAGAGTAGACTAGCGTATACGCATCTTGACCCATATGATGAGCGATGGATGATCCCATATCCATCAAGGATGGTGTACGGGTGCTCAGTGGAGATTGGGTACACTAGACGGACTCGTCGAGAACTCCTAGATGGTATTATACCTCACGTCAGATGGCAGTTCTCCAGTGACACTGGTACAGAGTAGTCTGTTGACCCGAGATCGTCACAGAGTCTTGTATGATTCCCAATGTGCTTTGATTTCCACCTTACCACGTCCAAGAGGGCGTGCTGGTTTTTGGGTATAGTCCCGAATCACATGGAGGCAATGAGCGATAGGAGGGGATTCGTCTCTCCCAGTATAGGGAGTTGATGTTGTGCTGTGTTCGATTGGCTATAACCGGAAATCCTTGGCCAGGGTTGCTGAGATTTACTGGTAAGTGTTACCAGTAGTTTCTCGAACTGCTATAGACCTCATATCGACACGACATATTGAGCTACTGGAGTCTGACGTTTACCACCCTAGGCGAGATATGCGACATATCAGACGACGAGACCGGACTGTACGAGAGTGTTACTGATTGGATTCACAGGAGTACTAGCGGACTTGCTTGTTGATCTTCTGATCGCTCAATACCCGGGTGGCCGTTACATTTACCACACCGCTTGCGACTTGTGGGTGTTTGATATGATCATCACCTACTGCCGGCGTATTGACGAGTCTTTAGAGTCCTACACAGGGGTTTCCTGGCTCAAGCGAAACGGAGTAGGAGCACATATGTGATATGTGCGGGACCGAGATTAATACGATATGAGATACAGTATTCTATTCTCACGATTCGTGACATTGATCGGTTGTATGCGATATAGCCGGGTTATCGGATCAAGTGTTGATTCGATAAGCTATTACTTTTGATATTAGTCGGTTATAGCCGGATTATTAAATCAAGAGTTGATTTAATAATTTAATGCATAATTATATATATATGATATATTACATTGCATTAACTAGTATTAGCTCACTTATGATTTATTTTCTCACTAGTTTGTGCACATTGTTTATATATGATATATGCAAGTGTACATGTTTGTATCATGCTTGATGATACATCAAAGTTGGGTGTATGAGACTCATACCAAGATTAGGGTAAAGATTAGGGTTATTGTTTTATCTTAAGATTTAACAAAAAGGTTTAACTTAGTCAAAGTAATCAAGCTTGAAGAAGCTTGGAGAAGCTTTGACAAAGTCCACTCTTTTGTCATTTCTTTTGATATTCTTTAACCTAACCTTTAACCTGAAGCCTTGGTTAATTCTCTACAAGAGTTAAGCAAGAGGGCTTAACTCAACCATGGTGCCATTATTTATGGGATAAGTTTTCATTTGGATGGATAATTCATTACTTCTTTTCTTTTTCTTCTTCATCATCTAGCTCCATCCAAAAGCTTACTAGCTCCAATGGTGCTATGAGAAAAAGAGTGAGAAAATCAATTCTAAAGTGAGCCCACTTCCTACTTCATCATCCTCTACCACTTGCCATGTAGTAGAGTGTGTTCTCTTCACAAAGTTTATGACCTAGTGAAGGAATAGCTTGAGTTTGTGTCTCCCCGACGTAGATCATCTTCGACCTCGAAATCAACGTAGCAAGCACGTTCGTTCTTCTCGTGGAGCTTCTCTAGAGTCCGGAGTTCATGATCGCAGCGATCGGGACGACTACACGGAGCTAACGAAGTGAAGGACTGGATCTACAAAGGTTGTAATCCCTTTAGCTTAGTAGTTAAGTAGTTTACTAGCTTATTGTTTCGCCTAATCTCTAGTTAACGATCTTGCATAGACTTGTTAGGTACATAAAAATTTGATTTAGGCATGGTTGATGCCTTATAGAACCTCTTAAGTGTGCCTAGTAACCCTACACAAAGTCGTCATTTGTAAATTGTGTCACTAGAACCTCTTCTAGATCTACCACATTGCTATCAGTATCATTTGGAAAAATCTCATTTTCTAAAAATGTGGCATACTGAGAAACAAACACCTTTTGTTCCTCCTTGTGGTAGAAATGTTAACCAAACGAATGTTTCGGATATCCCACAAATATACACTTGACAGATCGTGTCTCGAGTTTGTCTAGATTCTTCTTTTTGACAAAAGCCGGACAACCCCAAATCTTAACTCTTTTAAGAGATAGTCTCTTCCCATACCATATCTCATATGGAGTGGTAGACACGGTCTTGGTTGGAACTTTGTTCAACGGAAAAGCTGCAGTCTCCAATGCATGCCCCCAAAATGAGAGAGGTAACTCAGTATCACTCATCATGGATCGTACCATATCTAATAAGGTGCGATTCCTCCGCTCTGACACACCGTTGTGCTGTGGTGTGTAAGGGGGAGTGAGCTGAGAGAGAATCCCATTCTCTTTTAGGAAGTTCGAGAACTCGGTACTAAGGTATTTACTACCTCGATCTGATCGATGTATCTTGATGTTCATCCATGTTTGTTTTTCTACTTCAAGTTTGTACTCCTTGAATTTCTCGAAAGCTTCAGATTTATGCTTTATCAAAAACACATGACTGAATCTTGAGAAATCATCAGTGAAGGTTATGAAATATGAAAAACTACCTCTTGCATGTGTAGACATTGGTCCACATACATCACTATGTATGAGGGCCAAGAGCTCTGTTGCTCTTTCTCCATGTCCAGTAAACGGAGTTTTGGTCATTTTATCTTTGATACAACACTGGCAAGTTGCATATGATTTATACTCAAAAGGATTTAAATATCCATCTTTATGAAGCTTGTTTAGTCTTTTTTCATTAATATGACAAAGTCTACAATGCCAAAGAAAAGTTTCATTTATATCTGAAAATTTTCTTTTGTTTGTGTGTTGTATGTTGAAAACAGTGTGCTAATTAAGGACGTATATCCCGTTATTAAGCGTATCATAACCAATCAACTCTTGATTTAGTTTAATGTTCATAACATTATGCTGCACTGCAAAATGATATCTTTCATTGTCTAACAAGGAAACGGATACAATATTACAAAGCATGCTTGGTACAAAATAACATGGGTTCAAAACCAATATACAACCCGATGGCAACCCTAGGTGATACTCTCCCACTGAAACTGCATGTATATTGGAACCATTTCCAACTCGGAGAGTATGATCACCGGTCTTCAAAACTCTGCTATTTCTCAATGCCTGCACAGAATTGCAGATATGAGAACCCGAACCGGTATCTAATACTCAGGAAGCAGAGTTAATAGAAAAACATTTTTCAGTCAAAAACACATCTGAAGCTGAAGCATCACCATGCTTCTTTTTCATGAGTTCAAGGTACTCTGTATAGTTCCGCTTCCAATGCCATGTCTTCTTGCAGTGAAAACATTCTCATTTTCCCGACTCCGCAGCTTTGGATCTGTCTTTCCCCTTCGCCTTCTTTATTCCACCTCTCGGTTTGGTGGATTTCTTCCTATTCTTTCCCTCGGTCTTGGCTTTTGGGACGGAAGAAGAAGATTGTCCAACAAGCATAGAGGGAGACTTCGCTTTAAGCGTGCTCTCCACACTTCTCAACATATTGAGAAGTTCGGGTAGTGATTTCTCCATGTTATGCATGTTGAAATTCACTATGAATGGAGCAAAGGCGGAGGGAAGATACTGTAGAACAATATCAGTGTACTTCTTGTTATCCATTGTCCATCCGAAGTCCTCAACCTCTTCTATAAGAGCTATCATCTTTAGAACATGATCGCCTATTGATGTGCCAGCAGCCATCCGCATCTGAAACAACTTTCGAGATGCTTCGTATCTCAGGGTCCGAGATTGCTCTCTATATAACTCTTTTACATGGAGAAAGATGGATTGAATATCCATCTGCTCGTGCTGTTCTTGATGGGTATTGTCCATCGATGCAAGCGCGAGGCATTTGGCACTGGCACGGTCAATATCCCACGTTTAGCGGATTTCCTTATCTGCAGTGGAAGATTCATGACCTGGGGTGGGCGGGGCTTTGGCAGCGAGGACATATGATACTTTATCATATATGAGAGCAATGTTAATGTTCCTCAGCCAGTCTTTGTAGTTTGGTCCGGTCAGCTTGTTTTTATCTAGTAAAACCTTAAGGCCTGTCTTTGGTATCTGTCATTAAAAGAGAGAGAAGAATACACTCAGCGAAAGATCTTGCAAAGATCAGATTAGTTATTATCTTATCTAATCGATATCTCCCACAGCTTTTATCAAATTTTCTTTAAACCTTTAATAAGAAAACTATCCAGGATTAATTACATTCTACAACTTCGCTAACCATTCTGCCAGGCCAGTGTCGGTACTTTGAGGGAGGTTCCCCGTGCTATCGCACGGATCTAATTAGAATAAACCTCGTTTTCCCAGAGGCATAGCCCCGTTGACATCTTTCTAGACACCTAATGGGTTAGCTAATTGTAAAAGTTTAAAACTTTCCTGGGAGCAACTATTGCTCACAGTGGGATCGGGATCCTACTATCACATAGAAAGTATGCAATCTCATTGCAAATTTCGACTCTTGAAACTCCCGATATAATTTTTACCTCTAGCACTTATGACCTTAACTAAAGTCAACATATCATAAGTACTAGTCAAGTTCTTCTCGTCATTTCGTTATTAACTAGACCCACCCATATGACCCTTAACTATAGTCAACATAATCATATGAATGTCTTAACTAATCGGATCATATGCGGCGTAGGAAGACATCACTTAGCTACCGAACACTGCGTCTTAATTAAATTCAAAATACGCAGCACGAATACTAAGTACTCTACTTCCTAAAATGACGGAGGGCTGCTGATAGTTTTTAAGAAAACCTTTAATACTTTGAACTTGATATCGTTGTAGAATCCAATGTTTTTTTAAAAGGAGAGGCTTAAGCTCCACAGTTTGAAAATTTTCTTTTTCATAAAAAGCCGAGTGTGTTTCAAATCCGATTCTACAACATCTTTCAGGTTCATTTTTCTTTACATTAATCTCATTAATGTAGTCCCATCATTTAAGTCCTTAACCCATCACCGAAAAGAAACGAAAATATAACGTACGCTTATGCCACCCGCATTCGCCACAATATTCCGTTATGCACCGTTAGGTTACTTAACTAACGGCATACCGAGACGGGGCTAGCACGGGTGCAAAACATAAGCAACGTCTATTATATATCATATATATATTATTCCATTCGTCTCAGATATATCAAGTGATCAGATCGCAGAATATAAGCAGCAGAAGCACATATATGAAAATACAGGATATACTAGGAGGTCCGTATTTTGTACTTAGCCAACAATAGAAAATACGGATTCCACGGTCGGGATGAATAGCCATGCCCACACCCCTAGACCCCTACGAGAGTGGAAAGTGATCCTGCCAATTTTAGAGTTTAGGAGACCCGGTCTCGACTCCTCGAGATGGTCTCCTACTGAAGCCCAGAACCCGGTCACTTGTGCTCCCCTTCTTGGGTCTATTCTAATGCGGAAAAGTAAATAATATACAACAAATGCGACATCATCCCCAACCCAGAAGTGCCCCAAATAAAAGAATATTACATAAAAATGAATTTTACATGAATGAAAAGAAAACTCTCATCTCACATAAAACCCCCGGCTATTCAATCACGACGATCCTGCACATCATATCACAGCAACACATAACATCATATGTCATCAACGTAAGCAAGTATGCATACCCCGATTGTCGTTGATGTATAGCAACGAAACCGAAAATATACCACATACTACACTTACGGTCGCAGAAAAGAAAATGAAAAACTACAACAATTGGAATCGTTACTGCCCTTAGACATCATAAACTCGGAATATCACATATTCAAGATTTCATGCCTAACAATGTAAAGCTCGCATTTAAGTCCCACCCATGAAAACATCTTTTCAAAATAAGTCGGATAAGTCAACAAGATTTCCGATTACACCCGAGACCAAAATGTTAGATTTACACGCAACAAATAAATTTGTAGATTCCAATTATTGTATCACATTCACATAAACTAGGCACAGTTAAAACATTCGATCGAACGATCAATCAGCCAAACAATTCTCAGAGAGCTCAACACTTGAGCAGTTTTAAAATATACTAGAGATTGATACAAGCACATACGGGCCAGCACAAGAAGGCACAGTCCAAGCCTCACCAACGGCGCCGCGGAACCGCTGTAAAATGACTATTTTTTCCGCGGTTCCGCGGTCGTATAGTCGAGTTAGGGCATAGTTCCTCTTGTGAGCCCATACAATACCCTGCACGATTTTCAAAGTATTTTTAAAGTGAAAATATCCAACTTTTTGAAAAATTTCCAGTGAGGACCCTCCGGGCGTCGTATTTCGTTCATTCGAGGTTTTTAACGTCGTCTAGGTTACTCTAAAGCTCTAGCTTGGCTCTGATACCACTGTAGGGTTTCCATAGCACCTTATTTAGGGTTTGGAAGCATCATACATGCCACAATTAAAATTTATGAGGTGCTAAGCAAACTTAACAAAGAATCAAACTAGAAATTTAGGGTAACAACTAATAGTATCACATAGTATAAATAATCTATCGCTAAGTAGAGAGACTACAACCATTGTAGACCTCCTTAAGTGACTCCTTGGATCTCCTAGAGTTTGGAACGGCTCGCATGCATCCTTCCGAGTCCACGACGATCCACCCGAAGTCCCTTTGCTCAAAGCTTCTTGCTTCACTTGATCTTGGAAAGAAGTGGAGCAAACACCCTACACAAATGGGCTAGAGAAGTGTAGAATGAAGAAGTGGTTTGTATTCTCACTTAAAAAACCTTTCTTTTTATGTTCCTCACTCTAAATGAAACTCAAGAGAGATTGAAGAAGGAGGAAGATGGTGATGGCTAAGCTTTTCTCAATATAATGATAATTGTTATAATAAAATAAAATCCAAAGGATATTTATGTGAGACACTCTCACAACCAACCATGGTTAAAATAAATATCTAGATATTTTGTGATGAGTTAAAAGAACAAAGGAAATTAAAGCTAGGGTTAAGTCAATGGTCAACAAAGAATTGTGTAGAAAGAATGAGTCATGAATAATTCCCTTTTTCTTTTTATCTCAAAACAAAAACACATATATAAATTTGAACCATGTGAGTCTTGCATTGCCATCTTCTTTGTATCATCAACCATGATACATATGCATGGATGTATGTATGCATTCACATCATTATGTGTATGTATATACATATATGCATATATCCAAAAAGAAAGGGTTTAATAAAAGTGAGCTAAAAGTCAATAATAAATCAATACTTGATTTAATAAACCGGTCATATCACATACGACCCGACCAATAGCAAACGCCCGATTAATATAAGGTATCACATACTCATATTTAATCGAGTTCCAGCGCATATCTCATAAGCACACCATATCGTTTCGCCTGAGCTAGGAAACTCCTGTGTGGGTCTCTAAGACTCGTCAATACGCCGACAGTTGGTGATGATCACATCAAACACCCATAAGCCGCAAGCGGTCAGCTAAACGTAATGGCCACCCGGGTATTGAGCGATCAGAAGAAAAACAAGCGAACCTGTCAAAACTCCATCGAGCCTACTGGCAACACTTACCGTACAGTCCGATCTCTTCGTCTGATATGCCGCATATCGAGTCTAGGGATGGAATCGTCGACCCCAATAACACAACAAGTCATGCATGTGTATGGATCATAACAGATCGAGAAACTACTGATAACACTTATCAGTAAATCTCAGCAACCCTGGCCAGGGACATCCTGTTATAGCCAATCGAGCATAGCACAACATCAAAACCCAATACCGGAAGAGACGAAACCCCTCATATCGGTCATTGCCTCCATGTGCCTCGGGACTGTACCCAAAATCCATATGTTTGCACGACTCAGTAGAGCCGTAGTAGGGTGAAGATAAAAGTACAGTGGGAGGACACACAAGTCTCTATGATGATCTCGGGTCTACAGACTAACCTGTACCAGTGCCACCTGAAAACTGCTATTCGACATGAGATATAATACCATATAGGAGTTCTCAGCGAGTCCGTTCAGTGTACCCAGTCTCACTAAGCACCTGTATACAATCTTTGGTGTCACCACACCAGATGGATATGAGATCATCCATCGCCCATTAAATGGGACAAGAATGGTATACGCTAGTCTACTCTGGAATATTGATGCCCTGTCTCGATAACCCACGACTAGGAACAATTCAAGGATATGCTCATAAAATACAGATGTCCCACTAGTATGATCCACATCATAATCCCAGCAGTCAAGCATATATCCTAAGGGCTTTATTAACATGTACTAAATGAGTAAAATGCATGATCAAAAGAACATGTCAAAATAAAGTAAACTAGATAGCATACTATCATGTCCAGCAAGAAAGTCCTCTAAATATATATATATATACACATACTGATACATCCACTATCATATAATGGCCTCTAGGGTATACATATATCCAACAATCCTAAGGGCATCATCAACATGTAATAGAGAGACAATAAGTATACATGTTAAGATAAAGAGCAACCAGATAGCATACTATCATGTCGAGCAAGAATAGTCCTCCCTATATATGTCCAAGCATCCACTGCAATATACATCATGTTGGATATATGTATGCCCTAGAGGCCATTATATGATAGTGGATGTATTTATACATGTATATATATTCAGTGTGCATTCTTGCTCGACATGATAGTATGCTATCTGGTTCTACATTATCTGACATGTTGACTTGATCATGCTTTTATTCGTTTAAACATGTTGATAAAGCCCTGAGGATATTTGCTTGACTACTGTGATTATGATGGAGATCATACTAGTGGAACATCTGTAGTTTATAAGAATATCCTGAAAAGTCCCTAGTCGTATGTGTATCGAGATGGGGCATCGATATACGAGAGTAGACTAGCGTATATGATACTAGACCAATATGATGGGCGATGGATGTTCCCGCATCGATTGATGTTTGACATCAAGATCGTATACGGGTGCTCAGTGGAGACTGAGTACACTGGACGGACTCGCCGTGAACTCCTATATGGTATTATATCTATCGTCGGATAGCAGTTCTCAGGTGACACTGGTATAGGTTAGTCTGTAGATCCGAGATCGTCATAGAGTCTTATGTGTTCTCCCACTGTACTTTGATTACCACCCTACCACGGTTCTACTAAGTCGTGCAAACCGGTGGCTTTTGGGTACGGTCCAGAGACACATGGAGACGATGAGAGATAGGAGGGGTTTCGTCTCTCCCGGTATTGGGAGTTGATGTTGTGCTGTGCTCGATTGGCTATATCAGTAAGTCCCTGGCCAGGGCTGTTGAGATTTGCTGATAAGTGTTATCAGTAGTTTCTCGATCTGTTATAGACCATTCATCGGCACGACTTATTGAGTTATTGGGGTCGACGTTACCATCCCTAGACTCGATATGTAGCATATCTGACGAAGAGACCGGACTGTACGGTAGTGTTGCCGGTTGGCTTGACGGGAGTTTTGATAGGCTCGCTTGTTTTCTTCTGATCGTTCAATACCCGGGAGGCCGTTACGTTTAGCTGACCTCTTGCGGCTTGGGGGTGTTTGATATGATCATCACCCACTGCCGACATATTGATGAGTCTTAGAGTCCCACAATGGAGTTATCTACCCCAGGAGAAACGATATGGTGTGCATATGAGATATGTGCGGGGACCCGATTAAATGGGTGTATGTGATACCGTATATTAATCTGGCGGTTTGCTATTGGTCGGTACATATGAGATATGACCGGTTTGCTAAATCAAGTGTTGATTTAACAATGACCATTAGCTTTTTCACTTTAGACTCTTTTGTCTTTTGTTGTATGCATGCATGTATGCACATGTTTACATTGATGCACATATAGATGTGCATGCACACATACATGCATACACTTTGTGTGTCATAGTTGTTGATACACTTGATGGTGACAATATAAGACTCACATGTTAGTAAATATATTGGTATTTATTTTTTTTGAGTTAATGGAAATGGAAATAATTCATGGTTGATTTTTTTATTCCTCCACTAAACCTCTCTTTAACCATGAGTTATTATTCTATGGCCATTAGTGCTCCAAAGATAAATATCTAGATATTTATTAACTTGGGTTAAGAATGAGAGTGAAAGATATATATATTTTATATTCTCATTTTTATCATGATCTTTTTCATTATCTCTTGAGCTCTAATATTGCCATCTTCTTCTTCCCCTCTCTCTTGCTCTCTAGGTTTTGATAGTGAGTGAAAGAGTGATCAAGTTAGGGTTTTGAAGTGAGAAAACAAACCACATCATCATTCTATACTACTCTTCCCCATTAGTTTAGAGTGTTAGCTTCAACTTCATCATTTGATCAAGTGAAGCTAGGAGCTTGGACAAAGAGGACTCCGGGTGGATCGTCGTGGACTTGGAGGATCTTAAGAATTCTTCTTCAAACTTTAAGTAGCCAAGGAGTCTATCTAAGGGAGCTACAAAGGTTGTATTCTCTTTTCCTAGTGCTTTACTACTTGTGGAATGAAATAGTTTTTGTGTTACCCTAATTTTTCTAGTATGATCCTTAGGTTAATTTATTTAGCACCCTCTAATTTTTTAAATATGGCATGTGTGATACTACCAAACCCTAGTAGTGGTGCTAAGGAAACCTTACATGGTATCAGAGCCTAACTAGAAACCTGGACGATGTTACGTTAATGCGAAACCGAAAAACTCCGCAAAAATACGATTTTAGAAACCCTTAGAAATGCTCTCTGGAAATATTTTTAAAACTGGTTTAAAAATTATTTTGGTAACTGCAGAGTGGCATTTGAGGCATTCTTAGAACACAGGTGAAATACGAAGGGGGGGCTCGGTTTTCGACCGGCGACCAAGCTTGTTTTTCCGGCGTCGCCGGCCATTTTGGCTCCCCTCCTCATCGTATTGCACCAGTGCTCTGTACATCACGATCTGGGGTTTCTGGTATTGTTTTGCAGTCTAAAATTGCATGTGATGTTAGTTTGGTAATGGACTCTTTTCGGAGTATTTCTTATTCGTATTTTTTTTAACATTGTATTGGTAATCTAGACGATGTTAAACAGGTCGAACGATTATCAAACACTGGTATTTTCCAGGTTGAACGTACTCAATATATAATGCAGGTATTCCTATGGACCCACTAGAAGAATGAAACCCTAACTCGATATGTGACCGTGAGACCGCGACTAAACCTTAGGGTTTGCCGTAGTTAGTGGCGCCACATATGAGGCTTGGGTTTGCCCTTCTACGGCTTGTCCATAAAGTATTGTGGCGTAGATTTTGGGTATTGTTTAACGGTGCTCAAGTGTTAAGCTTGCTGAGAAATATGGGTGTTCGTTAATTCGATCGAAGGGTTTAACATCGCCTAGTGGTATGTGATACTTATTTCTGCGACCGTAAGTGTAGTATGTGTATCGCCGGTTTCGTTGCTATATGTCAACGGCAATTGGGGTACACATACTTGCTTACGTTGATGACATGTGATGTTCTGTGTTGCTTTGATATGATGTATAGGATTGTCGTGATCGAATGGCCTGGTTTTTTTTATGTGAGATGAGAGTTTTTCTTTTCATTCATGTAAAATTCATTTGTAATGTAATATTCTTTTATTTGGGACACATCCGGGTTGAGGGTGATGTCACCATTGATGTATATTATTTACTTTTCCGCATTAGGATAGACCAAAGATGGAGTGCACAAGTGATCGGGTTCTAGAGTCCAGTGGGAGACCATCTTGAGGAGTCAGGACTGGGTTTCCTAACTCTAGAATTGGTAGGGTCGCTTGCCGCTCTCGTAGGGGTCTAGGGTGTGGGATTGGCAATTCATCACGACCGTGGAATCCGTATTTTCTATTGTTGGCTAAATACAAAATACAGACATCCTAGCATATCCTATACTTTCATATATGTGTTTCTGCTTCTTATATTCTGTGATGTGATCGCTTAATATATCTGAGATGAATGCAATATTATATATGAGATATATAGTAGACATTGGTTATGTTTTACACCCGCCTAGACCCGTCCCAGTATGCCGTTAGTTAAGTAACCTAACGGTGCATAACGGAATATTGCGGCGAATGCAGATGGCATAAGCGTACGTTGTATTTTCGTTTCTTTTCTGTATTTGGCTTAAGGACATAAATGATGGGACAACATTAATATGATTAATGTGAAGAAAAATAAACCTAAAAAGATAATGTAGAATCGGATTTGAAAAACATTCGGCTTTTTACGAAAAAGCTACATTTCAAAATTGCGGAGCTTAAGCCACTCCTTTTGAAAACCATTTGATTCTACAAGGATATCAAGTTCAAAGCGTTAAAAGTTTTCTTAAAAACCATATGCAACCCTCCGTCATTTTAGGAAGTAGAGTACTTAGTATTCGTGCTACGTATTTTGATTATAGTCAAGGCGTAGTGTACGGTACCTAAGTGATGTCTTCCTACAAAACATATGATGTGATTAGTTAGGACATTCATATGATTATGTTGATCATAGTCAAGGGTCATATGATTAGATCTGATTAATCAAGAAATGACAGGTAGAACTTGACTAGTGCTTATGATATGTTGATTATAGTCAAGGTCATGAGTGCTAGGGTAAAAACCACATCGGGAATTTCAATAGTTGAAATTTGCCATGAGATTGCATACCTTCCATATGATGGTTGGATCCCGATCCCACTGTGGGCAATAGTTGCTCCCATGAGAGTTTTACAGTTTACAATTAGCTAACCCATTAGGTGTCTAGAAAGGTGTTAACGAGGCTACGCCTCTGGGAAGAAGAGGTTTATATTAATTAGGTCCGTGCGAAAGCATGGGGAACCTCCCTCAAGTACCGACACTGGTCTGGCTGAATGATTAGCGAAGTTGTAGACTGTAATTAATCGTTACTAGTTTTCCTTTTAAGGTTTGAGGGGAAATTTGATAAAAGTAGTGGGAGACATCGATTAGATAAGATAATAACCAATCTGATCTTTGCAAGAGCTTTCGCTGAGTGTATTCTTTTCGCTCTCTTAATGGCAGATACCAATGACTAGACTCAAGCTTCTACTAGATAAAAATAAACTGAATGGGACCAATTATAAAGACTGGCTGAGATACCTTAACATTGCCTTGACTTATGATAAGGTATCATATGTCCTCACGGCTCCAGCCCCGCCCGTCCCATGTCCTAAATCTTCAGTTGCAGATAAGGAAGTTCGCAAGACATGGGACGTTGACTGTGCCACGGCCAAATGTCTCGCGTTTGCATCGATGGATAACACACATCAGAAGCAGCACGAGAATATGGACGTCCAATCCATATTTCTCCATACAAAGGAGTTGTATGGGTAGTAATCTCGTGTCTTACGATATGAAGTGTCACGAAAGATGTTTCAGACGTGGATGGCCCCTGGCACACCAGTAGGAGACCATGTTCTGAAGATTATAGCTCTCATAGAAGAGCTTGAGGACGTTGGGTGGACAATGGACAATGAGCAATATACTGATAATATTCTGCAGTCTTTCCCCTCTACCTTTGCTCAATTTGTATTAAACTTCAACATGTACAACATGGAGAAGGAACTACCTGAACTCCTTAATATGTTAAGGAGTGCAGAGAGCACGCTGAAGTCAGTGAAGACTCCCTCTTTGACTGTTGGGCCATCTTCCTCCTTTCGCCCGAAGGCTAAGGCCAAGGGAAAGATGAAGAAGAAACCCACCAAACCTAGAGGTGGAGTTAAAAAGGTTAAGGGGAAAGACAAGTCCAAAGCTGGGGAATCGAGGAAAGGGGAATGTTATCACTGCCACAAAGCGGGACACTGGAAGCGCAACTGCACTGAGTACTTGGATCTCAAGAAGAAGCATGGTGTTGCTTCCGCTTCAAGTGTGTTTGTGACAGAAAACTGTTTTTCTATAAACTCTGCTTCCTGGGTATTAGATACCGGTTCAGGTTCTCACATTTGCAATTCCATGCAGGGGCTGAGAAATAGAAAAGTTTTGAAGACAAGTGACCATACTCTCCGACTTGGAAATGGTTCCAATGTACATACGGTTGCAGTAGGAGAGTATCACTTGGTGTTGTCGTCTGGATGTATATTGGTTTTGAACCCATGTTATTATGTACCTAGTATGCTTTGGAATATAATATACGTTTCTTTGTTAGACAATGAAGGATATAATTTTGTATTGCAGAATAATGTTATGAATATTAACCTGAATCAAATGTTGGTTGGGTATGGTATACTTAATAACGGGATATACGTCCTAAATCAATACACAGTTTTCAGCATACAACACACTTCTAAAAGAAAATTTTCAGAAATAAATGAAGCTTTTCTTTGGCACTGTAGACTTGGTCATATTAACGAAACAAGACTAAACAAGCTACATAAAGATGGATATTTAAAACCCTTTGAATATAAATCTTATGCGACTTGTCAGTCTTGTATCAAGGGTAAAATGACCAAAACTCCGTTTACAGGACACGGAGAAAGAGCCACTAAGCTCTTAAGCCTCATACATAGTGATATATGTGGGCCAATGTCTATACAGGCAAGAGGCGGTTTTTCATACTTCATTACTTTCGCTGATGATTTCTTAAGATTCGGTCATGTATTTTTATTAAAGCACAAGTCCGAAACTTTCGAGAAAATCACTGAATATAAACTTGAAGTAGAAAAACAAACCGTCTTGAGTATCAAAATGCTTCGATCAGATCAAGGTAGGAAGTATCTCAGTATAGAGTTTGCGCACTTCCCAAAAGAGAATGGGATTCTTTCTGAACTCACTCCTCTTTACACACCACATCATAACGGTGTGTCAGAACGACGGAATCGGACGCTATTAGATATGGTTCATTCTATGATAAGTGATGCTGAGTTACCAGTCTCATTTTGGGGGCATGCATTGGAGACTGCAGCGGTTCTACTGAACAGGGTCCCAACCAAAACCGTGTCTACCACACCATATGAGATATGGTATGGGAAGAGACCATCTCTTAAGCAATTTAAGATTTAGGTTCGTCCGGCCTATGTCAAAAAGCAGAATCCGGACAAACTCAAGACACGGTCAGTCATGTGTAAATTTGTGGGATATCCAAAGAATTCTTATGGATATCTATTCTACCACAAGGAGGAAAAAAAGGTGTTTGTTTCCCGGAATGCCAAATTTTTAGAAAATGAATTTTTTACAAATACTGATGGCAATGTGGTAGATCAAGAAGAGGTTCTAGAAACACAAATTACAAATGATGACTTGGTTGAACCGGCTGTTGCAACAGAAACTAATGAACCTCGGCCACTTCATAGATCTGGTAGGACTTCTCGCCCACCGGAGAGGTACTACGGTTTCCTCGTTGATGGTGACAGAGAAGACTACATCATGGAGGTTGATGATCCTACCAGCTTTCAGCAAGTTATCATGAGTGGAGACTCTGTGAAGTGGCTGGATGCCATGAGATCTGGAATGGAGTCTATGTACACCAATAAAGTATGGACTTTGGATGTTGTACCCCCTGGGGTAAAACCTGTGGGGTGTAAATGGATCTTTAAAAGAAAGATTGGTGTAGATGGGCAGGTAGAGACCTATAAGGCAAGACTTATGACGAAGGGTTTTCGTCAAAGAACAGGTCTGGACTATGACGATACTTTTTCTCCCGTAGCCATGCTTAAATCCATTCGGATCCTACTTGCTATTGCTGCTCACTACGACAATGAAATCTGGAAGATGGACGTTAAAACTGCATTTCTAAATGGTGATTTAGAAGAATGCGTTTATATGGATCGGCCAGAAAGCTTCATTGACAGTGAGAGCCGCAGGAAAGCATGGAGATTGCTTAAATCCATTTATGGATTAAAGAAGGCTTCACGGAGTTGGAACATCTGTTTTGATGATGTTATTAAAGAGTTTGATTTCATCAAAAATCCAAATGAATATTGTGTTTATAAGAAGGCTGTAGGGGGAGCTGTCACATTCCTCGTATTGTACGTGGATGACATTCTTCTGATAGGAAATGATATTCCTATGCTACAGTCGGTCAAATCTTTCTTGTCACAAAGGTTCTCCATGAAGGACCCGGGTGATGCCACCTACATATTGGGCATTCGGATCTATAGAGATAGATCCAAAAGGTTATTGGGATTGTCCCAAACCAGGTACATCAACACCATTCTAAAAAGATTTAGTATGCAAGACTCCAAGCGGGGTGCCTTACCCGCTTGCCATGGAGTCACTCACTCCAAGGACTTTTGCCCAAAGACCGATCAAGAGAGAGCTCGCATGAGCATTATACTCTATGCTTTGGCAGTAGGATATATAGTGTATGCGATGTTATGAACACACCGAGATGTAGCTTATGCACTTAGTGTAGTAAGCAGGTATCAATCCAACCCGAGGGAGAATCACTGGATAGCTGTGAAGAACATTCTTAAGTACTTGCGAAGGACTAAAGAATTATTCTTGGTGTATGGTAACGGAGATCTCCAAATGGAGGCATTTACCGATTCGAGCTTCCAGAGTGATAAGGACGACAACAAATCTATCTCTGGGTTTGTATTTACCCTCAATGAAGGGGCGGTAAGTTGGAAGATTTCCAAACTGGATACCGTTGCAGACTCTACGATGGAAACTGAGTACATTGCCGCGAATGATGCCGCTAAGGAAGCCGTCTTGATGAGGAAGTTCATCTCGGAGCTAGGAGTAGTTCCAACCATTATTGATCCAATACTATTGTATTGTGATAATAATGGGGCTATGGCGTTAGCTAAGGAGCCCAGGTCCCATCAGCGGTCCAGACACATCCTGAGGCGTTTTCATTTGATCCGGGAGATTGTAGATCGCCGCAAGAGATTAGGAGAGTAGACACAAAGAATAACACCGCGGATCCACTCACCAAGGCCCTCCCTCAGCCGCAGCATGAGTGACTTTTTGAGATGTTGGGTATGAGATACGCCAATAACTGGCCTTAGTGCAAGTGGGAGATTTTTGGATATATGTATGCCCTAGAGGCCATTATATGATAATGGATGTATTTATACATGTATATGTATTCAATGTACATTCTTGCCAGAGATGATAGTATGCTATCTTGTTCTACTTTATCTGACATGTTGAATGATCATGCTTTTATTCATTTACACATGTTGATAAAGCCCTGAGGATATTTGCTTGACTACTGTGATTATGATGGAGATCATACTAGTGGGACATCAGTAGTTTATAAGCATATCCTGAAAAGTCCCTAGTCGTAGGTGTATCGAGACGGAGCATCGATATACCAGAGTAGACTTGCGTATATGTTACTAGACCCATATGATGGGCGATGGATGTTCCCACATCCATTGATGTTTGACATCAATCGTATACGGGTGCTCGTTGGAGACTGAGTATACTGGATGGACTCGCCGAGAACTCCTATATGGTATTATATCTATCGTCGAATAGCAGTTCTCCGGTGACACTGGTACAGATTAGTCTGTAGACCCGAGATCATCATAGAGTCTTGTGTGTTCTTCCACTGTACTTTGATTACCACCCTACCACGGCTCTACAGAGTCGTGCAAACAGGTTGCTTTTGGGTACAGTCCCGAGAAACATGGAGACGATGAGCGATAAGAGGGGTTTCGTCTCTCCCGGTATTAGGAGTTGATGTTGTGCTGTGCTCGATTGGCTATACCAGTAAGTCCCTGGTCAGGGCTGTTGAGATTTACTAATAAGTGTTATCAGTAGTTTCTCGATCTGCTATAGACCATTCATCGGCACGACTTATTGAGTTATTGGGGTCGACATTACCATCCCTAGACTCGATATGTAGCATATCTGATGAAGAGACCGGACTGTACGGTAGTGTTGCCGACAGCCTCGACGGGAGTTTTGACAGCCTCGCTTGTTTTCTTTTGATCGTTCAATACCCGGGTGGCCATTACGTTTAGCTGACCTCTTGCGGCTTGGGCATTTTGATATGATGATCACCCACTGCCGGTGTATTGACGAGTCTTAGAGTCCCACAATGGAGTTACCTATCCCAGACAAAACGATGTGGTGTGCATATGAGATATGCATGGGGACCAGATTAAATGCACGTATTTGATACGGTATATTAATCGGACGGTTTGCTATTGGTCGGGTCGTATGAGATATGACCGGTTTGCTAAATAAAGTGTTGATTTAACATTGACCATTTGCTTTTTCACTTTAGACCTTTTTATCTTTTGTTGTATGCATGCATGTATGCACATGTTTACATCGATGCACATATAGATGTGCATGCACACATACATGTATACACTTTGTGTGTCATGGTTGTTGATACACTTGATGGTAGCAATATAAGACTCACATGTTAGTAAATATATTGGTATTTTTTTTTGAGTTAACGAAAATGGAAATAATTCATGGTTGATTTTTTTATTCCTCCACTAAACCTCTCCTTAACCATGAGTTATTATTCTATGGCCATTAGTGCTCCAAAGATAAATATCTAGATATTTATTAACTTGGGTTAAGAATGAGAGTGAAAGATATATATATTTTCTATTCTCATTTTTATCATGATCTTTTTCATTATCTCTAGAGCTCTCATATTGGCATATTCTTCTTCCTCTCTCTCTTGCTCTCTAGGTTTTGATTGTGAGTGAAAGAGTGAACAAGTTAGGGTTTTGAAGTGAAAAAACAAACCACATCATCATTCTATACTGCTCTTGCCCATTAGTTTAGAATGCTAGCTTCAACTTCATCATTTGATCAAGTGGAGCTAGGAGCTTGGACAAAGAGGACTTCGGGTGGATCGTCGTGGACTTGGAGGATCTCAAGAAAGCTTCTTCTAACTTTCAAGTAGACAAGGAGTCTAGCTAAGGGAGCTAAAAATGTTGTATTCTCTTTTCCTAGTGCTTTACTACTTGTAGAATGAAATAGTTTTTGTGTTACCCTAGTTTTTCTAGTATGATCCTTAGGTTAATTGCTTTAGGGCCCTCTAATTTTTTAAATATGGCATGTGTGATTCTACCAAACCCTTGTAGTGGTGCTGAGGAAACCCTACACGTTACATGTACAGTAATAGCCTCTAGGACATACATATAACTAACAGTTTCCAATGTGTGCCTATGTGGGGTAGGTCGTTACCCCGTGTATGATATTATTTAAAATTAACAAGTTTAACTAATTCTTGTCAAAAATGTGAATAATCTAAAAGTTACAAGAAATTTTTCATGAAAAGAAATATAGGTTACAAGTTGTAATATTATTAATTATCATTATGTCGCTAAATTAATGATCGGTTAATAAAACATAAAATATCTGATACAAGGCTATTATCTTGAGCATGATTATCATGGATGAAGTTCAAGGCATGGATTGAATTGGCGACATAGCAAAAGAAAGGATTTAAGGAAGAGAAAAAGAAAAGTAGGAAGACTTACCGTTTCCGCTTGTACTCGTACAAGCGAGAAAAGAAGAGAAGTCTCAGTTGAAGAACCGAAACCTACAGTGCATGGAAGATTGAGCTTGGGACCGATTACACATAGAAGAACAAAATTTAGGTAGCTAACATGCGGAGGAACGAATTTGAGCGACGGAGTTGACTTGGACTTGTGTGCTTGACTTCTTTGGCTAGAGTGAGACTTGAGTGATAGAAATTTTCATTAGTATTTTCAGAATAAATTAGGAGAAGAACTAAGAGAAAAGACTAGTTATTTATAGGGTGGAAATATAGGTATAGAGAGAATTAAAAAGATAATTAAAATGTATTAAAAGCGAGGGAAGTCAGAAGGACGCACGGGCGCAGCATGGAGGCAATTAGTGCCATCACAGTTGCCCATAGCAGTTTTTAGGGAGAAATGGGTGGTCGAGATTCTGAGTTGAGTCTCGAGCTTTGTGCCATGTGTTTTAATCGTATTTAAATACTCATTTATCCTGTTTGATTTCTCTGAAACTTTTCGTTTCTCCATGTAAGGCACGTGCAACTCTTAGACTTCCGAAAAGTTAAAAAGAAAATTATTAAAAATAATTGGAGCTGATAGGATTCGAACACGCAGGCTAAAGAACAGCAGTGAAGAGTATTAACCAAGAAGCTACAAGTTGTTACTTTCTTTTATTTAACAATTTTAACATATAACTCATAGTCAGGCTAAAATACACCTTTATATACATTGAATTTGTTACAATTGTACTGAGATTTCAGGATCGTTACATCCTACCCTCCTTATTAAAATTTCGTTCTCGAAATTTTCAAAAAGAACTAACCATCAAATAGATGAGGGTATTGTATACGCATATCATCTTCTCGCTCCCAGATTGATTCTCCTGACGAATCCCTTCTCTACATCACCTATACTAAATTCACCTCCTTATTCCGTAATGTCTTCACCTTTCGATCCAAGATCTCGACCGGTTGCTGCTCGCAAATCAGATCGGTTTGCACTGTGAGTTCCGAGTGATCTAGTATGTGTCTGGGTCGCTCACATATCGTCGTAGCTGGGATATTTGGAACACATTATGCATTTCTTCCAATGAGGGAGGTAGTGCCAAGCGGTACACCCTTTCTCCAACTCGTTCAAGTATGTCGAATGGTTCGATATAACTTGGACTAAGTTTGCCCTATTTTCCAAAATATATCACTCCTCTGTTCAGAGAGATCTTCAGAAATACATATTCTCCGGGTTGGAACTTCAAGTGTCGACGCTTTACAACTGCCCAATGCTTCTGCATATCTTGGGCTTTGTGCATCTTTTCCCTCCATTATTTCATTTAAAATGTTTTAGATCACAGTTTTCTGCTTACTTGGGTTGTGGAGACGTGATTCTAGTGCCGGTCATGTGATATTTCCGGGTCGTAACAGATTGCTAGATTTATAATAGGCTATCATGCATAACACTGACATGTTAGATGTGGTGATGTGTCTCAGTCACTGAGAATGAAGATTCTTCATGTGTATGTCATGATCATATATTGTGATACATGTAGTACATGACCACGTTTGAATTCTCCATGACACATCGCCTATGAGATATAAAATTTAAACAGTTATATAATCTGTTTGACTTGATGACATTGTTGTTTTCGATCATTCATTTAAGAAAGTTTTGATATGAAGATACTTCTTATCAACTGACATGAATAACAAATCTGAAATATTAGGATGCTTTAAATACATTTAAGAAGATAATGGGTGTCTAGATTGAATCCGAAAATCTCATCGTGATAAGAATAAGTTTACTGTTCAATCCTATGAAGACATAAAATCCAATGAACATGTGTTTTGAAAAATATTTTTCAAATTATATTATTATATTAACATTTATATTCGAAATGAATTTGTGTTAATGGGGAATGAAGTTTTTGGCTTAAGTAATTAGGTGTACATGTCATGCTCATTTAATAGCTTAAAGATAAAAAAACTTGATGTCGGAAAGATTGAATGTAAGTTGATATTTATTATCATCTCACATTATGGTAGAGCTTTTATGAATAATTGAAAAGATTGGTGTTTGACTGTTAAATCAAAACTATTAATTAATTAATTATGAATTAATTTAGTTGATAGTTGCTTTTGATATGAGACCCATTTGGTTCCACCTATAAGCCTTTCGGTGGAAGCTTTAGACACAACCATAGGAAAAATATTATTAATAATATAATTGTTGTATTATTGATATGTGGATTTTTAGTCCCACATCGGATATTTAGGGTTAAGGAATCGTACCACAACCCTATATAAAGAGGGAAAGTGCTTTCCGTGAGTAATGATCTTTAATTAAGAATTTGAATTATGAATATTTCCTCTTAAAATATTTGGATGCTTATCAATCCATGAGGGTGTTTCTTCCAGAAAGGCTGGTGGACTTTAATTGGAGGCCATTGCATTTGTGAAGGCTGCCTCAAAGGAATTTTGTGGATATGATCAGATCCTTCATTGATGAGATCAAGATGTAAAAGTTACGCATTTAATTTTAAAATTCGATTTTTAGAAATTGATGCATGTGTTTCCGTCATAGGCATGCATACGCTTCTTTCAACCCTTCATCATCCAAACCATAACTATATAACTAGAGGCTTCGCATTAACAAATATTCACATCTTCAAGTTTAGACTTGGACAATGGTGTGGAATCAAGATTGAGGTGCAAACACTGCATTGTTGATAAGTTACTAAGTTTCTATCTAACTAATATCAACTATTCATTTTTTCATTTGTTTTCTTAATTATATTCTTATGTATGAATAATTATGACTTGCGGTTGTTATTCCTTAATTTTTTCAAAGCCAAATACACCTAATCTTTAATGTAAATAAAGGAAACATCCATTTAAAATGATTTTGCCAGAAAAAGATATATAAAGTGAATTGAAGAACTATAAATTACATTCGCATGTTAAAGAGAGATTTAAGTTGAAGATAAAAATATTATTACAATTTTTTCCTTTGCTTTGTCTTTATCATTTGTATCAAAAGTTCATAAATGTATACACGCTATATAAGCGGAGGGGTAATTAATATAAATTCCTTAAATTATATTTTTACATATTCTGAGAAGTTTGATCTTATTTTCTGAAATGCAATTCGTTTTCCTTTTGGCTTGATTATCAATATAGATGCAACATGCATTTTCTTTTGGAGAAAATTTATTGATGTTAACTTTTTTTTTAATTAAGCTCTCTAAAAATTGCAAAACTATTAATTAATAATTATTTACTTTCAATCTATTATGTATATATTAACAAAAATCAAATAAATTACGAATTTATCAATCACGGCCTGGCAAAGGCACACGGCTAGTAACTCAAAACAAAGTTATCTTTTTTTACTATTATAACCAAAAGAGAAGGGGCGTGTAGCGGTCTAATATTTAATTGAAATAAAATATTTCAAAAACATGAAAAATCCTTAATCCTAAGACAGTAGTCCAAGTCGTCGACTTTTTTGTCCTATGGAATCACACTACTACGGTATAGGGATCTGGTAACAGTTTAAACCGTTACCACCGTTACCATATCCTAATTTACTAACGGTTTAAGCCGTTACAGAACCGTTACCATAACCACCGTTAACATAAATATGGTAACAGTTTAACTCGTTGCCAAACACAAAAAAGGTAATGGTCTAAACAATTACAATATAGACGCCTTTATCAAAATTGACGCAGATATCTTACACATAAAATTGTGGGGCCCACTTATGTGGTAACGGGTTAACCCGTTACCATACATATGGTAACGGTCTAGTCCGTTACCATATACATCCTATGATAACGGTTTCAACAGCTACCATATCTTCTCCCATTACTAAAGACCATCTGATATTTGATTTCCTCCATATATCAGATACACGTAACCGTTACCATAGGGTTTATGGTAACGGTTTAAATCGTTACCATGTGTTATATGTATTTTTCTAAGAACAAGAAATTTCTTCTCCCAATGCGCTGCTTTCAATTACAATCAACAATACATAATAATATTATTATGATCAAATCTCACGCAATTATAAAAAATATATATATACAACCAATATGATCAATAAATAAACAAAATAAATGCTTGTATCAATAAATCAACAAATAAATAAGTCTATGGTCGTTAGGACGAAGAACCTCCATTGTCCCATGTCCTAAAGAAACTCCCAAACTCGTTATGTATGGCCTCCCGGATGGTATCGGCGTGCGACTGCCTCAGCTCCTGGACCTCCTCCGCAAGGGTTTGCAGCCGCTGCTGCGTTTATTGTTGCGTCTATGACATCTGGTCGCGGAGATGACGAATCTTTTCCTGCGGCGCAACTGCCGTATTTGCCCGCGTCTGGGACACAACATACTCGTGGACGGACGCACGTCAAGCAAAATGTCGGTGGGCCCCGGGACCAACCCCGCACTCATACCTACCGTAATACCCGCTGGATAGCGAATCCAGGACAGGCACAACGATGATAATCGGATCGTCGGGGCCAAGTCCTAGGGCGTTCGTCTTCTCCTGAAACTGAGTTTGTAAAGAACATGCACACGCACTTAAAACAAAAAATCAACATGATTATATAAAACATACCATGTACTCACCCATGCCCTTATGTAACACAGACCATCCCTTGGCAGCAGTGTAATTGGTGGGGTCTTTTTGTTTCTATGGTAAAATTATGGTATGAAAATTTGACAAGAGTTCAATATTTTGGAAGATGATGATGAATTAAAGTTAAGGCAAAAAATTTTGACAAGAGTTCAATGTGTGTGTGTGTGTATTTTTTTCAATAAACTATTGTTTTTTTCACTAAAATACCTACATCTATAGTTGATTTTCACTAAAATATTCCATTTGCTCAATTTTACTTATTTATACTAAAATACCATTAGCTATTGTTGATTTTCCACTAAAATATCCTTAACTATAAAATTATGATTTATTTCAATAATTAATTTGCAACACCGAAAATATATAAAATTAAGCGTCGAAACAATCACCATGTGCCATTGTGCGCTGGCCTGCGTACGTTTTACTTGGATCAGGACAGCTAGACTTTTCATGCCGTTATTCCGGTTCTCCTTGTTGCACTCCGACGACAACTTGTAAATATAAAGAAAATTATATTATATTGCAGAATATGAATCGTTTATGCTATATTGTTATAACCTTAAAAATTAAATATATACATTAACATGCTCACACTCGTAATACTGGACCAGCTGCGGCCAATCCTCTCTCGGGACTTGGAGATATATCCTGTTCATCATCGCCCAGCGCTCTTCCTCAGTCGCCGTGAGCCAGGGAAGGTAATATTTTTCCTTCACTTCACTTCGCCGTCTCTTTTTGAGATTCTGACACGTGGGTATTAGCTAAGCAAAGGCGGGATGTGGATCGAACGGTCTATCCATGCCATCTTCGCCGATGACGCCGATGAATTTGTAATTCTTCCTGGTCTGAAATTACAAAATTATATATATATATATAACGACGATTGAAATTTAAAGATACAAAAGGGTATGTAATACTTCGCCCGATGCAAAAAATGCTGAACACTGGTAGTCTTACGGTGGTCCCACCTAGCATGGAGCGGGTAATTATAGTAATTACGGATCTCCGCTACTATGTAATCCCCCCACTTGGTCGACATATCACCAACAGGAACACCATCGGCGTTCCACATCAGTGTCCATGGCTCAGCACCTATGGCTGGCCTAGAGCAGAAGAGCCCAGTAGGACCCCTCCTCCTAACATTGCTGGAGCTTGCAAAGAAAATAGATATATAGACACAATATTATAATATTCAGAGTATGTAGCTGGAAACATACATATTTAAATTACAATCGTTATTTAAAAACTTTAAGCAATAATTATTATACCTTCCATTGCTGGCGTGGCGCTATAACCGGCGCCAGATGTCATCCCCTAAGTAGAATGCGGAACTGCAAACAGTAAACTGTTAGATAAATCAATAGAATTTAATAGATAACTAGAAATTCAATAGACAACTACATTGTAATGATGTATTAAATTTTGAATGAGTAAATAATATACCATGTGCAGGAGTCACTGGGTGATTGTTGCAGAAACTCACGTTCCGCTTGTTTTATTTGTTCTACTTACCGCAATCAAGACGGAGTTGCTTTGCAGTTAGCCGGTTGAGTACGAGTCGATCCGCAGGGAGATGGTTGTATGTTCGTTCTTGTCTTAGACGAGTCAATTCAAGAATGTATATGTGTATGTTCAAATCTATCCTAAGTGTTCGTATTTATGTTTAAGTAAACTTGTTAAGGTTAAAGTTGGTTAGTAGAGTTAGGATTAGTCTTGTGCTTTTCTTTTTCCATTCTTAAAATGGTGTTAGGATAAAAGAAAGCAGCGGGGATTACGAGAACATAGGAATGAAATTTGCTACTTTAAGCAAGCTTTCCAATCCTAAATCCATTCCTAGTGCCCCTTTTCCTTCCACTAGGTGCGCTTATTTCCAACCCTAGGCCAAACACCCACAACCATGTACTCAATTAAGTCACAACTTCATGTCAAGTTGTAGAGAGCCCAAAGGACTTCTCGACTTTGCTCGCGGCTATATGTCATGCACATTATTTAATATAATTGAGAACTTCTAAAGTTCCAATTGTTGAGACACTTGATTGGTGAAGAACACACCAGTGAGGTGAGGCAACGAAGCAGAGAGAGACTAACTAAGTTTTCAGGAGAGAGAGGTGACGATTCCAGCAAACGGAGGCTGAAAATAAAGTATAGCGCGCCTAAGTGAGTGGGTTGTGTTTGTTTGGTCTAGGTTCATTTTAGGATGTTTGGCGAAGAGAAGCACAAGGGATTTTTCCGTCACTCATACTAACCTTCCTTAGCCCCTAACAAGTGTGGAAATTATTCATACATTTAAATGAAAATAAAAACAAAACAAGAAGGAAGAAAAGAAAGAAAGAAAAATGCGGTTTTACAAATGATAGCAAGCTAACTACTTGGGCCCTCACCTAAACAAGGAACTCCATAGAGTATCATGGCTTGAGAAAAATACGAATAAGAAGAAAAGAAAAAACAACAAGAAATAACAACAACTAATTAACAACAATAAATAAAATTACACTAGAAATTAAAATTACAAGACAAGAAAATAAAGATACAAGTTAAATAAAAATGCTCATCTTCATTGATTTTCCACTCAAGAGCTCTCACTACATTTTCATGGATAATAGATAAAGAAGAAGAAGAAATACAAACTAATCTACATTAAATCCTAACAAAAAAGAAGACATCTATAATGGCTCAAAACTGGAGTATTTATAGGCAGAGAGATGAAACCCTAGGGCAAAATTCCGAGCCCATACAAAATTACAAAACTACCCCCAAAACACGATCTGGCACTGAGTTGACTCGGCCGCGGAACCGCCGCAAAAATGGCTTATTGGCCGCGGTTCCGCGACGGTTTGGAGGAGTTGGTTTGTCGTTATTTTTGGGGTTCCTTGAGTTGCTTTCTTCTTCTGTTCTACAGGTCCCAAATTGCAAAATGGTTCAAATATATCTTCAAATTTCCAACAGTCCAAAATGGCTTCAATTTTAATTCATTTGACCTTTATCTCCCTCGAGCTCCGTGCATCCATAGAATTTTGTGCTGCCCCTCTCGTGCTTTGTGCTTGACCGAGACACGAATGACCACTGTTATTTGTCTTGTTTCTTAAACTGGTAAGCGGAACTGGACGGATGCGGATTACCGGAACCCAGATTTTATCTGTCTGTGGCAGATGTTCTGGATTTTGGCGTAACTGTGGAGATTTTGTAAGATTTACGTTATTTTGGACTAGAAACCTGTAACCTATAAATATGTAGCAAACACGGATCAAAAGAACCTATCTATAAACAAACGAGCAGAAGGATGGACGGTATTAAATGCAATATTCTTGTGTGAACAAATACCCCCAAACTTAACGTTTGCTCGTCCCGAGCAAAACCAATTATTTTCAAAAAGTCCTAAGCTCATTTTCTTAGGCATCACGGTTGCACTTAGCATGTGCAACAAGCCGTTAATGCTCTAGGTGTCTCTAGTAGGAAGAGTGTTTTCTTCTGAGGGTTTTCAGCGGATACTACCCACAAAATCCCGTCTAGCTAGTTTCATAAGTTAACATCGATTCTACTCCTGCAGTTTAGTATCTAAGTTAGAAATTCTATCATCCTATATTACAAATATCCATCCCTTATTTTCCACACCTCCTATTTATTCAAGCCAAGATCCTATACGTTTTGACAGTTTAGAAAGATCTCGGTTTCTCTTGAGTTTTCCTTATAAAGCACGGTCTCCAATCCAGAATTTTTATCAACTTTACGGAAAACATAAGTATTGTTCTTTATTCCTATCTTTCCTCCAAACATCGATCGTATACCCCTACGTGTGTGTAAAATTTCACCCATACACTTAAGAATTCAATTCAAGCTATAGTAACCTTTCCCTAATACCTAATACTACTTCTTTTCATTAATGATGGACGGATTTGCTCACACATCTTTCATGCGACTGTTAATGCTTCTTGAGATACTAAGAGCTGATTACTGAATGTGTGAGATTAAAGCGTAAATAACAATTTTCAGGTCTTGTAATTTATTTATTTTTCTTTTCCTTTCAAGAACGGATATTTTTTTCAATGATGCTCTTTTGGTGGTTAGCTTTAAATACCGCTTTTCTTTCATACTAGGCTTTCAGGCAAGAGTATTTCTAGGTATCCTCTACAATCCCAAGTTTCAAGGTGCATGTAAGTGCGATTTGTAGGGTGTATACTTTCTGAATTTGAACTCAAGAATAGGGACTATTTTTCAGACTTATTTTTCAATAAAACTTTCAATACTTTCCCTTCATCTTGACTTAACTCAAGAGCTGAACTTAAGATTACCTATTTCTAAAAAAAAATGCAATGACGTATATTTACCAAGGTTAAACAGTAGGAGGGTTAGTTTTAGGGTTTTCAATTACTAAGCGTAAGATTTATTTATTTCTAACGTATCAACTAAATTTTCGGAATAAAAATCTATGTTACCCTACTAGCTAACTTGACGACAAAGTTTTTATATTTTTGTAAAAAAATTCAATTTTTGTGGGTTTTTAAATAAGTATATAAATGCAAAATATACACATGAATGCGAAGGTAGAAAGCTTAATTAGTACACCCCAAACATAAACTTGACAGTGCCCTCATTGTCATCCTACACCAAGAGGGTCAAAATTGTCGGCGCTCCCCTGTATATTTTTTTATATAAAAGAAAAAACAAACAAATATATATACACAAAAAGATCCCCCAAACTTAAGTAAAACAGTGTTACCACTGTTTAAGTGTTAAGGTAAGAGTTAGGGGGGAAGAGAATAGTATTAATCTATACAAGGCCTTACAAAGGCCAAAAGTTAATACCAACCATTCAAAAATTTATCGTGATGAATCTCAGGTTGGTAAAAGAATGTGTAGAGGAATGTGAGGAAGAATACCCGAGACCGTATGTGGATGAAGCAGCGTACGGTCTCGGTGGAGGAGAAGAACGGCGGAGGGGAAAAAGAAATAGAACACGAACTTGAGGGTGGAAATGGAGTGAATAAATTAGTAAAATTTGTAATGATCGAATTGAAAAAATGGATTGTACTAATCTATCAACATGTCGAGAAATGGGGTTAAACCTCCCAAGGTCCGTGAGAAAACATGGGTCGACCGAATTTAGTAAACCGGACATAGGAAGTGAAGGTGATGCGGCGTCTTGGAAAGCGTGAACGATGGAAAGGATAGAGGGAAGTGATTAAGGAATGGTATCAGTTAAACGTTCAGGAGGATGTGCACAGTCAGTGGAAGGGATATGATGAATTGGAAAATCCGACTCATCTAATAAAACTGCTTCATCCTCAATAATATCCTCAAAATTCTCTTGAAAACTCAGCTCATCCATGCATTCATCATCAATTTTCAGACGCATATGGGGTTTGGGAAAAATAGTTAATGGTTTGGGATGATGTCTACACCGAAGTGAAAGGACATGATGGATTGGTGAGAAAAACTCATCCAAAACTATGGGTTCATCATCCAAAGTATTCACAGCATCGATATCCTCAATTAAGTTAAAGTTAAATTTCTCAGACACCTCATCAAAATCATGGATTTCAATCAATTATGGTTCTAGAGTGGAAGTGTAGAGATCAACGGTATTGGCATTAGTTTCACTTGAAATGGACCCTTCACAATGGGGCATATCAAACCCTACAAAATCGCACAACTCATTAAACATTCTATCTTCAATTGGTGAATCATTTGGGACACTCGATAGACTTTCGAAACTGGAGTTGTGGAATTCAATTTGAAACGGGTAGGTTTTATTTGGAAGGGTGTAATGCTCACTCTCACCACACAAATTCGCAAACTGTCCAATCGCCTCATCATACATTGGAAAATTCGGAGCTAGTTGGAAACTAGCTGCCGGCTCGTCAGGTTGTATGAGGGAGGCTATGGATGCATTCAAATCAATCATCTATTGGTACGACGCAACCCAAAATTCTTCTAATGACTGTTCAAGACTAGACATGGGTAGTAAAGGGGTTTCAGTAAATGACTCAAACTCGTTTGGATACGTGAAACTCCTAAATGGCTGTTCAGAAGAAATGTCTAGAGAAGGTATAAAAGTCGGGTAGGATTAATAGGAATCGAATGGTTGGACAGGACTAGGATCAACATTTTGATAAGAAGGTGATTGGAATCATTGATTAAAAGAATTCGAAGTGGTGAAAGGAGTGAGAGATCGGCTACGAGATTGTTCGATTCTTTCGGCAATGGACATAGGTCTTGGAGTCGGAACACGACTCTCAAAAAGGGTATCAACGTAAGTGGGTAGGGAAGGTTGAAACAGTTGATACGAAGTAGTGCGGAGTCCAATTGTTTGTCTTAAACGCTTTTATTCGATCTCTCAATGAAATTTTAGGCATTGATGGATCGTTCGATGTTCGGCCAAAGCAAGAACCATATGAAGAAATGCCAGGTTGTGGATACCAAAGTTGAGTTAGTCGTTTTAGGGTACCCATGTTATGAAAAGGTAGGGAAGGTGGATGGTGGGTGAATTTTTATAAATTTTTGATTTTTTTTGTTTTTGCAATTTTCGAAATTTGTGTGTAGGTTTTTGAAAGAATACAGAATTATGGGACTAAACTTTACACAAGCACAATTACAATCACAATATGCACAAACAACATCTTGATCTAGGGTCTTCAAAATCCAACTAGACCGCTCCTAGACTTTCAAGATACAAGTTGAAAGATAACTCTCAAATCGCCCCTCCACTGGCAATTGTGGCCAGGTAAGTACAAGTGAGGTAAGGAGGGTTCTGCTCACGAATCACCGTGAGACGGGACTTTTAAAATTACCTCCTCACTTATCTAGCCTAGGCACCACAAAGTCAAGTTTAGATAAACGAATGATTCCCCGTAACCTTCCCTTGTCCTAAATGAGTGCGACAAGTCCATATAGGTTTGGTCTAGATATTTTTTTATTAACTCAAGGTGATGCGTATGCCTTTACTGATTTGTGGGGTCTTAGGAAGGGTGATAAAATCCCCACCCAATCTTAATTGGTGTTCAAGCCCTTTAATATCCATATTATTATATGCAAAGCGATAAACAAACAAAATCTAAAACAACAAAAAATTTATTTGGCGGCGGCGCAATCTGTGCAAAGAAACCTGTAGAAAATACAATTTAGTGGAGTTTAGAGGAGAATTTTAGAGCAGATAAGAGGCCACAAAAAAATTAGGGGCACAAAGACACAGAACCACCATGGTTCCGCCGCATTAACCACCTTTTAGCTGCAGTTCCACGGTAGGGTTGATGAGTTGGAGCACTGAACTTGTTCTGTACACTCCCCTAGTTATACTCTTTTGTATAAAAGACTATGTTAGTTATATGTATCCCCTAGAGGCCATTACCGTATATGTGATGTATATTGTAGTGGATGCTTAGACATATATAGGGAGGACTTTCTTGCTCAACATGATAGTATGCTATTTGGTTGCACTTTATCTTAACATGTACACTTATTTTCTCCCTATTACATGTTGATAAACCCCTTAGGATGAGTACTTGACTACCAGGATTATGATGCAGATCATACTAGTGGGGACAGGGTGATCGGTAAGTACATCCTTCAAATGTTCCTATTCGTAGGAATATCGAGACAGGGCATCGATACTCCAGAGTAGACTAGCGTATCCGCTTCTCGACCCATATGATGGATGATGGATGATCCCACATCCATTGGTGTTTGACATCAGAGAATGTATACGGGTGCTCAATGGAGACTGGGTACACTGAACGGACTCGCCGAGAACTCCTAGATGGTATTATACCTATCGTCGGATAGCAATTCTCTGGTGACACCGGTACAAGTTAGTCTGTAGACCTGAGATCGTCATAGAGTCTTGTGTGATTCCCACTGTGCTTTGATTTCCACCATACCACGGTCAAGAGATTATGCAAAAAGGTGGTTTTTGGGTACAGTCCCAAGTCACATGGAGGGAATGAGCGATAGGAGGGGATTCGTCTCTCCCGGTATTGGGAGTTGATGTTGCGCTATGCTCGATTGGCCATAACATGAAATCCCTGGCCAGGGTTGCTTAGATCTACTGGTAAGTGTTATCAGTAGTTTATCGAACCGTTAAGGACCTTGCATCGGCATGACTTATCAGGCTATTGGGGTCTGACGTTATACCACCCCCACGTTGTTGATATGCGACATATCAGACGAAGAGACCGGACTGTACCGTAGTGTTACTGATTGGATTCGCAGGAGTATGAGCAGGCTTGCTTGTTGATCTTCTGATCGCTCAATACCCGGGCGGCCGTTACGTTTAGCAGACCGTTTGCGGCTTATGGGTGTTTGATATGATCATCACCTACTGCCGGCATATTGACAAGTTTTTAGAGTCCAACACAGAGGTTTTCTGGTTCATGCGAAATGGAGTAGGAGCACATATGTGATATGTGCGAGACCGAGATTAATGCGCGTATGTGATACCGCATTCTATTCTCATGACTTGTGACATTGGTCGGTTATATGTGATATAGCCGGGTTATCGGATCAAGTGTTGATTCGATAAATTATTGCATTTGATATTAGTCGGTTATACAGAATATAACCGGATTATTAAATCAAGTGTTGATTTAATAATTTAATGTATAATTATATATTTGATATATTATATTACATTTACTAATATTAGCCACCTAAGTATTCATTTTTCTCACTTATGATACATTGATATATATGTGATATATGTTAAATGTATTGTTTTCTTTTTGCACAAAATATATATGTGATATATATTGTTGTGTCAAGCAAGGTTACACATGCAACATGTTTGTATGAGACTCACAGGTTAATGCTAGGGTTTTATTAGTTTTAAGTAATTCAAACATTTGGAATTAGTCATGGATGAGCTTGGAGAAGCTAGTAGAACATTGACTTAGTCCACTTGTTTGTCTAGCTTAAGATATGTGTTAACCCAATCCTTAACCTTTTGCCTTGGTTTATTCTCTACAAGGGTTTGGCATGGAATATAACCTTGATTGCATTTCTAACCTCATGAGATTATTTCTCTTCATCACTTTCATTTTCCTCTTTCTTGCTTTGTGAAGCTCTCTTGATTTTCATGAAGTGATGAAATTGAGTGAGAAAATAAAAACTAAAGTGAGCCCACTTCCTACTTCATCATCCTCTACTATTAGCCATTTAGTTTAGGGTGTTTGCTTCATTAATTACACCATTAGTGAAGAGGTAGCATGGGCTCGAGTCTCCTCGACATAGATCATCTTCGGCCACGAAGACATTAAGCAAGGTTGTTCTTTTCTTCAAGTGAACCCTCTCTAGAGTCCGGGAGTTCACCATTCGCAGCGAAGGGACCACAACATGAAGATTTATAAGTGAAGGACCGGTCTACAAAGGTTGTATTCCACATTCACTTTGTATGTAAAGTTGTTTACATATCGTTTTGTTTAAAACTCTAGTTAAGATTATAGGGTTAAGATTCTTTAGAACGGCCAAAATTTAAAAACGGCATGGACGATGCCTCCCGAAACCTTGCTGCCGTGCTATGAAACCCTACAGTGGTATCAGAGCCAAGCTAAAGATTTAAACGATGTTTGTTAGATTACGAAACCGAAACTACTCCGAAACACCCAATACAAAATCTAGTTTCGTTCGAATTTTTAGAGGTGTCAAAATTTTTTTTAAACAACTACAGAATGTTGTATTTGATATAACATGAACACTATGAAAATTTGAGGCATTTTGTGCAATTTTGGCCGGCCACAACCCCCCCAAAACTGAGCTCACCGGGTCCATTTAGGCTTTTGGGCTTCAAATTTTCATGGGGTTCCAGTCCCTGGGTTATGGTGTTTCAGGTGTTGTTTGTTTTTTCTAAATTTGCATGTGATGTTAACTTTCTGCAAAGGAAATTCGGAGTGATTCTTAGTCGTAATTGTAACATGTATTCGGGTCATTTAGACGATGTTAAAAAGTTCTCTCGGATATCAATAACCTAATTTTTCCCTCGCTGAAATTTTCCAAGAGTTGGATTTTTCCGAGTTTAAAATTTTCAGAAAATCTTGCAGGCGATTCTGTGGTCCCTCTAGAAGAACGAAACCCTAACTCAATTCTGTGACCGTCAGAACCGCCATCAAACCCTAGGGTTTATGGTAGTTCAGCGGTGCCACAGGTGAGGCATTGGTTGACCCTTCTACGGCTGGTTCATAGGAGCTGTGGCATGTTTTGGGTACTTTTTGAACTCCGCTCAAGTGTTGAGCTAGTTGGGATATTTTGGGTCTTTGCTTATTCGATCGAAAAGTTTAACATCGTCTACCTATCTGTGATTGTGATACAATATTTCGAATCCACAAATAGTTATGAGATAACTAGTTTGAATTTTATAAATCTAGCAGTTTAGTCTCATTTGATCGGTTGCCACGGAATTTTGATGTGGATCAAAAGTCCGTCGCAATTACATAGTGTACGTGGATACTCGCCGGGTAACCTTAATAGATAGCCACACCCCATAGCCCCGACCAAGTGACTGTAGGAGAACCCCGTTGCCAAAAGCATCCGTTCGGGTGCTCGCGGCTGCGGTGTTCCGGCGTAGTGCACTTCGTCGACGGCATCGGGGGGTGCGGTCGCATGCTAAAGTTTCCGACGAGGATTCGATCAGGTTATCAGGAATCTTGTTGAATTACCCGACAGGTTATTGGAAAGTGTTTTCAATATCAAGACTAAAATGCGGGGTTTATAATTTTTAGGCATGTGATGTCTAAGGATTTCTTTGTTGGGCATGAAATCCAAAGTATGTGATACATTGGGTTTATGATGTCTAAGGTGGTTGCGGATTCCAATTGTTGTAGTTTTTCTCTTTCTTTTCTGCGACCGTAAGTGTAATATGTGGTGTATCCCCGGTTTCGTTGCTATATGTCAACGACAATTGGGATACACATATTTACTTACGTTGTTGACATGCGATGCTATGTGTTGCTGTGATATGTTATATTGGATCGTCATGTTTTGAATAGCCGGTTTTTTTTATGTGAGATGAGAGTTTTTTCATTTTCATTCATGTAAAAGCTTGTATGTAATATTCTTTTATTGGGGCACTTCCGGGTTGAGGATGATGTCACCATTGATGTATATTATTTACGTTTCCGCATTGGGATAGACCCAAGGCGGAGAGCACAAGTAACCGGGTTCTAGGGTCCAATGGGAGACCATCTCGAGGAGTCGAGACCGGGTCTCCTAACTCTAGAATTGGGAGGGTTGCTTGCCGCTCTCGTAGGGGTCAAGGGATGTGGGTTTGGCTATTTATCGCGACCGTGGAATTCGTGTTTTATACTTGCTTAATTTAAAGCACGAAATTCCTACTATATCCAATATTTCATATGTGATTCTTCTGCTGCTGATATTTTGTGATGTGATCACTTGATATGTTCTGAGACGAATGCCTATATTATATATATGATATATGATAAATATTGCTGCTTTCGTTTCTTCTGTGATACTTGGGAAGCATAATTTGATAGGACTTCATGCAGGGTTACTAGGCACTCTCACAAGGTTCTACAAGGCATCAACCATGCCCGATTTAAATTTAGACGTGCTGAACAACCCTAACCAAGATCTTTAAACTAGAGATTAGGCGAAACAAAGCATGTTAAACACTTTAACACTAAAAGTTTGGGATTACAACCATTGTAGTCCGGTCCTTCACTTCTAAAGGTCCGTGTTGAGGTCCCTTCGCTGCGATTATCGAGTTTCCGGACGCTAGAGAGGCTCCTCGAAGAGAAAGATGCAAGCTTGCTTCCGATCTTCGATAACAAAGATGATCTACCTTGAAGTTTCGTTAACACAAGCTCTCACTTATAAATGAAGTGAACACCCTAATCTAAATGGCTAGGATAGATTAGGATGATGAAGTTGGATTTTAGCTCTCATTTACTTTCTTAATCTCACTCAGTTTCATCATCTCTCAAAAAGCTAGAAAGCTTTTCAAGCAAGAAGGAAGAAGAAGAAGAAGAAATTCCTTTTGTGATGAATAATGAAAGTTAATATGATTAAAAATGTAACCATGGTCAAGGATGACTAGGCTAACCCATGTAGAGATTTAACCTAGGGTGAAGGGTTTGGGTTGGGTAAGAAATATCTAGCAAAATATCTTTTGCTAGAAACAAAGTATAACCTTCTAGAAGGTTCAAGAAAGAACCAACCCAAATCAAACCCTAACCTTGTTTAATCTCCACTAAACATGTTTCATTAGTAATCATATCATGTTACAATATTATATATCATATATACAATATTTATTGTAACAAAATAAAATAATACAATTAACATATATCGCATATATATCAATGTATTATCCGAGGGAGAAAAAGATTCTTTTGGTGAGCTTATATCATTTAATGTAATTTAATATATCTAATATATAATTATACATTAAATTATCGAATCAACACTTGATCCGATAATCCGGCTATTTCACAAATAATCGACCGATATCTCATATCGCGAGAATCTAATACGGAATTGCATACACGCATCATTCTCGGTCCCGCACATATCACATATGTGCTCCTACTCCGTTTTGCCCGAGCCAAGAAACCTCTGTGTAGGACTCTAAAGAATCGTCAATACGCCGGCAGAAGGTGATGATCATATCAAACACCCACAAGCTGCAAGCGATCAGCTAAACGTAATAGCCGCCCAGGTATTGAGCGCTCAGAAGATCAACAAGCCACCTTTTTGCATAAAAGGAATTTCCAGTTAGTAACACTCCCGTATAGTCCAGTCTCGTCGTCTGATATGTCGCATATCTCGCCTAGGGGTGGTATACGTCAGACCCAAGTAGCTTGATAAGTCGTGTCGATATGAGGTCTATAATAGTTCGAGAAACTACTGATAACACTTACCAGTAAATCTCAGCAACCCTGGCCAGGGATTTCCAGTTATAACCAATCGAACACAGCGCAATATCAACTCCCTATACCGGGAGAGACGAATCCCATCCTATCGCTCATTGCCTCCATGTGATTCAGGACTGTACCTAAAAGCTACCTTTTTGCACGCCCTCTTGGACGTGGTATGATGGAAATCAAAGCACAGTAGGAATCATACAAGTCTCTATGACGATCTCGGGTCTACAGACTAACCTGTACCAGTGTCACCAGAGAACTGCAATCTGATGTGAGGTATAATACCATCTGGGAGTTCTCGGCGAGTTCGTCCAGTGTACCCAGTCTCCACTGAGCACCCGTATACCTTCTCTGATGTCAAATACCAATGGATATGAGATCATCCATCGCCCATCATATGGGTCAAGAAGCGCATATGCTAGTCTACTCTGGAGTATCGATGCCCTGTCTCGGTACTCCCACGACTAGGAACATTTGAAGGATGTACTTGGCGACTACACTGTCCTCACTAGTATGATCCGCATCATAGTCCTAGTAGTCAAGTACTCATCCTAAGGTCTTTATCAACATGTAACATAGAGACAATCAGAGTACATGTTAAGATAAAATGTAACCATATAGCATACTATCATGTCAAGCAAGAAAGTCCTCCCTATATATGTCCAAGCATCCACTATAATATACATCGTATGTATAGTAATGGCCTCTAGGGCTTACATATAACTAACAATCTCCCACTTGCAATAGGGCAATCTGTTGTGGTATCGCATACCCAACAATTAGCTGTGGTTGAAGTATCTCATACTCAACCATCCCATAAAAGTCTCTACTGGGAAAAAAGGCCTTTGTGAGTGGATCCGCGCCGTTGTCCTCTGTGTCTACTCTCCCAACCTTGATCTCCCTGGAGATCAACCATCTCCATGATCAGGTGATACTGCCTAAGAATCATATCTGGATTTCTGATGGGACGGGGGATCCTTGGCATGTGCCACAACTCCATTGTCACACAATGGTTGGAACGAAGTTCATCTCATGAACTTATATATATCCAGACCGCCTCTTTGGTAGCGTCCTTGGTAACGATGTATCTTGCCTTTAATCGTCTAGTAAGTCACGGTATCTAGCTTGGAACTCTTCCAACATATTGTCCCTCCACTGAGGGTAAAGACAATGCCTGCGACTGACATTCAGTCGTCCTTATCGCCCTGGAACCTTTCCAGTGATTCTCCCCAGGATCGATTGATACCATCTCACTACAACTAGTGAGAATCCTAACATCCAATTATATCTATCTCATAGATCCAAACCCAGGATTTAGGAGGTATCACTTTGATCCTATATGGATAATCCTTGTGATAAGCGGAGATTGACCGAGCGTAGCATAGGAAACTCCTTCCCTATCAAGAGTATGTCATCCACGTACTCTACGAGGATCACCACCATACTCCCTACTACCTTTTTGTATATACAAGGTTCATCTACCATTTTGATGAAGTCAAACTCTTTGACTACCACATCAAAACAGACGTTCCAACTCCGCGATGCCTGCTTTATCCTATAAAGCAACTTGCACACGTTTCCACTGTCCCACTGTCTACGAAGCCTTCTGGCTGTGTACTTATAGACACTCTCTTCTAAATCATCATTTAGAAAAGCTGTCATGACACCCAACAACCAGATATCGTAGTCATGGTATGTAGTAATGGCAAGTAGGATCTGGATGGACTTAAGCATAGCTTTGAAAGTCTCAACTTTTCTATGTACACCAAGTAATCTTCTCAAGATATACTTGCTCCTGATGGGGATTTAACCCTTCAGATAAAGCAACCAAAGTCCATACTTTGTTGGTGTATAAGGATTCCATCTCAGATCACTAAGCATCCAGCCATTCTTACAGAGTCCCAGTCCTGATGGCCTGCTCGAAACTAGTTGGGTCATCATCTCATGATGCAATCCTCACTCACACTATCATAGAGAAACCGCAGTATCTCTCAGGTGGATGAGGAACCCTACCAGATCGGCGGAGAGGCAGAGGCTCGTTGGAAACTATTGAATCCTTCGGTTCTACCAAATCATCAGCTGCAGTTTGTATAGCTGGAACTCCTTCCAGTTCTACCTCATGACCATTAATTTCTTAACAAGAAATTCCCTTTTACAAAGGTGGCATGTTGAGAAACAAAACATCTTTCGTTCCTCGGTTTGGTAGAAGATATTCCCTTGCGAATGCTTGGGATATCCAACAAACTTCCACAAAACTGACTTTGCCTCGAGCTTGTCCGGATTTTGCTTTTAGGCATAGGCCGGACAACCCCAAATATTAACATACTTAAGATATGGGCTCTTCCTATTCCATATCACATATGAAGTGGTAGGCAACTGATTTGATTGGAACCCAATTCAATAGGTATGCAGCTTCTCAAGTGCATGACTCCCAAAAGGAAACAGGAAACTCAGTAGTACTCATCATAGAGCACACCATATCAAATAGGGTGTTTTTGCTCCACCGCAATACACCGACGTGCTGTGGTGTATACAGAGGAGTAATGCTGAGAGAGAATCTCATTCTCCTTTAGAATAGTCCAAGAATTCCGTGCTCAAGTATTCTCCTCCTTGATCTCATCATAGGACATAATACTTATACCCATTTTTGGTTCTCTACTTCTAACTCATATTCATTGAATTTCTCAAAAGATTCAGACTTGTGTTTCAACAGGAACATATGTCTGAATCTTGAGAGATGATCAGTGAATGTAATGAAGTACAAAGAACCGGTGTTGGCATATGTAGACAGAGGACTTTCATACCTCAGCATATATCAATCCCAAGAGTTCACTAACTCTTTCTCTGTTTCCAATAAACGGAGCTGTGGTCATCTTATCTCTGTGACATGACTGGCAAGTTTCACAAGATGTAAATTCAAACTAATTTAAATATGCATCTATATATAAGTTCAGCTAGTCGGGTCACATTGATATGACCAAGTCTACAATGCCTCAAGAAGGATTCGTTCATTTCTGAACTCTTCTTGTGTGTGTTCTGTACGTTAAGAACTGTGGTTTGATTTAGAACGTCTATGCTTTTAGATAACGTGCCTGATCCGATCAACTCTTGATATAGGAAATGTTCAAAACATTATCCAACAATACAAAATTATATCCTTCTTTACTAATAAAGAGACTGATATGATGTTGTATATCAGGTTCGGTATCTAATAACATTCGTTCAGAATCAATGTATTTGCTAATACAGGGTGATAACTACCAACAGACTTGGCTGCAACTCATGCACCGTTTCTATCTCATGAAACTTATCACCCGTTCTCAGTTCTCTACCTATCTGTAGCCCATGTAACAAATTACATTTGCGGGATCCTGATCCGGTATCTCATACCCAGGACGTAAAGGATACTGAGAAACAGCTCTGTGTAATGAACCAAGCCGAAGAAGATGCATCAACATGCACTTTCTTCGTTTGGGTGGCACGCGAATTCTGGAAATCTCCTATTTTCTGCTCTGTCTTATAACAATTATAAGTTGGAGTGGGACCAACATTCCTTAGCGCAGTATAACAAGCGGGTTCAGTTAATACAACCGTATTATTATCTTGATTAAGGCGTGACATAGTTGCAACCAGGAGAGAGAGAGAAGAAAACACTCAGCGTGCGCTTTTACAAGATTAGATTGGTTATCAATTTATCTAATCAGGATGTCTCCCACTGTTTTAGTCGAATCTTTTTTCAAACCCTAAAAGGAAAGACAAACCGGGATTAATTACACTCTACAAGTTAGCCAATCGTTCAGCCAGGCCAGTGCCGGTACTTTGAGGGAGGTTTCCCGTGCTTTCGCACGGACCTAATTAAAGTAAACCTCGTTTTCACAAAGGCGTAACCCCGTTAACACCTTTCTAGACACCTATTTGATCGGCTAATTGTAATGTGTAAAACTGTCCCAGGAGTAACTCTTACTCGCAGCGGGTATCAGGATCTAACTATCTCATAGAAGGTATTCAATCTCATTGCAAATTTCAACTCTTGAAATTCCCAATAATTTTTTTCCCCAAGCTATCTATGACCTTGACTAAGTCAACAAACCATAGACCGTAAGTAAAGTTCAACCCGCCATTTCCCGATTGAATTAAACCCACCCGCACGACCCTTGACTGAGTCAACAAGGCCGCACGACTACCCTAATCCAATCGCATCATATGCTTTGCAGATAAGCACTAATCAGCTACCGCACACTACGCCTTGACTAAGTCAACAAACGCTGCATGAATACTAAAGACTACTTATCTGAAATGACGGATGGCTACGACCGTTTTTTAAGAAAACCCTTTGCGTAATGAATTTTATATCGTTGTAGAATCGACTAATTTTAAATGGAGTTTTTTTTAGGCTTTTCTAGTTTCGCTAAAGAGGTCACTCCCAGTGAAGGGATCGTCGGCTCTTTCCTTATAGAATAAGGTGCAGTATATTTCACAAATACCACTATGCAAAGCAAAAACTATAGAAGCAATCAAAAGACAAACCGTGTTTGTAGCATCTGCTAGTTTCACTAAAGAGATCACTCCCGGTGAAGGGATCTCGGCTCTTTTCTTATCGAATAAGGTGCCGGATGTTCTACAAGGAACACCGCTATGCAAAGAAAGAACTAGAGCTACCAGTTTTTAAACAAGTTTCTACAACATTTTTAGGTTTCTTTTATTTTCATTAATCTCATTAAGGAAGTCCCATTTTATTATGCTTCACAAGCATCACATTTGAAACGAAATCTGCAATATAACATATATCTCATATATATAATACAAACATTCGTCTCAGGCAGTAATATGATCTCATCACAGAACATTGCAGCAGAAGAACATATATGAAATATTGGATATCCTAGGACATCCGTGTTTTAATACGAGCCTGTATAAAACACGGATTCCACGGTCGCGATGAATAGCCAAACCCACATCCCTAGACCCCTACGAGAGCGGCAAGCAATACTGCCAATTCTAGAGTTAGGAGACCCAGTCTCGACTCCTCGAGATGGTCTCCCACTGGACCCTAGAACCCGGTTACTTGTGCTCCCCGCCTTGGGTCTACCTAATGCGGAAAAGTAAATAATGTACAATGGTGACATCATCCTTATCCCGGAAGTGCCCCAATAAAAGAATATTACATACAAATGAATTTTACATGAATGAAAAAGAAAAACTCTCATCTCACATAGAACCCCCGGCTATTCAGAACGCGACGATCCAATATAACATATCACAGCAACACATAATATCTCATATTATCAACGTAAGCAAGTATGCGTATCCCGATTGTCGTTGATGTATAGCAATGAAGCCGGCGATACACCACATACTACGCTTACGGTCACAGAAAAGAAAGTGTAAAACTACAACAGTTAGAATCCGTAACCACCTTAGACATCGCATGCCTAACCAAATGAATTCCTTAGACATCGCATGCCTAACAATTATAAACCCCACATTTTAGTCTCATTATCGAAAACTCTTTTCAATATCAAGTCGGGCAATTCAACAAGATTCCCGACATCTTGATCGAATGCTCGTCGCAAACTTTAGTAGACGGCCGCACCCCCAGATGCCGTCGACGAAGTCCACTAAGGACGAACACCGCTGCCGCGAGCACTCGAACGGATGCTTTTGGCGACGGGGTTCTCCTACAATCACTTAGTCGGGGCTATAGGGCGTGGTTGTCTATTAAGTTTACCCGGCGAGTATCCGCGTACGCTACGTGATTGCGACGGAGTTTTGATCACATCAAAATCCCGTGGCAACCGATCATCTGAGACTAAACTGCTAGATTTATAATATTCAAATTAGTTATCTCATAACTACATATGGATTCCAAATATTGTATCATATTCCAGAAAAAAAGACAGTGTTAAACTTTCCGATTGAATAATCAAACACCCAAGATTTCCCAAATAGCTCAACACTTGAGCGGAGTTCAAAAAATATCCATCACATGCCACAGTACCAATGGTCAAGCCGTAGAAGGGTCAATCCAATGCCTCACATGTAGCAACGCCGTACTGCCCCAAACCCTAAGGTTCAGAGGCGGTTCAGACGGTCACATAATCGAGTTAAGGTTTGTGTTCTTCTAGAGGGTCCACCGCGTTACTTGCATGATTTTCCGGAAGTTTCAAACTCGAGAAAAAATCCAACATTTTGAAAAAATTTCCGACAGGGGAAAAAGTGAGTTATTGATATTCGTTCAAACTTCTTAACACGTTCTAAAATTACCCGGAAAAAATTAAACAAAGTTAAATTATCCGATCGAATCAACGAGTCCCCAATACAACCCAGAAAACTCAACACTTGAGTATAAATTAAAAATTCCCAGAAGCATCAGGAAGTACCTACGGATGTACTGTGCCAAAAAGCTAACCTTAATTCTACAGTGCCGCCGCGGAACCGCCACGCAAGGCATGGTTCTGCCACGGTTCCGCGGCGCTTTAGTGGAATTTGGGTGTCATTTTTCACAGTAATTCTTAAAATACCCTGCTGATTTTTCTGAGTATTTTTAATATGAAAAAATCAACATTTTTGAAAAATTTCCAGAAACTAGGTTATATCGGGTATTCGGAGTTCGATCGGACTTTAAACTTCCCCTAGACTTCGCCTAAAGCTCTAGCTTGGCTCTGATACCACTGCAGAGTTACTAGGCACTCTCACAAGGTTCTATAAGGCATCAACCATGTCCGATTTAACTTTAGACGTGCCGAACAAGCCTAACCAAGATCTTCAAACTAGAGATTAGGCGAAACAAAACATGTTAAACACTTTAACACTAAGAGTTTGGGATTACAACCTTTGTAGTCCGGTCTTTCACTTCTAAAGCTCCGTGTTGAGGTCCCTTCGCTGCGATCATCGAGTTTCTGGACTCTAGAGAGGCTCCACGAAGAGAAAGATGCAAGCTTGCTTCCTATCTTCGATAACAAAGATGATCTACCTTAAAGTTTTATTAACACAAGCTCTCACTTATAAATGAAGTGAACACCCTAATCTAAATGGCTAGGATAGATTAGGATCATGAAGTAGGATTTTAGCTCTTGTTTATTTTCTTAATCTCACTCATTTTCATCATCTCTCAAAAAGCTAGAAAGCTTTTCAAGCAAGAAGGAAGAAGAAGAAGTAGTAATTCCTTTTGTGATGAATAATGAAAGTTAATATGATTACAAATGTAACCATGGTCAAGGATGACTAGGCTAACCTATGTAGAGATTTAACCTAGGGTGAAGGGTTTGGGTTGGGTTAGAAATATCTAGCAAAATATCTTTTGCTAGAAACAAAGTATAACCTTCTAGAAGGTTCAACAAAGAACTAACCCAAATCAAACCCTAACCTTGTTTAATCTCCACTAAATATGTTGCATTAGTAATCATATCATGTTACAATATTATATATCACATATACAATATTTATTGTAACAAAATAAAATAATACAATTAACATGTATCGCATATATATCAATGTATTACCCGAGTGAGAAAAAGAATCTTTTAATGAGCTTCTATCAGTTAATGTAATTTAATATATCTAATATATAATTATACATTAAATTATAGAATCAACACTTGATCCGATAATCCGGCTATTTCACAAATAACCGACTAATATAATCTGTATCAGTTCATCGAATCAACACTTGATCCGATGACCCGGCTATATCACATATACCCGGCCGATATCTCATATCGCGAGAATCTAATATGGTATCACGTACACGCATCATTCTCAGTCCCGCACATATCATATATGTGCTCCTACTCCGTTTTGTCCGAGCCAAGAAACCTCTGTGTAGGACTCTAAAGAATTGTCAATACGCTGGCAGTGGATGATGATCATATCAAACACCCACAAGCTGCAAGCGGTCGGCTAAATGTAACAGCCTCCCAGGTATTGAGCGCTCAGAAGATCAACAAGCAAGCATGTACATTCTCCTGTGTATCCAGTCAGTAACACTCCCGTACAGTCCGGTCTCGTTGTCCGATATGTCGCATATCTCGCCTAGGGGTAGTATACGTCAGACCCCAGTAGCTTGATAAGTCGTGTCGATATGAGGTCTATAACAGTTCGATAAACTACAGTCCTCCCTATATATGTCCAAGCATCCACTACAATATACATCGTATGTATAGTAATGGCCTCTCGGGCATACATATAACTAACACTTCATTAATGAATTAATGAAATAAAAGAAACCTAAAGATGTTGTAGAAACTTGTTTAAAAACCGGTAGCTCTAGTTCTTGCTTTGCATAGCGGTATTTCTTGTAGAATATCCAGCACCTTATTCGATAAGGAAAGAGCCAAGATCCCTTCACCGGGAGTGGATTTTTTCGTGAAACTAGCAGATGCTACTACCAACTCGGTTTGTCTTTTGATTGCTTCTATAGTTTTTACTTTGCATAGTGGTATTTGTGAAATATCTTGCACCTCATTCGATGAGGAAAGAGCCGAGATCCCTTCACCGGGAGTGACCTCTTTAGCGAAACTAGTAAAAGCTTCAAAAACACTCCTTTTCAAAATTACTCGATTCTACAACGATATCAAGTTCATTATGCAAAAGGTTTTCATAAAAACCTATCGTAGCCCTCCGTCATTTCAGATAAGTATTACTTAGTATTCGTGCTACGTTTGTTGACCATATTAAGGCGTAGTGTGCGGTAGCTGATTAGTGCTTATCTGCATAAGCATATGATGCGATTGGATTAGGATAGTCGTACAACTTTGTTGACCTTGTTAAGGGTCGTGCGGGTAGGTTTAATTCAATCAGGAAATGACGGTTTGAACTTGGCTAGCGCTTATGATTTGTTGACCTTGTTAAGGTCATAAGTTGCTAGGGGAAAAATATTATCGGCAATTTCAAGTGTTGAAATTTGCAATGAGATTGCATACCTTCTATGAGATAGTTGGATCTCGATACCCACTGCGAGTAAGAATTACTCCTGAAAGAGTTTTACACATTACAATTAGCCGATCAAGTAGGTGTCTAGAAAGGTGTTGACAGGGTTACGTTTCTGGGAAAACGAGGTTTGTTTTAATTAGGTCCGTGCGAAAGCATGGGGAACCTCTCTCAAAGTTCCGACACTGGTCTGGCTGAAAGATTGGAGAACTTGTAGAGTTTAATTAATCCTGACTAGTCTTACCTTTTAGGGTTTGAAGGAAGATTTGATAAAAAACAGTGGGAGCCATCCTGATTAGATAAAGTAATAACCAATCTAATCATGAAAGAGTGCACGCAGAGTGTTTTCTTCTCTCTCTCTCTCCTTGTAGCGACCATGTCATACCTTAATCAAGATAATAATAAGGATGCATTGACCGAACCTGTTTATTATTGTCACGACCCGAAAGAGTACGTGACTGGCCCTTGAACCATATGAAGTCTATAGGACTCCATCTGATCCAAGTAAGCCAAAAGCCCAGCAATCTAAAATCATTTTAAGAGTAAATAAAGAAAACTGGTTTAAAGAAGTGAAGAAAAACATGTTTGATGTCAAGGTTTTTAAATAACTAAGCCGAATATACATTTTAAAATGTAAAGTCTTTCTAAAAATTTCGGCAGAGTTTCTTTTGTAAATACTGGCCCCGAACGGGGTACAACAAGAACAATATATATGCAATGATAAAAGGCATCCCCAAGCGGGAGCTAGCTCTTCGTCAATCGACGGTCACAACCACGCAAGCAATAATATACAACGCCAAATGGCGAGGGTCAAATCCAAAAAGAAACTCAATAAGCATGAAAACCGCAATACTACTAAGCGCGACTCTAAGGTCGAATAATACATCACTAATGTCTAAGTCTGAAACAATATACAAGTTTTGGTTGATGGAATTCTAGATACAATGAATAATATAAGTACAATGGTGGTTCTTGATGCAAAAGAATCCACCTACCAAATGCAATTCACCCGCAAGAAAGCAGTGTGCCAGAAATGCCGCAATGGAACCTGTACGGCAAAACCTGCAGGAACGGTGGCACAACGGGGGTGAGTTGCCAACTCGTGAATAGAAATATCTACAAGCAGAAACCGAATGCAAGACATAATCCTAGGTCAATACGATCAGTATAATATAAACCACAAGAGTACATCTGAAGCATGATAAGGTGGCAATGTAACATCTAAACATGTATGTAGTGCCAAGTACTCAGGTAATAACATGTCATCAGTATAAGGTATGTCTGCGTGAAGTAAATATGATGAAGTATCAAATGGATATCAATACACGTATATTAGTGTCCCATTCCACTAATATTGGTGTAAGGGTATATATAACAGCGCCCTCATACCCTGTTATATATACAAATGAAGTATGATCAATGTAAATCCAGTCTGTATGTGATCAAGTCTATATAAACGTGGAACCCGTCCACCCGTCACCCAATGACAATAAATGTGGAACCCGTCCACCCGTCACCCAATGACAATAAACATCATGTATGTAAATATGAGGATATAAACAAAATCATGGAAAACATCACGAAACCTGTGCCTAGCATCGGCACGAAAATCCTCATCTATCAGGCACTGTCACCAAGACTAGCCCAGATAGGTACGTATCATACGCTATATCGAAACCCGAGTGCCCAGCTTCGACCCTCGAATTGTGACGTATGCATACGTACAAGCTCCGGTCGGTATCCCCAAGATAACCGCCGAGTAAAAGGTAATATCACCGGACAGTATGGTTCCCCAGCCGGGCTCATCGGCTCATAGCACATCGACATCCCTTTCTTGCCCCGGGGTACTCCGGGCCCCACCATGTTCCCTCATACGGCCTCGAAGCCTACTCGTAGGGGTATATAAATCAGAACCGATAAAACTCATGGTGGAAGCTGAAATATCATATCAAGGGTAACCGGGTTTTAAAACATTTACATAATCTCTTGAAATACCCACGGTTCCCCAAATCCAGAAATATCATGAAAACAAATATCCCAATGCGCATAATCAGAAAGCATGATGTATGTGGCATATAGATGAAATGCAAGTATAACAGCATATCAGGAAATCATAGAATAATGGTATGCACATACAAGGTCGTATCCTGATGCAATAATACTACTGTGTAGTGACATGGCAATTATCGATGATGAAGTGTGTGAGCCGGCAAGCAGTGTACGTGGAACATATGCATCATCGATAATGGTGCTGGTGTCCTAACAGCATGATAGTTATATAGCAATAGACACGTGCAAAGCGATGTGAATAGCATGAATATGCGGAAATCGAATAATCAACGCAACAGTAAAGAATCTACATCCATGTGTACATGTCATGCAGTAATGCCATTTGAAATAAGACGAATCGGGGTTTTGGTAAAGTAAGGATTACGGTGTTTTTAAGAATAGATACGTCTTTTGAAAATACCCGTAGAATCCCTTTACTTATCCGTAAGATATTCCCGATTCGTTAGTTTTGAAATAGGTATGACTCGGATCTAGTCTAACATCTACTATGCAAACTACAGATCTAAGTATCAAGTAAACCGGGAGGGGTATGGAAACCACCTAAATCTGAGTCGATATGTATATATATATAGTAGTCGGTGATCCTGCCTCAGTAGTCTCACGTACGATACAGTAAATCATATGACATCTTCAAGTCATGAGTGCGGATCTATCATCAATATAAAGCTCGTACGGTAAATCGTCGTACGGCATACCAATAGCTGGGTACGGGTTAGTATCACATTCCTCTGATCAAATATCAGGTATCATTATCATCATATCACATAATCTGGGATACTGATCTAAGTCTAGTACAAATCGATACCATCTATAAAGTATGAATGCGGGGGTAAACACACATCCAAAGCCCGCAAGAATCACATGTCGTATCCCAAATACGAATCATATCAAATCACCGATCTCACGGCACAAAGCCCAAAACCATCGACCCATCTCCAATGTCAACCAATATCATCATCAACACAGTGTAAATATAAGGAATATGCAAGTGTGTGCGTATGGGTGTAAACCTATCCTAGGGTTCGCAACTAGGAAATATTCTAGCTTACTTCTATCCCTATCACATCTAACACATCTCAATTAATCCATGACACTATACTATCATATATAAACACATAAGGTATACCAACTACGGACTGCGAGGGTGCTATACGCCATCCACCCGACTTCCCTCTGTAGATATAATCTACTCACCTTGTGTCTTTATTTATCGATGTCGTCACGCGTTTGCTTGTCATCCCGAAGTCTTCATGGAGTACCTACACATTAACGTATCGCAAATGCGTATCAAAACCAATTCAAAACTAAAACGGCATACGAATCCCAAAACGATACGATAAGGGGCATATAGGTTAGAACCTTTGGCACGCCTTCAAAACCATCAATAAATCCTCTATATCGTCGTATAAACGCCAAATAGTCAAGGTAAAACACAACACACAAATTCAGAATTAAAAATACGGAATACGGAAACACGAATCCAAAACAGCAACTAAGGAAAAATGCCCCAGATTTCACCCTAGGTCAAATTAGACAAATCTATATATACCAGGGGTCTAATCTATACATGTAGGAGTAGCAGAACCAAAACGAGGCAAAATGGGACAGGTATGGCCGCAAATTGCGGCCAATTGCAATAAATTGGCAGCCTGGATTTGCAGTTGGGGGCTAGGGTTTGGTGTGGTGGCTCCATGGTGCCTGCACATCTTACGGTCAATTCAGTTTTATTTTTGGGGTCTCGGGGTGATAGCAGATTCCTAAATACGATCACAGATTCACAGTTTTCTCCGATATCGATTCCGTCAATCCTTATTCTGTGTTCTAATTTCAGGTTTGGTCTAATCTATCATCACACCAGGGGTTCTAGGGTCATCGCAAGCCTCAATTTCACTTTTAATCTCTGGTCTAACCCTAAACCCTAACTTGAAGTTCACAAGTCCATCAAACGACATCATATCGACATGAAACTAGAATTGATGCAATAAGAATTGAAATACTAAACTAGGGGTGCAGAAATTACCTTCTTTCGCAACTCAAGAAAATTCTTGAGTTGCACAAAGTCCTCAAGATCGGCCCTTGCTTAGTCCATTGTGTAGCTATTGAGCTTGGGAGCAACTTTTGTGAAATGGGGATAGGGTTTTGGTTAGGTTTTAATGGTGGATCTAAGTTGAAGAGGGGGAAGGAAGTAGAGGGAGAGGGCAGGAGCAGCAGCAGCTCTATGAAGGGGGGAGAGAAAATAAGGTGGAAATGATGGAGGAAAGGGTCAAAAGTCAAAAGCAACCGACTCTCTCTCTCTCATCATCATGCTACTTTTTCCTTTTCTCTTAATTCCTTCTCACTTAAATGGTAAACCCAAATGAGAAACCATGGTAGAAAATGCACAAGTGTGAAAAAAGTGATATGTGCATGTTTTGCACAAAATTGCTAAAAAACCGATTAGCGATTTTTAATCGCGATTAGCACTAAATTAGCATATAACTAATCATAAAAACTTAAAAATGGCATAATTCTATAAATTACCCTATTTTAGAATTTTCCATAATTTTTCTAAAATTTTTCCCATTTATTTGTATTTAATAATACCAAAATATTAAAATATTCAATAAAATAATATTAAATTATAAAAATTCCCAAAAATAATATTTTATTTTTTTGAAATGTTACAATCTACCCCCTTAAATAAATTCGGTCCCTGAATTTAAATTTAAACCCCCTAATACCAAAACATTTCAGCAAAAATCCAAATTGTCGGGGTTCCGAAAACATCAATACGTAGCGAATATCATAAAAAAAATGTACTGCTCTATAAGAAATTGATCAGTCGAAAATAATGAATTTTTAACACTGCAATTTCCCTATCATTTGCACTCATTTAGAAGTGTTTGGTATTCATATTTCACATATTAGCAAATCAGTCGTTAAATATCAGATTTCATGTGTTAGACTTTTAAACCGGCACTTTAAAGGAAATTGACTGCATTTTATGGCATCGCATCATCTCTGTATTTGCGCAACACTTGTGTCGAGATTTGTGCAGGAAATTGCAGGAGCAAAGTCAAAAGAAGCTGATCAAAAATACACCAACTCCATGTTTTCAGATATGGTAGCAATTCAAAAGGCAATATAAAATTCAACATATCAATAAAAGCCCCATACATCAGCCCAAAGAAACAGAAGAGAGCCCAAGCCCTGAAGCCTCCAAAGCGCCACGGAATTGCGTCGGGAGCCGGCTTGCGCCGCGGTTCCGCGGCGGTTTGGTCAGATCAAGCTTCCATTTTCAGTGCAAAATTCTGATCTCAAGGCCTACATTCATTTCACATGCTTCAAATTCCAGAATTCTCCAGAGTCTTCTGCCAGATCAGCAAAGATCATTAAGCAAAGCTAATCCTAATTAAGCTCCTAACTAACCTCTTCTAGAAGCTCTCTCCTAACTAATCACATCTAGAAGCTTCTCCTCTAACTAACCTTTGGAGGGAAATTCAAAATCTCCTCAACAAACTTTTGGAGGGAAACTTAAAATTCAAATTCTAGATCTAGGGTTTTGATGTCTATAAATAGGAGCCTAGATCTAAGAGTTGAGGTTAATCAATCTTAGTTAATCAATAGTTGTTCATTCTTACACCATTTTCTTCCATAAGTCTAGTGACAAGGCTTGTGCGAAACCCTAACCCTAATTCCAATCCAAATTCAAGATCCCGAGTACTAAATCAAGTGAGAAGCGTTCAACCTTTTATGAGCCGAGCCGATCTTCAATCGGGCAAGTAATCCAAGCCGATCCGCGACTCAAGGAGACGAGTGAAGCCAAATCGACAATCGAGTTCTTCCTCTTGTAGTTCTTGAGCGATTGTAAGGAAATTGTTGATATAAATAAAAGGTGAAATTCTTTAATCTTGCTTTCTTTTAATTCTTGCATCATGATTAGATCTCAATTTGTGATTGTGGTTCTTGTTGTGATGTTCGAGTAAAACTCCGCTCGTGGAGGAATCGAGACAATTGTAGAATGATGATGTAATAAATCTTAATACGATTTTTAAGTCCTACGAGTTTTGTAAACCCTAGCAAGTTCAAGAATCGATGACCTAGTTTCGTCGCGATACTTTCTTGATTGTTATCGCTCGAAATTAGGGATCTACGATCGTTTCTTGAAATTACTAGAGGCTAGAATATGAATGATATCAATAAAAGAACAAGGGATAAGATGAAACCCTAGTTTCACAAGAAATCCCTAATTCTTGTCGATCATCATCGATCTAGTATCAATTCATCGAAGGATAAGAATACGTCATTGTAAGATTGCATCACATCTATAGATCCGATCGATTCCTACGAGCCTCATTTCGATTCTTGATATTTGGTTTGGAAAAATCAACAAACTCTCAATTCTTGATTCTATCTTTTTCTTGTTTTTAGATCTAGATTTTCTAATTCTTGAACTTCAAATACAAATCTTGAATTGTTTTCGTTTCTTTTCTTTAAAGTTTCAACTCATCTAATTCGAAACACGAACGGTTACACTTTCCCTGTGGACGATCCGCACTCGCTAACGTGCTACAACCGACCCCGTTATTGATTGCGGTCAAAATATTTTTGGTTGTGATTTCTATACAATTTCTAACTACACAAACAAGAATTCTTAACAATCAAATGGCGCCGTTGCCGGGGATCATTTGATAAACACAACAAAAATCAACAATCAAATGGCGCCGTTGCCGGGGATAGTGCGCTAATTGTTCGTATTTTGAAATTTGAAGTTGAAAAGTTTATTCCATCCAAATTTTTAGATAAAAATTCGCGCAAACACTAATACAAGTTGTTGTGATTTGTGCGAGGAAATCTGGAATCATTGGAGCTGTGAATTTTTTTTCCAGAAAATACTAGAGAGCTGAGAAGTTCAATAGGAACAGTACCAAAAATTTTGAAGCAGCGATCTCTTCAACTTGCGGCACTTCGGCGGCATTAGAGCCCTATTGCGGCGGTTCCGCGCCTCTGTGGAAGCTTCTCTGCAAAATATTTTCACAGTAACTTCTAACTTTCTTATCTCTCTCCTAAATCTGCTCCAAATAACACTTTTCTGCAGGTTTCTTTGCAAATAATCGCAGCGCCGCGCAAAAAGCAAAATTAAATTGTGCTTGTTTTGATATTTGTGGTTGTTTGCATATTAATACGGATATTAAGGGGCACGACCAAATCCAAATTAGGTGGGTAGTTCATTACCCTTCCTAGGCCCCAAAAATCGCAAAACTTGCATCCGCATTGACCCTCATTAACTAAAAAATATCTAGAGATGACTCTAAGGACCGTCGCGCTCACTTAGGACATAAGAAGGCCGTGGGTAATTCATTGCTTATCTGCGTTTTCTTGTGGTGTCTAAGGCAAGTGTGTCGAAGGCTAGTGGTTATTAATTAGGCCCACTACTTACGTAGTGGAGTACCTTCCCACTTACCTGGCACTTACCTGGCCACAGGGAGACAAGGAGGCAGTGGAGAATTTATCCTGCGACTTGTCTTTTGGCAGTTAGAAGCGGTCTAGAGCCTGACCTAGGTGACCAATAGAATTAGGATTTTGCCTGTTGCATTTGTTGTGTTGCATCATTTTTTTTCAAAAATCCGTATATTTTCAAAACAAACACCGCATTCATCATTTCCTCTAATTGTACCAACGCTGCCACTTGTGCTACAACCATTTAGCACAATGTTAGGCTGGACACGGGATTCCATTTTCCGTCTTGTCCGCGTTTCTTTTATCGACCCCAGATTCGGTAATTCTCCGTCTTCTCCCCCACCACCCACCACAACCGCGATGGACCCAAATCCATCAAACTTTAACACTACTCTGCCACCGCCCGCAGGTGCGCAGAATCTTCCACGCATTTCTCTCCAAGAGAGGTGCTATCCTACACGTATTACCCTTCCCACCTGTCTTTCTATACCACCTGCCAACGGGGAAAATTTTGAAATCAACCCCCAATTCATCAAACTGTTACGCAAATTTCATGGTCTTGATTCTGAAAACGCATACGTGTTTATTTCTAAATTTGAAAACGTATGTGCTTTGATGGGAAATTCACAACTGTCTTTGGATGCTCTGCGTTTACGTCTTCTCCCATTCACTTTGTGCGATTTAGCCGAGAAGTGGCTTTACATCACACCCGCACATTCTATTTCAACATGGGACGAATTCGTTGCAGCATTCCTTAAGAAATTTTATCCCAATCACAAGACCGCCCGTGTTCGGAGCGAAATCTCTAAATTTACCCAACTTCCCAATGAACCATTTTGGAAATGCTTTGAACGGTTCAAGGATCTTCTTATCCAATGCCCTCATCACGGAATCTCCAGATGGGATTTGTGTCGAATTATCTATGAGGGTATTGATCTCACTACTAGACAGATGCTTGAAACCATGTGTCATTGCCAATTCCTATCTAAAGATGATGGTGAAGCTTGGAAATACCTAGAAGATTTAGCTCAAAACACATCACAATGGGAAAGTGTTAGACCACCACCACCTAGGGAAGATGTCAATCAGATCGATGTTTCCGTCACCATGAAAGCCGAAATGGCCGCAATACAAAGGAAACTCGACGCTATAGAAAACAAAATCTCTTCAGCCTCCCTAAACCAATCCACACTTCCCAAAACCGTGTGTGGCTGCTGTTCAAACCCTTCACATTTGACGGAAGAATGTCCTTTGAATATACCGTTTCAAGGTCACACTAATGCTGCACTTCAGCAAAGACCTGGAAACTATCCCTCTTCTTCCTCATATAATCAAGATTGGAGGAATCATCCGAACTTTGCTTGGAACCAATCACAATCTCAAAACACGGTTCCAATCCTAAACAATTTTCAAAGGGTCCCTCCACCACAACAGCAACCACAACTTCAATTGAGTCAGCACCCCTTCCAACCGCAAAATTTTCAAAATCTTGCCAACACTTTTGCACTACATGAAAACTCTTTGCAATTGGCCGGTACTGATAATATCTCTGCACTGGTGCAAACCTTGGTTACTTTCATGAAACAATTCATCCAAGAGCCGGCAAGTTTTCAATCTTCCATCGATAATATGATAAAGATCATTTTCACTCAAAATGAGAATATCAAATCAATGGAAGCACAAATTGAACGAAAAACAGCCGAAATAAGTGCTAGAGAAGAAGGGAATCTTCCATCTCAACCCGTACCTGATCCTAGACCTTCACATTACACTAATGTGGACGCTTTTACAACGTTGAGATCTGGAAGAGTGCTAGAAAATCATTTAGGTGAACAAATTGATAATGATGAATTGATCATTAACATCTCGGCTTCCACTTCCACTTCCACTCACACTTCTACTTCTTACCCTATTTCGTCTAACTTACCTTCTTCTTCCGAGCCTATTCTCCGTGTTCCCAAAGGCTCGAACCCTCCACCCACCTCATCTTTCCCACCCCCACAAACTTCTCCACAAATGTTGGACCCAACACTTATTGATAGAGCTCCATTTCCAAATAGGTTGAGGCCCAAGAAACATGATGCCCAAATGGAGAAGATTGTGGACATGTTTAAGGAAGTTAACATCAACATCCCTCTCCTAGATGTTATTCAACAAGTTCCGTCCTATGCGAAAACTTTTAAGAACTTGTGCACTAGGAAGAGAAAGACTCAAGTGCCTAAAAAAATCTTCATGTCGAGTACTGTAGACACGGCTTTTCCCCAACAATTACCACGGAAACGTAAGGACCCTGGCTGTCCTACTATTTCCATTTCTATTGGGGAGAAACACATCAACCGTGCTTTACTTGACCTTGGCGCTAGTGTTAACTTGCTTCTTTATTCGGTTTACGAGCAACTAGGTATCGGAGTGTTAAAGCCTTCGAACATAACTCTTCAGATGGCTGACCGATCAATCACCAAACTTAAGGGTGAACTGGACGATGTGTTAATAAAAATCGGGGAATTTGTATTCCCTGTGGATTTTATTGTACTTGATACAAAGCCTGTAGCGAACCCACGGAATCAAATTCCGGTGATTTTAGGTCGCCCCTTTTTGGCCACTTCCAATGCAATAATCAACTGTCGTAATAGTTCTATGACCCTATCTTTCGGGAATAGGTCAATAGAGCTGAACATTTATAAATTGGGAAGTGTATCCTCCGAACCTACTGCTCAGGTCTGTTTTGTCGACTTAATGGAGGTCGACAGCAGCGAATTTGATGATCCTCCTGATACTGATCTTGACTCTTTTCATATGTTGTTGTTCGACCCAACTATGTATCATACACATACGGACTCTTCCACCGAGATGTCCGGGTCAACAATTGACACGGATTATGAACTGTTCTTAGAGTCTGAAGATCACCCCGCACTTTGTGATGACATTATTCATCGGGGTATTGATGGAACTTTTGAGGAAATCTTTGCTGAAGAACTCGCATTTTTGAATGACACAGGTGTTGAGACGAATCTTGTCCCAATCACTGAAATTGAACCTCCACCCCTTCTTCTGAATTGTAAAAAGAATGCGAGTAATCCATCACATTCACTGCATCGTCTCTCCAAAATGAGACGCACACACACTCTCTTCCACCACTTGACCTTTCCCCACTTCTTTTTCCACCAACCAGAGCAATGTATTGATAAAATTTTTGAATGGTTGGTGTTAACATTTGGTCTTTGCAAAGCTTGTCATCGACCACTGATTTTTGACCCCCTCATGTGATTTTCAAAGATTAACATGGCTTAACTCAAGTTTGGGGGGGCATTTTTTTCTGGCTCTTGAAAAGAAAATTTTATTAAATGATGAGCCAAGAATAAGTTTGGGGGAGGATCTTCACTTAAATATTTTGCCCCCATTAATAAATTTCCTCCCAACCTTACAGGTTTTTCAAGATTTAGCAGAAGGCAACAGTGAGGACACTGTTGAAAACAAGTTTGGGGGAGGTTTGTGCTTATTTTCGCATCATTTGCATCATACTTTGCATAAGCACAAAACATTTTCAAAAACTATAAAAATTTAAAAAATTTCAAAAGATAAAAATATTTTTTGTACATAAATAAGATAATAGAAGATTAGATAGTGAAAAATTACATCCATGAGATTAGAAAAATTTAAGAAAACTAAGAAAATTAGAAGTTTTCTTATACGAACTAGTAATAAGTAGTTATGAGCCGTTGTCCCAAGGGTTAGTAAGATGAAGGACGTCACTAATCTGAGGATAAAACTAAGTCTGAAAAATAGTTTCTATTCTGGAAACCAAACATTTTGAACGTTGCTACCCTGCTATTCGCACTTACACACGTCTTGAAGCCTGGGATAGTAGAGGATACCTTGAAATGCTCTTGTCTTAAAGCCGATGTATGAAGGAAATAAAAAAAAAAGTGAATAAAAAAATATATAAAGTGGTGAGAAAAATGGACACTGGTTTTGTTATCACCTAGGGCAATAAAAAAATATACAGCGAGGGTGCTTCTTCACCTAGTGCCCTAAGGCCAACTGGTCTGGGAGTCACTGCTATGCCTGAGGTGGTGCAAGACAAGGAAAATACACCAAATAAGCAAGCACATGAGTAATCGATCGGTTAGTACCTCAAGAAGTATTAACGGTCGCATGAAAGTGTGTGAGCAATCTCATCTAAATATTCATTAATTAAAAAGTACTAAGGCTGATGGGCAAGAGTATGATAGCTTGAATTGAATTCTCCGGGTGTAGGGATGTCCTTTACACACACGCAGGGTGATATGATCGGTGTTTGGAAGAAAGATAGGAATGAAGAATAAGACGATGTTTTATTGAGGGAGGACGTGATTTCTGATATCTTTTCATGACCATTAAGATAGGGCTCATGACAACCGAAAAGCTAGCTTAGTTGGAAACCCTAATTTTCAGAGCTTTTCTTTTACAATTCTTTTCTTTAAATGTAATATTCATGATCTTCCTTTTATTATTGGATTTTGTGGGTGCAATCCGCTGAAAACACTCAGGAGACAACACTTCTCCTACTAGGGACACCTAGAGGTTTAAAGGCTTGTTGCACATGCTCAGTGCAATCGTGTTGCCTACGAAAGTGTACTAGTTAGTTTTTCTCTTTCTTTATTTTCTCCTTCTCTTTTTTAAATAAAACAGTTCTCTCGAGACGATCGAAAATAAGTTTGGGGGAATTTGATCGATCGAAAATAATGTATTTTTAACACGGCAATTTCCCTATCATTTGCACTCATTTAGAAGTGTTCGGTATTCATATTTCACATATCAGCAAATCAGTCGTTAAATATCAGATTTCATGTGTTAGACTTTTAAACCGGCACTTTAAAGGAAATTGACTGCATTTTATGGCATTGCATCATCTCTGTATTTGCGCAACACTTGTGTCGAGATTTGTGCAGGAAATTGCAGGAGCAAAGTCAAAAGAAGCTGATCAAAAATACACCAACTCCATGTTTTCAGATCTGGTAGCAATTCAAAAGGCAATATTAAATTCAACATATCAATAAAAGCCCCATACATCAGCCCAAAGAAACAGAAGAGAGCCCAAGCCCTGAAGCCTCCAAAGCGCCGCGGAACCGCGGCGGGAGCCGGCTTGCGCCACGGTTCCGCGGCGGTTTGGTCAGATCAAGCTTCCATTTTCAGTGCAAAATTCTGATCTCAAGGCCTACATTCATTTCACATGCTTCAAATTCCAGAATTCTCCAGAGTCTTCTGCCAGACCAGCAAAGATCATTAAGCAAAGCTAATCCTAATTAAGCTCCTAACTAACCTCTTCTAGAAGCTCTCTCCTAACTAATCACATCTAGAAGCTTCTCCTCTAACTAACTTTTGGAAGGAAATTCAAAATCTCCTCAACAAACTTTTGGAGGGAAACTTAAAATTCAAATCCTAGATTTAGGGTTTTGATGTCTATAAATAGGAGCCTAGATCTAAGAGTTGAGGTTAATCAATCTTAGTTAATCAATAGTTGTTCATTCTTACACCATTTTCTTCCACAAGTCTAGTGACAAGGCTTGTGCGAAACCCTAACCCTAATTCCAATCCAAATTCAAGATCCCGAGTACCAAATCAAGTGAGAAGCCTTCAACCTTTTATGAGTCGAGCCGATCTTCAATCGGGCAAGTGATGCAAGCCGATCCGCGACTCAAGGAGACGAGTGAAGCCAAATCGACGATCGAGTTCTTCCTCTTGTAGTTCTTGAGCGATTGTAAGGAAATTGTTGATATAAATAAAAGGTGAAATTCTTTAATCTTGCTTTCTTTTAATTCTTGCATCATGATTAGATCTCAATTTGTGATTGTGGTTCTTGTTGTGATGTTCGAGTAAAACTTCGCTCGTGGAGGAATCGAGACGATTGTAGAATGATGATGTAACAAATCTTAATACGATTTTTAAGTCCTACGAGTTTTGTAAACCCTAGCAAGTTCAAGAATCGATGACCTAGTTTCGTCACGATACTTTCTTGATTGTTATCGCTCGAAATTAGGGATCTACGATCGTTTCTTGAAATTACTAGAGGCTAGAATATGAATGATATCGATAAAAGACAAGGGATAAGATGAAACCCTAGTTTCACAAGAAATCCCTAATTCTTGTCGATCATCATCGATCTAGTATCAATTCATCGAAGGATAAGAATACGTCATTGTAAGATTGCATCACATCTATAGATCCGATCGATTCCTACGAGCCTCATTTCGATTCTTGATATTTGGTTTGGAAAAATCAACAAACTCTCAATTCTTGATTCTATCTTTTTCTTGTTATTAGATCTAGATTTTCTAATTCTTGAACTTCAAATACAAATCTTGAATTGTTTTCGTTTCTTTTCTTTAAAGTTTCAACTCATCTAATTCGAAACACGAACGGTTACACTTTCCCTGTGGACGATCCGCACTCGCTAACGCGCTACAACCGACACCGTTATTGATTGCGGTCAAAATATTTTTGGTTATGATTTCTGTACAATTTCCAACTGCACAAACAAGAATTCTTAACAATCAAATGGCGCCGTTGCCAGGGATCATTTGATAAACACAACAAAAATCAACAATCAGAAATCAATCCCTAAAAATGTATATAAGAATATCCGGTGCGTCTGGTGCGCACGGAAATCAAAATCCATATATGTGCCATACATGGGCACAAAATAATATCTAGGTGCAACGGGTGTGCACGAAACATCTGTCATAGGCAACGTGTGTGCCTGACAGCAAAATCAGGTGCATATAACATGCACGAAGAATCCCGATTTAGTGTCGTATATCAAAACACTAAAGGTGCATGAAAACTATGATGGAAGTGTAAATCAAATCACTGCATAAGATAGGCGTGAAATCACAATCAATAGCTCAAATGTAATAACTATGCGTAAAATATAAATACCCAGCGCGTGCATGAAACAAATATCTTGAAACTCAGTCATCAAAACTAAATCATGCAATAGAACGCCCAAAATACCGAAATCCAAGATGACAGATACGTGATAATCGAATCACAAAATCACAAATCATAAATACCGTCACCGGTAGTTCCTCTTTCAAAGTCGAGAAGGAGTTGGTGCATCCAATGCTAGCAGCGCAAGATATCTACTTTCCTCTTGCTCACGGTCTGGCGTCCTCTGCCTCTGGGTCCTTATCTTCTCTGCGGATTACCTATCTCGCAATCAATCGGCTCATCGGCCCTGTCAGGTGTGCTAACGGGGACAATTCCGTTCTGGTACTTCTCTGGTCATCTCTTGGTCAATCATCACGACCACTCATAAAGCAGCATATCACTGACGTCGGCCTCTGGCTCTCTGAATGCACATCACACATCTGATCCTGGGTGCAAACATCTTTGCAGCAATGTCCTGGAAGGAATCCTGTTCAAGGTCTCTGCCGATCTTGCCTACGCCGATCTGTACGGAAGCTGGTACTCTTGCATAATCTCTTCTCGCTCAATGGACATCTGTGTCCTCAGCACAGCATTTCTCGGAAATTGGTCGCATCCCAACGCCTCTGTAAGCATATCAGGGCTCTAGTCTCGACGGAAAGTACTGACAGCTCGTCAGCGTCTCGCACAAACATCTTGGTCCACTTGTCTCTATCATCGTCCACTTCGACGTCACGTCTTTATCTGCGCACTACAACGTTCTCGGCTACGGTCCATCCAAAATCTCTCGCATATCTCTTTTCTGCCGAATTGCCCAGAAGTCATCATCCTTTACTGAAGCTAATTCTTGTTCCGGAATGGCTGCATACTCAGCGTGGCTGCATGGACTGTGTTCCAACGGCTATACTAGTATCTGGAGTCTCCCAAGCAAAGCATCCCATCACATGATATCCTAATGATGTCGAAACATTCGATCGACTCGTCAGAACCTCATAATCCCCTAAGAGATCACCATCTTGAGTACAGTTTAATAGTATCGAGTACATGCCCCAGCGTCGGTGGTCCAGCCGTAGAAGGGCAAACCCAAGCCTCACTAATGACGCCGCGGAACTGCCGCAAACCTTAAGGTTCAAAGGCTTTCACACGGTCATTAAGTCGAGTTAGGGTTTCATTCTTCTAGAGGGTCCATAGAATCGCCTGCATGTCTTTCCGTATACTTTAAACTTGGAAAATGGGCTCCTGACATTCGATCGTCTCTCTTGATTCTCAACGTCTCCGCGTGAAGTTGTCTCTAGCTGGAAGCAATCTATCTGATGACCTCGCATCGGTAAGCGAACGAACCACATGCCCTAGTCATCCACCCTCGGTGACTAGCGACCGTATATCATATCTCCAAGTATGTACTCATGCTGTACTAGCTCCAATCGTCTGGGCAATATCTCGTTATTGGCAGCAGCAACTGGCTCATTCTTCTGTACGCCGAACAGCGCCTCAATCATTCTGAATAAGCGGTATATCAATGGCTATCACATCCTGGCTGGCCTTTAGCAGTAGCCTGTTCCCCTGGTACCCATCGGCACGTCCGAGAAATCTCGTGAAAGCGATCAGTCAAACGCTCATGGCACGAAACACAAAAAGACGATGCCTCTCAATGCGATCGTAAGTCTCTGGAATCACATCCTGGTCAGTCCTCGTCCACGATGAGCTCAAGTTGACGCAACTCGAGCCGTAGCTTTCTCTGCCCGTGTAATCGCGGCAGCAAAATCATAACCAGTATCGATGAAGATAGATCAGGAATGAATATAATACTGTGCAAGGAAATGTACATCCTAAGGCTCCTTAAGCGGAGTAGCGTATCGTTAGTATGCCACGGAACATACACACGGTACGTCACTCTACTGCAGTCACCTACTCCATCAACCAAGGGTCATCCTACGCGACGAAAGTTCGGGTCTAATACCCCCTCGACTAAGTCTAAGTTCCGTAAGGTCAAGCCTAAGTTCCATATATATATAGACGCCCTAGGCTCCACATAGTCAAACTTAGACTCGAACCAAGGTCAACCTAGCGCTCTAATACCAACTTTGTCACGACCCGAAAGAGCACGTGACTGGCCCTTGAACCATATGAAGTCTATAGGACTCCATCTGATCCAAGTAAGCCAAATGCCCAGCAATCTAAAACCATTTTAAGAGTAAATAAAGAAAACTGGTTTAAAGAAGTGAAGAAAAACATGTTTGAAGTCAAGGTTTTTAAATAACTAAGCCGAATATACATTTTAAAATGTAAAGTCTTTCTAAAAATTTCGGCAGAGTTTCTTTTGTAAATACTGGCCCCGAACGGGGTACAACAAGAACAATATATATGCAATGATAAAAGGCATCCCCAAGCGGGAGCTAGCTCTTCGTCAATCGACGGTCACAACCACGCAAGCAATAATATACAATGCCGAATGGCGAGGGTCAAATCCAAAAAGAAACTCAATAAGCATGAAAACCGCAATACTACTAAGCGCGACTCTAAGATCGAATAATACATCACTAATGTCTAAGTCTGAAACAATATACAAGTTTTGGTTGATGGAATTCTAGATACAATGAATAATACAAGTACAATGGTGGTTCTTGATGCAAAAGAATCCACCTACCAAATGCAATTCACCCGCAAGAAAGCAGTGTGCCAGAAATACCGCAATGGAACCTGTACGGCAAAATCTGCAAGAACTGTGGCATAACGGGGGTGAGTTGCCAACTCGTGAATAGAAATATCTACAAGCAGAAACCGAATGCAAGACATAATCCTAGGTCAATATGATCAGTATAATATAAACCACAAGAGTACATCTGAAGCATGATAAGGTGGCAATGTAACATCTAAACATGTATGTAGTGCCAAGTACTCAGGTAATAACATGTCATCAGTATAAGGTATGTCTGCGTGAAGTAACTATGATGAAGTATCAAATGGATATCAATACACATATATTAGCGTCCCATTCCACTAATATTGGTGTAAGGGTATATATAACAGCGCCCTCATACCCTGTTATATATACAAGTGAAGTATGATCAACGTAAATCCAGTCTGTATGTGATCAAGTCTGTATAAACGTGGAACCTGTCCACCCGTCATCCAATGACAATAAACGTGGAACCCGTCCACCCGTCACCCAATGACAATAAACATCATGTATGTAAATATGAGGATATAAACAAAATCATGGAAAACATCACGAAACCTGTGCCTAGCATCGGCACGAAAATCCTCATCTATCAGGCACTGTCACCAAGACTGTCCCTGATAGGTACATATCATACACTATATTGAAACCCGAGTACCCAGCTTCGACCTTCGAATTGCGACGTATGCATACGTACAAGCTCCGGTCGGTATCCCCAAGATAACCGCCGAGTAAAAGGTAATATCACCGGACAGTATGGTTCCCCAGCCTGGCTCATCGTCTCATAGCACATCGACATCCCTTTCTTTCCCCGGGGTACTCCGGGCTCCACCATGTACCTTCATACGGCCTCGATGCCTCCTCGTAGGGGTATATAAATCAGAACCGATAAAACTCATGGTGGAAGCTGAAATATCATATCAAGGGTAACCGGGTTTTAAAACATTTACATAATCTCTTGAAATACCCACGGTTCCCCAAATCCAGAAATATCATGAAAACAAATATCCCAATGCGCATAATCAGAAAGCATGATGTATGTGACATATAGATGAAATGCAAGTATAACAGCATATCAGGCAATCATAGAATAATGGTATGCACATACAAGGTCATATCCTGATGCAATAATACTACTGTGTAGTGACATGGCAATTATCGATGATGAAGTGTGTGAGCCGACAAGCATGTACGTGGAACATATGCATCATCGATAATGGTGCTGGTGTCCTAACAGCATGATGGTAATATAGCAATAGACATGTGCAAAGCGATGTGAATAGTATGAATATGCGGAAATCGAATAATCAACGCAACAGTAAAGAATCTACATCCATGTGTACATGTCATGTAGTAATGCCATTTGAAATAAGACGAATCGGGGTTTTGGTAAAATAAGGATTACGGTGTTTTTAAGAATAGATACGTCTTTTGAAAATACCCGTAGAATCCCTTTACTTATCCTTAAGATATTCCCGATTCGTTAGTTTTGAAATAGGTATGACTCGGGTCTAGTCTAACATCAACTATGCAAACTACAGATCTAAGTATCAAGTAAACCGGGAGGGGTATGGAAACCACCTAAATCTGAGTCGATATGTATATATATATAGTAGTCGGTGATCCCGCCTCAGTAGTATCGCGTACGATACAGTAAATAATATGACATCCTCAAGTCATGAGTGCGGATCTATTATCAATATAAAGCTCGTACGGTAAATCGTCGTACGGCATCCCAATAGCTGGGTACGGGTCAGTATTACATTCCTCTCATCAAATATCAGGTATCATTATCATCATATCACAAAATCTGGGGTACTGATCTAAGTCTAGTACAAATCGATACCATCTATAAAGTATGAATGCGGGGGTAAACACACATCCAAAGCCCGCAAGAATCACATGTCGTATACCAAATACGAATCATATCAAATCACCGATCTCACGGCAAAAATCCCAAAACCATCGACTCATCTCCAATGTCATCCAATATCATCATCAACACAGTGTAAATATAAGGAATATGCAAGTGTGTGCGTATGGGTGTAAACCTATCCTAGGGTTCGCAACTAGGAAGTATTCTAGCTTACTTCTAACCCTATCACATCTAACACATCTCAATTAATCCACGACACTATACTATCATATATAAACACATAAGGTATACCAACTACGGACTGCGGGGGTGCTATACGCCATCCACCCGACTTCACCCTGTAGATATAATCTACTCACCTTTTGTCTTTATTTATCGATGTCGTCACGCGTTTGCTTGTCATCCCGAAGTCTTCATGGAGTACCTACACATTAACGTATCGCAAATGCGTATCAAAACCAATTCAAAACTAAAACGGCATACGAATCCCAAAACGATACGATAAAGGGCATATAGGTTAGAACCTATGGCACGCCTTCAAAACCATCAATAAATCCTCTATATCGTCGTATAAACGACAAATAGTCGAGGTAAAACACAAGACACAAATTCAGAATTAAAAATACGGAATACGGAAACACGAATCCAAAACAGCAACTAAGGAAAAATGCCCCAGATTTCACCCTAGGTCAAATTAGACAAATCTATATATACCAGGGGTCTAATCTATACATGTAGGAGCAGCAGAACCATAACAAGGCAAAATGGGACAGGTATGGCCGCAAATTGCGGCCAATTGCAATAAATTGGCTGCCTGGATTTGGAGTTGGGGGCTAGGGTTTGGTGTGGTGGCTCCATGGTGCCTGCACATCTCACGGTCAATTCAGTTTTATTTTTGGGGTCTCGGGCTGATAGCAGATTCCTAAATACGATCACAGATTCACAGTTTTCTCCTATATCGATTCCGTCAATCCTTATTCTGTGTTATAGCTTCATGTTTGGTCCAATCTATCATCACACCAGGGGTTCTAGGGTCATCACAAGCCTCAATTTCACTTTCAATCTCAGGTCTAACCCTAAACCCTAACTTGAAGTTCACAAGTCCATCAAACGACATCATATCGACATGAAACTAGAATTGATGCAATAAGAATTGAAATACTAAACTAGGGGTGCAGAAATTACCTTCTTTCGCAACTCAAGAAAATTCTTGAGTTGCACAAAGTCCTCAAGATCAGCCCTTGCTTAGTCCAATATGTAGCTATTGAGCTTGGGAGCATCTTTTGTGAAATGGGGATAGGGTTTTGGTTAGATTTTAATGGTGGATCTAAGTTGAAGAGGGGGGAGAAAGAAGAGGGAGAGGGCAGGAGCAGCAGCAGCTCTATGATGGGGGGAGAGAAAATAAGGTGGAAATGATGGAGGAAAGGGTCAAAAGTCAAAAGCAACCTACTCTCTCTCTCTCATCATCATGCTACTTTTTCCTTCTCACTTAAATAGTAAACCCAAATGAGAAACCATGGTAGAAAATGCACAAGTGTGAAAAAAGTGATATGTGCATGTTTTGCACAAAATTGCTAAAAAACCGATTAGCGATTTTTAATCACGATTAGCACTAAATTAGCATATAACTAATCATAAAAACTTAAAAATTGCATAATTCTATAAATTACCCTATTTTAGAATTTTCCATAATTTTTCTAAAATTTTTCCCATTTATTTGTATTTAATAATACCAAAATATTAAAATATTCAATAAAATAATATTAAATTATAAAAATTCCCAAAAATAATATTTTATTTTTTTGAAATGTTACAATTATACTGAGCTAGGGTACGTTGGTTTCGCTCTATCTTATAACTGTTATACGTCCGAGCAGGAAATAGGGGAATATCCGGATTCCCATGCCACCCAATCGAAGAAAGTGCATGTTGATAAATTTTCTTCGGATGTGTTCATTACCGAGAACTGTTTCTCAGTATCCTCTACGTCCTTGGTATAAGATACCGGATCAGGATCCCACATATGTAGGAGTTACATGGGCTACAGAAAGGTAGAGAATTGAGAATGGGTAATATGTCTCTAAGTGTTAGAAAATGGTGCAATTGTTGTAGCCAAACCAGTCGGCAAATATCAACTTGTATTACCAAATGGTAAATACATTGATTCTGAACAAATGTTATTACATACCGAACCTGATATACAACATTACATCAGATTCTTTATTAAGTTAAAGAAGGATATAATTCTGTATAGGGGATAATGTTGTGAACATTTTCCTGAATCAAGAGTTGATTGGATCAGGCACGTTATATAATAGCATATACGTTCTAAATCAAACTACAGTTCAAAGTATCTAGAACACACACGAGAGGAGTAGTTTAGAAATGAACGAATCCTTCTTGAGGCATTGTAGACTAGGTCATATCAATACGACATGACCAGCTAAGTTACATAAGGATGAATATAAGAATTTTTTCGAATTTTCATCTTATTCTACTTGCCAGTCTTGTCTCAAAGGTAAAATGACCAAATCTCCGTTTACAAGAAACAGAGAAAGAGTTATTGAACTCTTAGGATGGATACGTGATGATGTATACGGTCCTATGTCTAGAAATAGCAAGGTTGGTTTTTCGTACTTCATTATATTTACTGATCATCTCTCGAGATTCGGACATATGTTCCTGTTGAAACAAAAGTCTGAAACTTTTGAGAAATTCAAGGAATATAGGATTGAAGTTGAGAACCAAATGGGTAGAAGTCTTAAGTCCTTCGATGAGATCGAGGAGTAGAATACAAGGCACGGCGTTCCTGGATTTTCTAAAAGGAGAATGCGATTCTCTCCCAACTTGCTCCTTCGAGTACACCACAGCACAACGGTGTATTGGGGCGGAGGTATCGCACCCTATGAGATATAGTGCGCTATATGATGAGTACTGCTGAGTTACCTGTTTTCTTTTGGGTGTTATGCACTTGAGAAGCTGCATACCTATTGAATGGGGTTCCGTCGAAATCGGGGCCTTCCACTATATATGAGATATGGTGTGGGAAGAGACCATGTCTTAAACGAGTTAAGATATGGGGTTGTCCGGCCTATGTTGAAAGACAGAATCTGGACAAGCTCGAGGCAAATTCAGTTCTGTGTAAGTTTGTTAGGATATCCCAAACTTTTGGAAGGGTATATCTTTTATCTAACTGAGGAGCAAAATGTGTTTTGTTTCACAGCATGCCACCTTTTTATAAAAGGAATTTCTTGTGAAGATATTTGTGGTCATGAGGTAGAACTGGAAGCAGTTCCAGCTAGACAAACTAACAGTTGATGATTTGTTAGAACCAAAGGATTCAATAGTCTCCAACGAACCTCAGCCTCTCCGCGAATCTGATAGGGTTTCTCATCCACTTGAGAGATACTACGGTATTCTTGGTAACAATGGGAGAGAGGATTGCATCATTGTAGATGATGGCCCAACTAGGTTCAGGCAGGCCATCACAAGTGGAGACTTTGTGAAATGGCTGGATGCTATGCGATCAAAGATGGAATCCATGTATACCAACAAAGTATGACTTTGAATGTTGCACCTGAAGGGATAAAACCCATTGGGAGCAAATGGATCTTGAGAAGATTCTTGGTGTAAATGGAAAAGTTAAGACTTTCAAAGCTATGCTTAAATCCATCAGGATCAATATGCGCATCGCGGAGTTGGAACATCTGTTTTGATGTGGTAGTCAAAGAGTTTGACTTCATCAAAATGGTAGATGAACCTTGTATATACAAGTAGGTTGTAGAGAGTAAGGTTGTATTCCACGTATTGTACGTAGATGACATACTCTTGATAGGAAATGGTTTCCTATGCTACACTCAGTCAAGCTCCTCTTATCATGGGGATTCTCAATAGAAGATCTGGATGATACCTACTACATCTTGTGGATTATGATCTATGGTGATAGATCTGAGTGGATGTTGGGAATGTCTCAAATCCAGGTACATAAACACCATACTAAAGGGGTTTAGTATGGAGGATTCTAAGCGTGGTGGTTCGCCCACTTACTCATGAATCACTCTTTCCAAAAAGATGTCTTCCAAGACTGATTTGGAGAGAGCTCGCGTGCAAGGGATACCATATGCTTCGACACTAGGATCTATCATTTATGCGATGTTATGTACCAGACCAGATGTAGATGACTCACTAGGTGTAGTGATCAGGAATCAATCGGATCTTAGGAGAATCACTGGATAGCTGTAGAGAACATTCTTAAGTACTTGAGAAGCACTAAAAGAAAGTTTTTCGTTCGAGCTTCTAGAGTGATAAGGATGACTGAGAGTTAGTCACAGACATTGTCTTTACCCTTAAGGAGGGACGGTATGTTGGAAGAATTCCAAGCTAGATACCGTGACATACTAGACAATAAAGGCTGAATACATTGCTACCAAGGATGCAGCCAAAGTGGCTGTCTAGATATTTCTTGTTCATGAGATGAACAAGGTTCTTACTATTGAGCGTCTAATAACTGTTATTGTGACAACAATAGAGTTGTGGCTTTGGCCTAGGAACACCGGTCCCATCAGCATTCCAGACATATTCTGAGGCAAGTATCACCTGATCAGGGAGATGGTTGATCTCCAAAGGATCGAGGTCAGGAGAGTTTGTACTAAGGATAACACGGCGGATTCACTCACAAAGGCCTTTCCCCTAGAGAGACATCTATAGGATGGTTGAGTATGAGATACTACAACCACGCTATATTGTTGGGTATTGGATACTGCAATAGATGGACTTAGTTCAAGTAGGAGATTGTTAGTTATATGTATGCCCTAGAGGCCATTACTGTACATGTGATGTATATTGTAGTGTATACTTGGACATATATAGGGAGGACTTTCTTGCTCGACATGATAGTATGCTATCTGGTTGCACTTTATCTTAATATGTACACTTATTGTCTCTCTATTACATGTTGATAAAGCCCTTAGGATGAGTACTTGACTACCATGATTATGATGCAGATCATATAAGTGGGTAAAGGGTAGTCGGTAATTACATCCTTCAAATGTTCCTAGTGTTAGTGTATATGCCCTAGAGGCCATTACTGTATCATACTAGTTTGTATATTACTTAATGGATGCTTGGGATATTCACCTTGTATATACAATCTTGCTCAAAATAGTAGTATGCTACTTGGTTTGTTTCTACTTCAATGTGTACTTGTGTTTATTTCAGTATATCACTTATACGCATTAGTGGAGCCCTTAGGATCTTTGCTTGATTACCAGCGTTGTGATGGCAGTCACACAAGTGGGGGCTGGGTAATCTATAGGCACATCCTTATACAGGTCCCTAGTCGCAGGACTATCGAGACGGGGCATCGATACTCCGGAGTAGACTAGCGTATGCGCTTCTCATCCCAGTGTGGGAGATGGTCTGTCCCACAGCCATCAGTACGTCGTACTGGAGATAGTATACGGGTGCTCGTTGGGTTACGAGTACACTGGACAGGACTCGTAGGGAACTGACAGGTTGGTATTATACCTATCGTCAGTTATCAGTTCCCAGGTGACATGAGTACAGCTTAGTCCGCTGACTTGACACTGGCACTTCGCCTCAAGTGTGTTCCCACTGCATTTTGATCACTACCCTACCACGGCTCAAAGGAGTCGTGCAAACAGGTGGTGGTTGGGTGCAGTCCCGAAGCACTTGGAGGCAGTGACGGTTAGACAGGATTCGTCTCTCCCGGTATTGGGGGTTGACATCGCGCTGTGTCTAGGAGAGCCATTACACGAGTAGTCCCTGGCCAGGGCAAACGAGATATACTGGTAGGTTTCCAGTGTTATCTCAGGGTGTTTTGGGCTTCGCTCCGGCACGACTTGTACCGCTATTGGGGGACTGACGTTTACCACCCCCTAGGCCCGCCATGCGATGTATCAGACGAACAGACCGGACTGTACGGAGACTGTCACATTCAGACTCAGTAGGAGTTCAGATGGGGTTTCACCTCGTCAGCCTTCTTGTCGGCATCTACCTGGGGACCGTTACGCACAGCTAGTGCCGCTTGCGGTCTGTGGTTAAACCCACTGCCAGCGTAGTGTCGAGTCTTTAGAGTCCCACACAGAGGGTATTCGCCTCTGGGCAAAACAGAGTAGAGGTCGCATGGTTTTGCGACAGGGTTCGTTCTCATCCGCGCACTTGTGCACGTTTGGAGTCCGGACGGATTATACTGGCAGGCTCTGGTTTGAGCCAGATACTGGTATGTGTTTTGGGGTTGCTTTTATATCTTGGTATTCTTGTTTTTCGGAACGAGAATGCAGGTGTGTATGCACAGTTGCTTGAGGAGGAGAATGAGGTTTTTCATTAGGGTTTCGGAACGGGTGCGTATGCACAGTTGACAGTCTTTATTTTCCAAACCCTAATGGATTTATTTATTATCTATTAATAATAATAATTAAATGAGAATTATGTTATGGTTGTTCTTTGTTGACTTGTTGACCTTGGTTGACTTGTTGACCATTGACCACTTTCATGCCTTCAAAAGTCTTCCTTGATTTATGCTTACATTTTTAAATGAAGCATGGTTGTGGTCATTCCAAACACTACCATCAACTATTCTCATTTTCAATTATTATCATTTAGATAATATTATTCTTTTGCATTATGGTTGCAAGAAGAGAAAATAATAGCTGATTCTATCATTCTCATTCTCTCTCCTCTCTTCATCTTCTTCTTCCTCTAGCAAAGAGAAACCTTCTCATGAGTTGAGAATCATTCTCTTTTAAAACAAAAGCAACCCTTAGACACTCTCTCTACTCACTCTAGGATCAAGGGTTTAGCAAGCCGGCGATTCTAGTTCACTCCAAGTTCGAGAAAGAGCCCAAAGGTCGAGCCTTCGAGGTGGATCCATCTTCGACGGAAGAAGGCGACAAGAGAAGAGAACCATCAACCTCCACAAAGTTTGAAGAAGAAGGAGTTCAAGTTTATGTATAACCATCCCTATCCGAGTAGCTAACTCCTTTTAGCGTAATTGCTAGTTTAGTTTAGACACGATCCCGACCTTGTTTAGTCCATGTTGCCTCTTGCACTAAAAATTTGATTTTTATACCGTTTCCGCCTCCCCGTAAGAACCGGGGGTCGCAATATGGACTTACAGTGGTATCAGAGCCTAACTAAACTTAAACTAGCTAGGTAGTAAAGTGTAACGAAGTTCGGAACCGAAAAAAATCACAAAACCGGAAAACTACAAAAACTGAGTTTCTGTTGAAATTTTTTCTGGTCCAAATGAAAAACTTTATACTCCAAAATTCGTCTCAGGGTTTTGTTAGAACACCCATGAAAAACGATTCACCAATTCGTCTAAAGCGCCGCGCTTCCGCCGCATGACCCTTCTTGGCCGCCGCGGAAGCGCCGCGGTTTGTTTTCTTTAGTGCGTCGTTTTTCGTGCAGTGTGTGTCTGTGTTGGTTTTGGGATTTTTAAAATATATTATATGTGCCCAGATTTTGCAGAAAAGAAATTTCCTTTTGGGGTCCTATAATTCCGTATTTTTTTCCGAACTTCACTACACTTTGACTATGATGGTTATATCTGTGATGTTTGCTTGTATTGAACGTCGGCTAATCGCTATAAGACGATTAGTCGGGGTTATACAAGATCTGTAATGTGCTGGAATGTGTATATAAATATGTTGGATTGTCGCGGGTGAATAGCCGGGGGTTGTGAGACGAGAGTTTTCTTTTCTTGCAATTCATTGTAAATGTAAATTGATGTAATTATATTATTTGTTTGGCCGCACAACCGGGTCGGGGTTGTAGCCGTCATTGTATAATTCTTTTTACTGTTTTTGCTCCTAGGATAGACCCATGGAGGGGTGCACAAACTACCGAGGACTTGGCGGGTAGTTTGCCGCACCCGTAGGGGTCTTGGGTGGGGATTTGGCTATTCACCGCGACCGTGTTATCTGTTTTTGTTACAGGCTCGTACAAATTACAGATTGCTAGTATATCCAATGTATTTATCTGTGATCTGAAATGTCTATCATTGCTTTCTATTTAGGCGTTGCTTATGTTTTACAGACGCGCTAGCCCAGCCCCCGCTCTGTCGTTAGTTAAGTAACCTAACGGGTAATGACGGGGCCCCGTGGCGAATGCGAATGGCATAAGCGTACGTCATATTTTGGTTGTTTTCTGCAATGGTAGGATTAAATGATGGGACGCATTAAAAGTACTAATGCAAGAATATCACGCATTAAAAGAACTAATGCAAGATAATAAACCAAGTTTAAGTCGATGGAACACTTTCGAAAAACCACTCGGTTCTTTTCAAAACTAACTTTTAAATGCGGAGATTGAGCCACTCCTTCTAAAAGCTATCTCGTTCCATCGATTAAATCAAGTTCACTACGTTCACGGTTTCGCCAAAACCATTCGTAGCCCTCCGTCGTTTCGTATGAATATTCAATAGTATTCAAGCTGTGTTTGTTGACCTTCGTCAAGGCATAGTGATTGGTAGCTATTGGGTGTTCATATGTAGCATAGATAGATGCGTTGGTTTGGGACACTCGCATTACCTTGTTGACCTTCGTCAAGGGTATATACGGGTGGATTCAAATTAACCTGGATAATGACGGGCAGAACTTGACATGTGACTTATGATTTGTTGACCTTCGTCAAGGTCATAAGAGCATGGGGCAAAAATCCACATCGGGAGTTTCATAAGTACTGAAACTTGCTAGATTTGCATACCATTTGGAGTGTGGTGATTCTGGTAGGATTCCTTCAGTTTCGTCACGCGATGATATTTGGATCCCGATCCTACTGTGAGTATATGCTACTCCTCGGGAAATTTCTCACTTAACGATCAATGCTATAAACCTAGTAGGTGCCTAGAAAGGTGTTAGCGGGGTTACGCCCCCAGGGAAAAGAGGTTCTTTAATTAAGGAACTTCGCGAAAGCGTTGGAAAACCTCCCTCGAAGTACCGACACTGGCCTGGCTGAACGGTTAAGCAAGTATTGTACGGTGGGATTGATCCTGACTAATTCTTCCTTTATGGTTTGAGGAGGGATTCGAGAAACAGTGGGAGCCATCCTGTTTAGACAAACTAAAAACCACTCTAAACTTGCAAGAGCATCATGCTGAGTGTTTCTTCTTCTCTCTCCTAATTGCAGCGACCAATCAACATGACTGGACTTAAGTTACTCCTAGATAAAAACAAGCTGACAGGGCCAAACTACAAAGATTGGCTCAGGAATGTCAAGATAGCAATCACTTATGACAAGCTGGGGTATCTTCTTACCACCAAAGTTCCCCCTGTCCCTGGTCCAACTTCCAGTATCGCGGATAAGGAAATCCGCAATACTTGGGAGATTGATAGCGCGAAGGCCAAGTGCCTCCTGCTTGCCTCGATGGACAACGAACATCAGAGGAGGCATGAGAATATGGACATGGAGTCCATATTGCTCCATACAAAAGAACTGTATGGAGAGCAATCACGTATCGCAAGATACGAAGCGTCGAAAAAGTTGTTTTCGACAAAGATGGCCGTCGGATCATCAGTAGCCGAGCACGTGCTAAAGATGATCGGCTACATTGAGGAGCTCGCTGACCTAGGGATCACATTGGAGAGTGAGCTATATACGGATATAGTTCTCCAGTCCCTTCCTTCCACTTACGCCCAGTTTATACTGAACTTCAACCTACAAGAAAAAGAGGTTGAACTATCAGAGCTCCTCAACATGCTGAGGAGCGCAGAGGGCACCCTACAGAAAAGTAGGGATACATCCACTTTGTTTGTAGGAGGATCATCTTCTTCTAGGTCCAAGGCGAAAGCCAAGGGAAAGAAGAAGAAGGCCCCCGCCAAACCAAGGGGCGGTGTTAGTAAAGTGGATACGAAGGGAAAAGGTAAAGCAACAAAGATAGCGGGGAAGCTTGTGGATAAGGAAGAATGCTTCTTTTGTCATAAGAAAGGACACTGGAAGAATGATTGCAGGGCCTGGAAGGCCAGAACACAGGAATTGAAGCAGGTTGCAGCTTCAGCTTCAGGTGTGTATGTTATTGAAAACTGTCTTTCAATAAACTCTACTTCCTGGGTATTGGATACCGGATCAGGATCTCATATCTGTAATTCTTTGCAGGCGTTGAGAAACCGTAGGGATTTGAAGGCAGGTGACATGACCCTCAGAGTTGCGAACGGAGCTAGCATGGATGCTAAAGCCGTGGGGGACTATCACCTGGGAATGTCAGATGGACATGTTTTGGTTTTGCGTAATTGCTTTTTTGTACCCAACGCAACTTGTAATATCATTTCTGTATCTTTAGTTTCTAAAGAAGGTTATGAATTTGCGTTTGTAAGTAATGTTGTAAACATTCACCTTAATCAAGTATTGATTGGGTCAGGTACTCTGAGTAATGGTATATACGTGTTAAACCAACCACAGATTTTCAACGTCCAGAATACACACAAAAAAAAGTCTCCAGAAATAAATCAGACTTTCTTATGGCATTGTAGATTGGGTCACATCAATGAGAGAAGGTTGACTGAGTTGCATACAGAAGGATATTTGAATGCGTTCGAATATCAATCATATGCCACTTGTCAATCTTGTCTCAAAGGAAAGATGACAAAGACTCCGTTTACTGGACATGGAGTAAGAGCGAGCGAGCTCTTAGGACTCGTACACAGTGACGTGTGCGGTCCAATATCTACACATGCCCGAAGCGGACATTCTTACTTCATTACTTTTACGGATGACTTCTCAAGGTACGGTTATGTCTTCTTAATGAAACATAAGTCCGAGGCCTTTGGAAAATTCCAGGAGTATAAGAATGAAGTAGAGAAACAGACCGGCAAAAGTATTAAGATTCTAAGATCGGATCGAGGTGGAGAATACTTAAGTGCCGAATTCCTGGACTATTTAAAAGAGAACGGAATTCTCTCTCAGCTTACTCCTCCATACACCCCGCAACATAACGGTGTATCGGAGAGACGGAACCGCACCCTATTGGATATGGTGCGGTCCATGATGAGTAACGCTGAGTTACCGCGATCATTCTGGGGGTATGCACTAGAATCAGCCGCATACCTTTTGAACCGAGTTCCCACTAAGACTGTGCCTACCACGCCATTTGAGATGTGGTGTGGGAAGAGACCCCATCTTAATCACATTAAGGTATGGGGAAGTCCAGCTTTTGTCAAAAAGCAGCATGCGGACAAGCTCGAGGCACGCTCAGTACTGTGCAAGTTTGTGGGATATCCAAAGAATTCCAAGGGATATTTCTTCTACTGTGAAGAGGAACAAAAAGTTCTTGTTTCTCGTCATGCCCACTTTCTAGAACACCAGTTCATAGAAAAAGAAATAAGTGGGAGCGCAGTAGAGCTGGAAGAAATTCCAGAACCACAGACTGTTACTGAAAGTTTGGTGGAACCAGAAGGTTCAACAGAACAGGACATTCCTACGCCGCTCCGCAGGAGTAGTAGGCAGTCTCATCCGCCCGAGAGATACTACGGTTTTCTCATAGACGGGGATCGAGAGGATTGCATCATAGATTATGATGAGCCTACTAGCTTCCAGCAGGCCGTTCAGAGCGTTGACTCAGTGAAATGGCTGGATGCAATGCGGACCGAAATGGAGTCCATGTACACCAACAAGGTATGGACGTTGGACATTGCTCCAGACGGGGTAAAACCCGTAGGATGCAAGTGGATCTTCAAAAGGAAGATTGGTGTAGATGGACAGGTTGAGACCTATAAAGCTAGGCTGGTAGCAAAGGGTTTTCGTCAAAGACCTGGCTTGGACTACGACGAAACCTTTTCTCCAGTAGCCATGCTGAAATCCATTCGGATTCTTCTTGCCATTGCTGCCTTCCACGATTATGAGATCTGGCAAATGGACGTAAAGACAGCTTTTCTAAATGGAAATTTAGAGGAGTGTGTCTATATGGACCAGCCAGAGGGTTTCATTCAGAGTGGGAGCAGCGGAAAGGTGTGCAAGTTGCTTAAGTCCATCTATGGACTAAAGCAGGCATCGCGGAGTTGGAACATCTGCTTTGATGAGACAGTCAAAGAATTTGGCTTTATCAAAAATCCAGATGAACCATGCATCTATAGTAGATTTGTAGCGAGAACTGTAGTATTCCTCGTTTTATACGTGGATGACATTCTCTTGATAGGAAATGACATTCCTATGCTACAATCTGTCAAGGGGTTCTTGTCACAAAGGTTCTCCATGAAAGACCTGGGTGATGCCTCATACATCCTGGGGATCCGGATCCATCGTGATAGATCCAAGAGGATATTGGGACTTTCTCAGTCCAGGTACATCGACACCATAGTGAAAAGATTCAGTATGGAAGATTCCAAGCGCGGTAACCTACCGGCTTGTCACGGGATCACCCTCTCTAAAGAGATGTCTCCCAAGACTGATTTGGAGAGGGATCGCATGTCTATTATACCCTACGCTTCTGCGGTAGGCTCTATAATGTATGCGATGTTGTGTACCAGACCGGATGTAGCTTATGCACTGAGTGTAGTAAGCCGGTATCAGTCAAACCCTGGGGAGAAACACTGGATAGCAGTAAAGAACATTCTCAAGTACCTGAGAAGGACTAAGGAGATGTTCTTGGTGTATGGCGGAAAAGACCTCCAGATCGAGGCCTTTGCTGACTCCAGCTTCCAGAGTGACAAGGATGATTCCAAGTCCATGTCGGGTTTTGTCTTCACCCTCAATGGAGGGGCGGTGTGTTGGAAGAGTTCCAAACAGGAAACCGTTGCAGACTCGACGATGGAAGCGGAATACATCGCTGCATCTGATGCCGCAAAAGAAGCTGTCTGGATGAGGAAGTTCTTGAAAGAACTTCAGGTGGTTCCGTCCATTGTTGACCCAATACCTCTGTATTGCGACAACAACGGGGCTATAGCTTTAGCGAAGGAACCCAGGTCCCATCAGAGATCCAGGCACATCTTGAGGCGGTATCACCTGATCAGGGAGATCGTGGATCGCAAGGAGATCGAGGTTCGGAGGGTTGCTTCAGAAGAGAACACTGCAGATCCATTCACCAAGGCCCTACCCCAGACTCAGTTCGAGCGGCTGATCGAGATGATAGGTCTTCGATACGCCAGTACATGGCCTTAGTGCAAGTGGGAGATTGTTAGTGTATATGCCCTAGAGGCCATTACTGTATCATACTAGTTTGTATATTACTTAATGGATGCTTGGGATATTCACCTTGTATATACAATCTTGCTCAAAATAGTAGTATGCTACTTGGTTTGTTTCTACTTCAATGTGTACTTGTGTTTATTTCAGTATATCACTTATACGCATTAGTGGAGCCCTTAGGATCTTTGCTTGATTACCAGCGTTGTGATGGCAGTCACACAAGTGGGGGCTGGGTAATCTATAGGCACATCCTTATACAGGTCCCTAGTCGCAGGACTATCGAGACGGGGCATCGATACTCCGGAGTAGACTAGCGTATGCGCTTCTCATCCCAGTGTGGGAGATGGTCTGTCCCACAGCCATCAGTACGTCGTACTGGAGATAGTATACGGGTGCTCGTTGGGTTACGAGTACACTGGACAGGACTCGTAGGGAACTGACAGGTTGGTATTATACCTATCGTCAGTTATCAGTTCCCAGGTGACATGAGTACAGCTTAGTCCGCTGACTTGACACTGGCACTTCGCCTCAAGTGTGTTCCCACTGCATTTTGATCACTACCCTACCACGGCTCAAAGGAGTCGTGCAAACAGGTGGTGGTTGGGTGCAGTCCCGAAGCACTTGGAGGCAGTGACGGTTAGACAGGATTCGTCTCTCCCGGTATTGGGGGTTGACATCGCGCTGTGTCTAGGAGAGCCATTACACGAGTAGTCCCTGGCCAGGGCAAACGAGATATACTGGTAGGTTTCCAGTGTTATCTCAGGGTGTTTTGGGCTTCGCTCCGGCACGACTTGTACCGCTATTGGGGGACTGACGTTTACCACCCCCTAGGCCCGCCATGCGATGTATCAGACGAACAGACCGGACTGTACGGAGACTGTCACATTCAGACTCAGTAGGAGTTCAGATGGGGTTTCACCTCGTCAGCCTTCTTGTCGGCATCTACCTGGGGACCGTTACGCACAGCTAGTGCCGCTTGCGGTCTGTGGTTAAACCCACTGCCAGCGTAGTGTCGAGTCTTTAGAGTCCCACACAGAGGGTATTCGCCTCTGGGCAAAACAGAGTAGAGGTCGCATGGTTTTGCGACAGGGTTCGTTCTCATCCGCGCACTTATGCACGTTTGGAGTCCGGACGGATTATACTGGCAGGCTCTGGTTTGAGCCAGATACTGGTATGTGTTTTGGGGTTGCTTTTATATCTTGGTATTCTTGTTTTTCGGAACGAGAATGCAGGTGTGTATGCACAGTTGCTTGAGGAGGAGAATGAGGTTTTTCATTAGGGTTTCGGAACGGGTGCGTATGCACAGTTGACAGTCTTTATTTTCCAAACCCTAATGGATTTATTTATTATCTATTAATAATAATAATTAAATGAGAATTATGTTATGTTGTTCTTTGTTGACTTGTTGACCTTGGTTGACTTGTTGACCATTGACCACTTTCATGCCTTCAAAAGTCTTCCTTGATTTATGCTTACATTTTTAAATGAAGCATGGTTGTGGTCATTCCAAACACTACCATCAACTATTCTCATTTTCAATTATTATCATTTAGATAATATTATTCTTTTGCATTATGGTTGCAAGAAGAGAAAATAATAGCTGATTCTATCATTCTCATTCTCTCTCCTCTCTTCATCTTCTTCTTCCTCTAGCAAAGAGAAACCTTCTCATGAGTTGAGAATCATTCTCTTTTAAAACAAAAGCAACCCTTAGACACTCTCTCTACTCACTCTAGGATCAAGGGTTTAGCAAGCCGGCGATTCTAGTTCACTCCAAGTTCGAGAAAGAGCCCAAAGGTCGAGCCTTCGAGGTGGATCCATCTTCGACGGAAGAAGGCGACAAGAGAAGAGAACCATCAACCTCCACAAAGTTTGAAGAAGAAGGAGTTCAAGTTTAGGTATAACCATCCCTATCCGAGTAGCTAAATCTCTTTAGCTTAGTTTGCTAGTTTTAGTTTAGGTAACGATCCCGACCAAGTCTAGTCCATGTTGCCTCTTGTACTAAAAATTTGATTTTTATACCGTTTCCGCCTCCCCGTAAGAACCGGGGGTCGCAACGTGGACTTACACCTAGTTGTGGGAGCATCGAGACAAGGCATCGATACTCCAGAGCAGACTAGCGTATACACTTCTCGGCCCATATGATGGGCGATGGATGATCCCACATCCATTGTTGTTTGACATCAGAGAAGGTATACGGGTACTCAGTGGAGACTGGGTACACGGAACGGACTCACCGAAAACTCTTGATGGTATTATACCTATCGTCAGATAGCAGTTCTCTGGTGACATTGGTACAGCTTAGTCTGTAGACCTGAGATCGTCATAGAGTCTTGTGTGATTCCCACTGTGCTTTGATTTCCACCATACCACGGTCAAGAGATCGTACAAAAAGGTGGTTTTTGGGTACAGTCCCGAGTCACATGGAGGCAATGAGCGATAGGAGGGGTTTCGTCTCTCCCGGTATTGGGAGTTGATGTTGCGCTATACTCGATTGGCCATAACAGGAAATCCCTGGCCAGGGTTGCTGAGATCTACCGGTAAGTGTTATCAGCAGTTTCTCGAACTGTTATGGACCTTATATCGGCATGACTTATCAGGCTATTGGGGTCTGATGTTATACTACCCCCAGGCTGTTGATATGCGACATATCAGACGAAGAGACCGGACTGTACGGTAGTGTTACTGATTGGATTCGCTGGAGTATGAGTAGGTTTGCTTGTTGATCTTTTGATCGCTCAATACCCGGGTGGCCGTTACGTTCAGCAGACCGCTTGCGGCTTGTGGGTTTTTGATATGATCATCACCGACTGCCGGCATATTGACGAGTCTTTAAAGTCCTACACAGAGGTTTCCTGGTTTATGCGAAACGGAGTAGGAGAACATATGTGGTATGTGCGGGACATAGATTAATGTGCGTATGTGATACCGCATTCTATTCTCATGACTTATGACATTGGTCGATTATATATGATATAGCCGGGTTATCGGATCAAGTGTTGATTCGATAAGTTGTTGCATTTGATATTAGTCGGTTATACAGAATATAGCCGGATTATTAAATCAAGAGTTGATTTAATAATTTAATGTATAATTATATATTTGATATATTACATTACATTAACTAATATTAGTTCACTTAAGTATTCATTTTTCTCACTTATGATACATTGATATATATATGTGATATATGTTAAATGTATTGTTTTCTTTTGGCACAAAATATATATGTGATATATTTTGTTGTGTCATGCAAGATTACACATGCAACATATTTGTATGAGTCTCACACCATGCTAGGTTAATGCTAAGGTTTTATTAGTTTTAAGTAATTCAAACATTTGGAATTAGTCATGGATGAGCTTAGAGAAGCTAGTAGAACATTGACTTAGTCCACTTGTTTGTCTAGCTTAAGATATTTGTTAACCCAACTCTTAACCTTTAGCCTTGGTTTATTCTCTACAAGGGTTTGGCATGGCATATACCAACCATGGTTGCATTTCTAACCTCATCAGATTATTTCTCTTCATCACTTTCATTTTCATCTTCTTCTTGCTTTTTGAAGCACTCTTGATTTTCATGAATTGATGAAATTGAGTGAGAATATAAAAACTAAAGTGAGCCCACTTCCTACTTCATCATCCTCTATTATTAGCCATTTAGTTTAGGTGTTTGCTTCACTAATTACACCATTAGTGAAGAGGTAGCATGAGCTCGAGTCTCCTCGATGTAGATCATCTTCGGCCTCGAAGACATTGAGCAAGGTTGTTCTTTTCTTCAAGTGAACCCTCTATAGAGTCCGGGAGTTCACCATTCGCAGCGAAGGGATTACCACATGGAGCTTTAGAACTGAAGGACCGGTCTACAAAAGTTGTATTCCGCATTGACTTTGTATGTAAAGTTGTTTACATATCGTTTCGTTTAAAACTCTAGTTCAGATTCTAGGGTTAGGGTTCTTTAGAACGGCAAAAATTTAAAAATAGCATGGACGATGCCTCCCGAAACCTTGCTACTGCGCTAAGAAACCCTACAGACTATGTTTCTTTATTTGATCACTATACTTGCTCCAGATTAGCCTGCACACTTGCACACCAAAAATATCAAAAATAACAATTTTTTTTTATATATTTATTTATATATATATATACACACATAAAAATATTAACCTGAATAACAAGAAAGAACTACGTTACTGTCTCTCCGGCAACGGCGCCATTTGATTGTTGCAGAAACTCGCATTCCGCTTGTTCTGTTTGTTCTACTTACCGCAATCAAGACGGTGTCGCTTTGCAGCTAGCCGGTTGAGCACGGGTCAATCCGCAGGGAGATGGTTGTATGTTCGTTCTGTTAGGTTACGGCAGCGCCGCGGCCATCAATCCATGGTCAAATGCGAAAAAAAACTATTCAAACTTGGCGCTACCACAACCAATTACCCGGATCGTGTTATTAACCCCATACTAGCAAACTGTAAAGCGAGTTTAGAGATTATACCGATCGATCCGTGTCCTTCGGTCTTCAATCTCTGTGTAGGGTTCCTAGGCACTCTCAAGAGGTCTCACAAGGTTTCAGCCATGCCAATTTAAAATTTAACGGTGCCAAGAAACCCTAAACTACGGATCGTTGGCTAAAAATCTAGGCGAAAATGAAACAAGTTAACAACTTAACTAAAGTTTAAACGGAAATACAACCTTTGTAGATCCGGTGCTCCACCTCCATAGCTCCGCAACGAAGTCCCCTCGCTGTCCAAATGAATTCCCGGGCTCTAGCATCGGCTTCGTCGGAGAAATGGCGAGCTAGGTCGTCGATGTCCATGCCGAAGATGATCTACGTCGAGGCATCGCTAGATCAAGCTCCAACTTCACCAAGTCTAGAAAACTTGTGAAGGAAACACACTCTACTACTTGGCAAGAGGTAGAGGATGAAGAAATAGGAAGTGGGTAGACTTTAGAATTGGATTTCTCACTCATTTCATCAATCCACCATTGATGAAGTCAAGTTTCTTCATCTTGAAGAAGAAGAAGAAGAAGATAATCTTATGATAAGTTTTATAATAAGAATAATAAAATTATTCTTATCATAATCTTAACCATGGTAATGTGTAGAGAGTTAATCAGGGTTGAATGGAATGGTTAGGGTTAAGCATGAGACAAAATGGTCACTTGGTCAAAGTCTTCATGAAGCTTCATAATGAAACAAAATTAGCCACCATTTTCTCTTTATGCCTTTTTATTTATTTCTAAAATGAATAAATAGATAAATAAATGAGAAAAGGAAATAAAACCCTAATCATAAGTTTAACCATGGTTTAATTCCATACACTTAACCAAGTAAACATGTATCATCAAACAAGATACAATCAAGTGCATGAAAGTATATCACATATACAATGTGTACATCCGAGTGAGAATATCCATTTAAAGTGAACCAATACAAGTTAATGCAAAGTAATATATCAAATATATAATTATACATTAAATCATTAAATCAACACTTGATTTAACGATCCGGTTATATCGCATATAACCGACTAGTATCCAATGTATCGGCTTATCGAATCAACCCTTGATTCGATAACTAGGTTATATCGCATACAACCAATCGATACATTCATCGCGAGAATGAAATACGGTATCACATACACGCATTATTCTCGGTCCCGCACATATCTCATATGCGCTCCTATTTCGTTTCGCTTGAGCCAGGAAACCTCTGTGTAGGACTCTAAAGACTCGTCAATACACCGGCAACAGGTGATGATCATATCAAACACCCACAAGCCGCAAGCGGTCTGCCAAACATAACGGCCACCCGGGTATTGAGTGATCAGAAGATCGACGAGCAAGCCCGCTTACACTCCTGTGAATCCAACCAGTAACACTTACCATACAGTCCGGTCTGATCGTCTGATATGTCGCATATCTCGCCTAGGGGTGGTAAACGTCAGACCCCAATAGCTCGATAAGTCGTGTCGATATGAGGTCTATAACAATTCGAGAAACTACTGGTAACACTTACCAGTAAATCTCAGCAACCCTGGCCAGGGATTTCCGGTTATAGCCAATCGAACACAGCGCAACATCAACTCCCTATACCAGGAGAGACGAATCACCTCCTATCGCTCATTGCCTCCATGTGACTCGGGACTGTACCCAAAAACCACCGTTTTGCACGCCCTCTTGGACGTGGTAAGATGGAAATCAAAGCACAGTGGAAACCACACAAGACTCTATGACGATCTCGGGTCAACAGACTACTCTGTACCAGTGTCACCAGAGAACTGCCATCTGACGTAAGGTATAATACCATCTGGGAGTTCTCGGCGAGTCCGTCCAGAGTACGCAGTCTCTACTGAGCACCCGTATATCATCTCTGATGTCAAACACCAATGGATATGGGATCATCCATCGCCCATCTGTATGGGTCGAGAAGGTATACGCTAGTCTACTCTGGTATATCGATGCCCCGTCTCGATATACCCACGACTAGGGACTTTGAAGGATGTACTTATGGACTACCATGTCCCCACTAGTATGATCCGCATCATAGTCCAGGTAGTCAAGTACACATCCTAAGGGCTTTACCAACATGTAACAGAGAGACAATTAGTATACACGTTAAGGTAAAGATCAACCAGATAGCATACTATCATGTCGAGCAAGAAAGTCCTCCCTATATATGTCCAAGCACCCACTACAATATACATTCTATGTATAGTAATGGTCTCTAGGGCATACATATAACTAACAATCTCCCACTTGCACTAGGGCCATCTGATAGCAGTGGTTGTAGTATCTCATACTCAACCATCCCATAAAAGTCTCTCTCTGGGAAAAGGCCTTTGTGAGTGGATCCGCCGTGTTGTCCTCTGAGTATACTCTCCTAACCTCGATCACCCTGGAGATCAACCATCTCCATGACCAGGTGACACTGCCTTAGAATATGTCTGGATCACTGATGGGACCGGCGTTCCTTGGCATAAGCCACAACTCCATTGTCTCACAATGGTTGGAACGTAGTTCATCTCATGAACTAATATACACCCAAACATCCTCTTTGGTAGCATCTTAAGTAGCGATGTATCCTGCCTTTATCGTCTAGTATGTCACGGTATCTAGCTTGGAACTCTTCCAACATACCGTCCCTTTACTGAGGGTAAAGACAATGCCTGCGACTGATAGTCAGTCGTCTTTATCACCCTGGAACCGTTCCAGTGATTCTCCCCAGGATCAACTGATACCATCTCACTACAGCTAGTGAGTATCCTAACATCCATTTAGATCTATCTCATAGATCCAAAACTCAGGATTTAGCAGGTATCATTTTGATCCTATGTGGAGAATCATTGTGATAAGCGGAGATTGATCGAGCGTAGCATAGGAAACTCCTTCCCTATCAAGAGTATGTTATCCACGTACTCTACGAGGATCATCACCATACTCCCTACTACCTTTTTGTATATACAAGGTTCATCTACCATTTTGATGATGTCAAACTCTTCGACTAATACATCAAAATAGATGTTCCAACTCCGCGATGCCTGCTTTATCTTATAAAGCATCTTGCACACGTTTCCGCTGCTCCCACTGTCTACGAAGCCCTCTGGCTGTGTACTTACAGACGTTCTCTTCTAAAACATCATTTAGAAAAGCAGTCATGACACCCAACCGCCAGATATCGTAGTCATGGTATGTAGCCGTGGCAAGTAGGATCTGGATGGACTTAAGCATAGTTCTTTAGAAAAAGTTTCATCATGATCCAAACCTGGTCAATGATGCAAACCTTTAACAAGTCTAGCTTTGAAAGTCTCAACTTTTCCATCTACACCAAGTAATCTTCTCAAGATATACTTGCTCCTGATGGGGATTTAACCCTTCAGATATAGCAGCCAAAGTCCATACTTTGTTGTGTACATGGATTCCATCTCAGATTACTAAGCATCCAGCCATTCTTATAGAGTCTCACTCCTGATGGCCAGCTCGAAACTAGTTCGGTCTGTAGGGTTCCTAGGAACACTAATGAGGTCTCACAAGGCATCAACCATGCCCGTTTCAAAAATTCTAGGTGCCGAGAAACCATAACACGGACCGTTGGCTAGAAATCTAGGCGAAAAGGTAAACTAGTTAACACTTAACTAAAAGAATACGGAAATACAACCTTTGTAGATCCGGTGCTCCACCTCCATAGCTCCGCAATGATGTCTCTCCGCTGTCCAAAATGAATCCCGGGATCTTGCGTCGGTTTCATCGGAGAATGGACGGGCTAGGTCATCGACGACGTGCCGAAGATGATCTACGTCGAGGCATCGCTAAATCAAGCTCCGACTTCACCAAGTCAAGAATCTTGTGAAGAAAACACACTCTACTACTTGGCAAGAGGTAGAGGATGAAGAAATAGGAAGTGGGTTCAATTTAGAATTGGATTTCTCAATCTATATCATCAATCACCATTGATGACCTCAAGGTTTTCTTCTTGAGTTCAAGGAGGAAGAAGAAGAAAATGATATGATAAGTTGATTAAAAAAGAAAAGAATAATCCATTCTTATCATAACATAACCCAAGTTAAGTGTAGATAATTGACCAAGGTTAAAGAATGGTTAGGGTTAAGGAGGTGAGACAAAAATGGTGACTTAATGAAAGCTTCATGAAGCTTCATGTTGAAAACAAAACTAGCCACCATTTTTCACTTCTTTTCCTTTTCTCATTTATCTTTTAAATGCAAATGAAAAGATAAATGAATGAATAAAAGAAAACCCTAATCATTTACTTAACCTAGGTTTAATTCATTACACTCAACAAAAAAGATATGTATCATCAAACATGATACAATCAAGTGCACAAAAATCATATCGCATATGCAATGTGCACACCCGAGTGAGAAAATCCATTTAAAGTGAACCAATACTTGTTAATGCAAAGTAATATATCAAATATATAATTATACATTAAATCATTAAATCAACACTTGATTTAACGATCCGGTCATATCGCATATAACCGACCAGTATCCTATGTATCGGCTTATCGAATCAACCTTTGATTCGATAACTAGGGTATATAGCATATAACCTAATCGATACATTCATCGCGAGAATGGAATACGGTATCACATACACGCATTATTCTCGGTCCCACACATATCTCATATGCACTCCTATTTCGTTTCGCTTGAGCCAGGAAACCTCTGTGTAGGACTCTAAAGACTCGTCAATACGCCGGCAGCGGATGATGATCATATCAAACATCCACAAGCCGCAAGCGGTCTGCTAAACGTAACGGCCACCCGGGTATTGAGCGATCTGAAGGTCGACGAGCAAGCCCGCTCACACTCCAGTGAATCCAACCAGTAACACTACCGTACAGTCCGGTCTGATCGTCTGATATGTCGCATATCTCGCCTAGGGGTGGTAAACGTCAGACCCCAATAGCTCGATAAGTCGTGTCGATATGAGGTCTATAACAATTCGAGAAACTACTGGTAACACTTACCAGTAAATCTCAGCAACCCTGGCCAGGGATTTCCTGTTATAGCCAATCGAACACAGCGCAACATCAACCCCTATACCGAGAGAGACGAATCCCCTCCTATCGCTCATTGCCTCCATGTGACTCGGGACTGTACCCAAAAACCACCTTTTTGCACGCCCTCTTGGACGTGGTAAGATGGAAATCAAAGCATGGTGGGAACCACACAAGACTCTATGACGATCTCGGGTCAACAGACTACTCTGTACCAGTGTCACCAGAGAACTGCCATTTGACGTGAGGTATAATACCATCTGGGAGTTCTCGGCGAGTCCGTCCAGTGTACCCAGTCTCTACTGAGCACCCGTATATCATCTCTGATGTCAAACACCAATGTATATGGGATCATCCATCGCCCATCTGTATGGGTCGAGAAGGTACACGCTAGTCTACACTGGTATATCGATGCCCCGTCTCGATACACCCACGACTGGGGACTTTGAAGGATGTACTTATGGACTACCATGTCCCCACTAGTATGATCCGCATCATAGTCCAGGTAGTCAAGTACAAATCCTAAGGGCTTTACCAACATGTAACAGAGAGACAAGCAGTATACACGTTAAGGTAAAGATCAACCAGATAGCATACTATCATGTCGAGCAAGAAAGTCCTCCCTATATATGTCCCAGCATCCACTACAACATACATCTAATGTACAGTAATGGCCTCTAGGGCATACATATAACTAACAATCTCCCACTTGCACTAGGGCCATCTGTAGCAGTGGTTTGAAGTATCTCATACTAAACCATCCTATAAAAGTCTCTCTCTGGGAACAGGCCTTTGTGAGTGGATCCGCTGTGTTGTCCTCTGAGTCTACTCTCCTAACCTCGATCTCCTTGGAGATCAACCATCTCCATGATCAGGCGATACTGCCTTAGAATATGTCTGGATCGCTGATGGGACCGGCGTTCCTTGGCATAAGCCACAACTCCATTGTCTCACAATGGAAGGAACGAAGTTCATCTCATGAACTATTATACACCCAGACTGCTTCTTTGGTAGCATCTTAAGTAGCGATGTATCCAGCCTTTATCGTCTAGTATGTCACGGTATCTAGCTTGGAACTCTTCCAACATACCTTCCCTTTACTGAGGGTAAAGACAATGCCTGTGACTGACACTCAGTCGTCATTATCACCCTGGAACACTTCCAGTGATTCTCCCCAGGATCAACTGATACCATCTCACTACAACTAGTGAGTATCCTAACATCTATTTAGATCTATCTCATAGATCCAAAAACCCAGGATTTAGGAGGTATCATTTTGATCCTATATGGAGAATCATTGTGATAAGCGGAGATCGATCTAGCGTAGCATAGGAAACTCCTTCCTTATCAAGAGTATGTCATCAAGGTACTCTACGAGGATCATCACCATACTCCTTACTACCCTTTTGTATATACAAGGTTCATCTACCATTTTGATGATGTCAAACTGTTTGACTACTTCATCAAAACAGATGTTCCAACTCCGCGATACCTGCTTTATCCTATAAAGCATCTTGCACACGTTTCCGCTGCTCCCACTGTCTACGAAGCCCTCTGGCTGTGTACTTATAGACTTTCTCTTCTAAAACATCATTTAGAAAAGCAGTCATGGCACCCAACCGTCAGATATCGTAGTCATGGTATGTAGCCGTGGCAAGTAGGATCTGGATGGACTTAAGCATAGCTACTTAGAAAAGGTTTCATCATTATCCACCCTTGGTCAATGAAGAAAAACCCTTAACAAGTCTAGCTTTGAAAGTCTCAACTTTTCCATCTACACCAAGTAATCTTCTTAAGATATACTTGCTCCTGATAGGGATTTAACCCTTCAGATATAGCACCCAAAGTCCATACTTTGTTGGTGTATGAGGATTCCATCTCAGTTCACTAAGCATCCAGCCATTCTTACAGAGTCCCACTCCTGATGGCCAGCTCGAAACTAGTTGGGTCATCATCTTATGATGCAATCCTCGCTCCCACTGTCATAGAGAAACCGAAGTATCTCTCAGGTGGGTGAGGAACCCTACTAGATCGGCGGAGAGGCTGAGGTTCGTTGGTAACTATTGAATGCTTTGGTTCTTTCAAATCATCAGCTGCAGTTTGTATAGCTGGAACCTTTCCAGTTCTACATTACAGACCTTGCCTCGAGCTTGTCCGGATTTTGCTTTTAGACATAGGCCGGACAATCCCAAATCTTAACTAGCTTAAGACATGGGCTCTTCCCTTTCCATATCACATATGAAGTGGTAGGCAACTGATTTGATTGGAACCCTATTCAATAGGTATGCAGCTTCTCAAGTGCATAACTCCCATAAAGGAAATAGGTAACTCAGTAGTACTCATCATAGAGCACACCATATCACATAGGGTGCTGTTGCTCCGCCCCGATATACCATCGTGTTATGGTGTATACGGAGGAGTAATGCTGATAGAGAATCTCATTCTCCTTTAGAATAGACCAGGATTTCCGTGCTCAAGTATTCTCCTCCTTGATCTCATCAAAGGACATAATACTTTTACCCGTATTTTGGTTCTCTACTTCTAACTTATATTCTGTGAATATCTCAAAAGGTTCGGACTTGTGTTTCAACAGGAACATGGGTCTGAATCTCGAAAGATCATCAAAGAATGTAATGAAGTATAAAGAACCGGTCTTGGCATGTGTAGAATGGGGACCTACATACATCAACATGTATCATCCCAAGAGTTCACTAACTCTTTCTCTGTTTCCATTAAACGGAGCTATGGTCATCTTATCTTTGTGACATGACTGGCGAGTTTCATAAGATGTAAATTCAAACTAATTTAAATATGCATCTAAATGTAACTTGAGCCAGTCGGGTCGCATTGATATGACCTAGTCTACAATGCCTCAAGAAGGATTCGTTCATTTCTGAACTCTTCCTTTTGTGTGTGTTCCGTATACTAAGAACTGTAGTTTGATTTAGAACATCAATGCTTTTAGATAACGTGCCTGAACCGATCAACTTTTGATATAGGAAATGTTCGAAACATTATCCAACAATACAAAATTATATCCTTTCTTTACTAATAAAGTGACTGATATGATTTTGTATATCAGGTTCGGTATCTAATAACATTCGTTTAGAATCAATGTATTGGTAATACAGGGTGCAGTGACCGACAGACTTGGCTGCAACACTTGCCCCGTTTTCTGCCTCATGAAACTTATTACCCGTTCTCAGTTCTCTACCTTTCTGTAGCCCTATGTAACAGATTACATATCTGGGATCCTGATCTGGTATCACATACCCAGGACGTAAAGGATACTGAGAAACAGTTCTCTGTAATGAACACACCCGAAGATGATGCATCAGCATGCACTCTCTTCGTTTGGGCGGCACGGGAATTCTGGTAATCCCCAATTTCCTGCTCTGTCTTATAACAATTATAAGTTGGAGCGGGACCAACGTTCCCCAGCTCAGTATAACAAGCGGGTTCGGTCAATTATCCGTATTATTATCTTGATTAAGGCGTGATATGGTCGCTACCTGGAGAGAGAGAGAAGAAAACACTCAGCGTGCGCTCTTGCAAGAATAGATTGGTTATTATTTTATCTAATCAGGATGGCTCCCACTACTTTTTATCAAATCTTCCTTCAAACCCTAAAAGGAAAGACTAGCCGGGATTAATTACACACTACAAGTTCGCCAATCTTTCAGCCAGGCCAGTGTCGGTACTTTGAGGGAGGTTCCCCGTGCTTTCGCACGAACCTAATTAATGTAAACCTCGTTTTCCCAGAGGCGTAACCCCGTTGGCACCTTTCTAGACACCTACTTGATCGGCTAATTGTAATGTATAAAACTCTCCCAGGAGTAACTCTTACTCGCAGCGGGTATCGGGATCCAACTATCTCATAGAAGGTATGCAATCTCATTGCAAATTTCAACACTTGAAATTCCCGATAATATTTTGCCCCTAACCTCCTATGACCTTGACAAAGGCCAACAAACCATAGGATGCTAGTCAAGTTCAACCCGTCATTTCCTGATTGAATTAAACCCACCCGCACGGCCCTTGACAAAGGCCAACAAGGTCGCACGACTACTCTAACTCAATCTGCATCATATGCATAAGCAGATAAGCACCAGTTAGCTACCGCACACTGCGCCTTGACAAAGGCCAACAAACGCAGCACGAATACTAACTACTACTTATCTGAAATGACGGAGGGCTACGACAGGTTTTTCTTAAAACCTATTGCGTAATGAACTTGATATCGTTGTAGGATCGAATGAATTTAAAAAATGGAGTGTTTTTGAGGCTTTTCTAGTTTTGCTAAAGGAGTCACTCCCGGTGAAGGGATCGTCGGTCCTTTCCTCGTCGAATGAGGTGCGGGATATATCATATATATCACTGTGCAAAGAAAAAACTCTTAAAAGCAATCAAAAGACAAACTGAGGGTGTAGCATCTGCCAGTTATTGCTAAAGGAGTCACTCCCGGTGAAGGGATCTCGGTCCTTTCCTCATCGAATAAGGTGCAGGATATATCGTATATACCGCTGTGCAAAGCAAGAACTGTAGCTACCTGTTTTATTTTGAAATTCGATTCTACAACATCTTAGGTTTCTTTTATTTCATTAATCACATTAATGAAGTCCCATCATTTAAGGTACCTAAACATCACAGATAAATACGACGTACACTTATGCCATCCGCATTCGCCTCCATGTCCCCTCGTGCACCGTTAGGTTAGGTAACTAACGGCAGAGCGGGGCAGGGCTAGCGCGGGTGTAAAACATAAGTAACGTCTATATAATATATCATATATACTATATACTGTATCTATCACAGAACATCACATGATCACATCACAGATATCGCAGCAGAAGAAACATATGAAATATTGGATATACTAGGATGTCCGTGTTTTCAATACGAGCCAGTATAAAACACGGATTCCACGGTCGCGATGAATAGCCAAACCCACACCCCTAGACCCCTACGAGAGCGGCAAGCAACCCTACCAATTCTAGAGTTAGGAGACCCGGACTCGACTCCTCGAGTTGGTCGCCCACTGGACTCCAGAACCCGGTTACTTGTGCTCCCCTCCTTGGGTCTATCCTAGTGCGGAAAAGTAAATAATATACAACAGGTGACAACTTCCGCAACCTGGAAGTGCCCCAAAAAAAAAAGAATATTACATACAAGTTTTTACATGAATGAAAATGAAAAACACTCATCTCACATAAAAACCCCTGGCTATTCAAACACGACGATCCAATATAACATATCCAGCAACACATAACATCACATGTCATCAACGTAAGTAAATATGCGCATCCCAATTGTCGTTGACATATAGCAACGAAACCAGGGATATCACATATTACACTTACGGTCACAGAAAAGAAAGTGTAAAACTACAACAGTTGGAATCCGCAACCACCTCAGACATCGCATGCCTGACCAAATGAATTTCTTAGACATCGCATGGCTAAGAATTATAAACCCCGCATTTTAGTCTCATTATCGAAAACTCTTTTCAATATCAAGTCGGGTAATTCAACAAGATTCCCGACATGCTGATCGAATGCTCGTCGCAAACTTCAGTAGGCGGCCGCACCCCTGATACCGTCGACGAAGTGCACCAAGGCGGAACACCGCTACCGCGAGCACCCGAACGGACGCTTTCGGCGACGGGGGTTCTCCTACAGTCACTTGGTCGGGGCTATGGGGTGAAGCTGTCTATTAAGTTTACCCGGCGAGTATCCGCATACGCTACGTGATTGCGACGGACTTTTGATCACATCAAAATTCCGTGGCAACCGATCAAGTGAGACTAAACTGCTATGTTTATAACATTCATTCAGTTATCTCATAACTTCTTGTGAATTCCAATTATTGTATCCCATTCCGGATAAATAGAAAATGTCAAACTTTCCGATCGAACAATCGAACACCCAAGTTTTCCCGATACAGATCAACACATGAAATAAGTCTAACAGCATTCAGTTCGTGCCTCAGTATCAACGGTCCAGCCGTAGAAGGGTCAAGCCAACGCCTCATATGTGGCACGCCGTACTGCCCCAAACCCGAAGGTTCAAAGGGCAGTTCAAGACGGTCACATAATCGAGTTAAGGTTTGTTGTCTTCTAGAGGGTCCATCGCGTTACTTGCACTACTTAGAACGTCGTTAAACTACGGAAAAGTCCAACACTTGGAAATTTCCCAACAGGGGAAAAATTGGGTATTTATATCCGGTCGAACTTTTTAACATATTCTAAAATTTATCCGAAAAGCCACACAGACAAAATTTGATAATCCGATCGAAACACCGAATCCCCAAAACAACTGCAGAAAATTCAACTCTTGAAAAATTATTAAAAATTCCCAGAAAAATCACCACTGGAAACTAAGAATTACTGTACAAAATAATTTAAATAATGTGGCCGTACGGCCGCGGATCCGACGCCTGAGCCTTGCTCATGCCGCGGAAACGCGGTGGGAAAGTGGAATTAGGTCCACGAAATTTACAGTAATTCTTAGAAAACCCTTCTTGATTTTCTGCATATTTTTAATTTGGAAAAAGACCAGATTTTAAAAATTGGACAGAGAGCAAGTTTGTGATCGGGTTTCGGATCGTTCAGACTTCAAATTCCGTCTAGACTTCGCCTAAGGCTCTAGCTAGGCTCTGATACCACTGTAGGGTTCCTAGGCACCCTAATGAGGTCTCACAAGGCATCGAACATGCCATTTTCAAATTTAAACGGTGCCGAGAAACCCTAGAACGGACCGTTGGCTAGAAATCTAGGCGAAAAGGTAAACTAGTTAACACTTAACTAAAAGAATACGGAAATACAACCTTTGTAGATCCGGTGCTCCACCTCCATAGCTCCGCAATGATGTATCTCCGCTGTCCCAAATGAATCCCGGGCTCTTGCGTCGGTTTCATCGGAGAATGGACGGGCTAGGTCATCGACGACGTGCCGAAGATGATCTACGTCGAGGCATCGCTAAATCAAGCTCCGACTTCACCAAGTCAAGAATCTTGTGAAGAAAACACACTCTACTACTTGGCAAGAGGTAGAGGATGAAGAAATAGGAAGTGGGTTCAATTTAGAATTGGATTTCTCACTCTATATCATCAATCACCATTGATGACCTCAAGGTTTTCTTCTTGAGTTCAAGGAAGAAGAAGAAGAAAATGATATGATAAGTTGATTAAAAAAGAAAAGAATATTCCATTCTTATCATAACATAACCCAAGTTAAGTGTAGAGAATTGACCAAGGTTAAAGAATGGTTAGGGTTAAGGAGATGAGAAAAAAATGGTGACTTAATGAAAGCTTCATGAAGCTTCATGTTGAAAACAAAACTAGCCACCATTTTTCACTTCTTTTCCTTTTCTCATTTATCTTTTAAATGCAAATGAAAAGATAAATGAATGAATAAAAGAAAACCCTAATCATTTACTTAACCTAGGTTTAATTCATTACACTCAAAAAAAAAGATATGTATCATCAAACATGATACAATCAAGTGCACAAAAATCATATCGCATATGCAATGTGCACACCCGAGTGAGAAAATCCATTTAAAGTGAACCAATACTAGTTAATGCAAAGTAATATATCAAATATATAATTATACATTAAATCATTAAATCAACACTTGATTTAACGATCCGGTCATATCGCATATAACCGACCAGTATCCTATGTATCGGCTTATCGAATCAACCTTTGATTCGATAACTAGGGTATATCGCATATAACCTAATCGATACATTCATCGCGAGAATGGAATACGGTATCAGATACACGCATTATTCTCGGTCCCGCACATATCTCATATGCACTCCTATTTCGTTTAGCTTGAGCCAGGAAACCTCTGTGTAGGACTCTAAAGACTCGTCAATACGCCGGCAGCGGATGATGATCATATCAAACATCCACAAGCCGCAAGCGGTCTGCTAAACGTAACGGCCACCCGGGTATTGAGCGATCTGAAGATCGACGAGCAAGCCCGCTCACACTCCAGTGAATCCAACCAGTAACACTACCGTACAGTCCGGTCTGATCGTCTGATATGTCGCATATCTCGCCTAGGGGTGGTAAACGTCAGACCCCATAGCTCGATAAGTCGTGTCGATATGAGGTCTATAACAATTCGAGAAACTACTGGTAACACTTACCAGTAAATCTCAGCAACCCTGGCCAGGGATTTCCTGTTATAGCCAATCGAACACAGCGCAACATCAACACCCTATACCGGGAGAGACGAATCCCCTCCTATCGCTCATTGCCTCCATGTGACTCGGGACTGTACCCAAAAACCACCTTTTTGCACGCCTTCTTGGACGTGGTAAGATGGAAATCAAAGCACAGTGGGAACCACACAAGACTCTATGACGATCTCGGGTCAACAGACTACTCTGTACCAGTGTCACCAGAGAACTGCCATCTGACGTGAGGTATAATACCATCTGGGAGTTCTCGGCGAGTCCGTCCAGTGTACCCAGTCTCTACTGAGCACCCGTATATCATCTCTGATGTCAAACACCAATGGATATGGGATCATCCATCGCCCATCTGTATGGGTCGAGAAGGTACACGCTAGTCTACACTGGTATATCGATGCCCCGTCTCGATACACCCACGACTAGGGACTTTGAAGGATGTACTTATGGACTACCATGTCCCCACTAGTATGATCCGCATCATAGTCCAGGTAGTCAAGTACAGATCCTAAGGGCTTTACCAACATGTAACAGAGAGACAAACAGTATACACGTTAAGGTAAAGATCAACCAGATAGCATACTATCATGTCGAGCAAGAAAGTCCTCCCTATATATGTCCCAGCATCCACTACAACATACATCCAATGTACAGTAATGGCCTCTAGGGCATACATATAACTAACAGGGTCATCATCTCATGATGCAATCCTCGCTCCCACTGTCATAGAGAAACCGAAGTATCTTTCAGGTGGGTGAGGAACCCTACTAGATCGGCGGAGAGGCCGAGGTTCGTTGGAATCTACTGAATCCTTTGGTTCTTTCAAATCATCTGCTGTAGTTTGTATAGCTGGAACCTTTCCAGTTCTACATAACTGACCTTGTCTCGAGCTTGTCCGGATTATGCTTTTAGACATAGGCCGGACAACCCTAAATCTTAACTTGCTTAAGATATAGGCTCTTCCCTTATCATATCAAATATGAAGTGGTAGGCAACTGATTTGATTTGAACCCTATTCAATAGGTATGCAGCTTCTCAAGTGCATAACTCCCAAAAAGGAAACAGGTAACTCAGTAGTACTCATCATAGAGCATACCTTATCATATAGGGTGTGATTGCTCCGCCCCGATATACCATCGTGCTATGGTGTATACGGAGGAGTAATGCTGAGAGAGAATCTCATTCTCCTTTAGAATAGTCCAGTATTTCCGTGCTCAAGTATTCTCCTCCTTGATCTCATCATAGGACATAATACGTATACCCGTATTCTGGTTTTCTACTTCTCGCTTATATTCTGTGAATATCTCAAAAGGTTCGGACTTGTGTTTCAACAGGAACATAGGTCTGAATCTCGAAAGATCATCAGAGAATGTAATGAAGTATAAAGAACCAGTCCTGGCATGTGTAGACAGGAGACCTTACATACATCAACATGTATCATCCCAAGAGTTTACTAACTCTTTCTCTGTTTCCAATAAACAGAGCTGAGGTCATTTTATCTTTGTGACATGACTCGCAAGTTTCATAAGATGTAAATTCAAACTAATTTAAATATGCATCTAAATGTAACTTCAGCCAGTCGGGTCGCATTGATATGACCTAGTCTACAATGCCTCAAGAAGGATTCGTTCATTTCTGAACTCTTCCTCTTGTGTGTGTTCCGTATACTAAGAACTGTAGTTTGATTTAGAACATCAATGCTTTTAGATAACGTGCCTGACCCGATCAACTTTTGATATAGGAAATGTTCAAAACATAATCCAACAATACAAAATTTTATCATTTCTTTACTAATAAAGAGACTGATATAATTTTGTATATCAGGTTCGGTATCTAATAACATTCGTTCAGAATCAATGTATTTGTAATATAGGGTGACAATGACCAACAGACTTGGTTGCAACACTTGCCCTGGTCTCTGCCTCATGAAACTTATCACCCGTTCTCAGTTCTCTGCCTTTCTGTAGCCCTATGTAACAGATTACATATCTGGGATCCTGATCTGGTATCACATACCCAGGTTGTAGAGGATACAGAGAAACAGTTCTTTGTAACGAACACACCCGAAGGAGATGCATCATATGCACTTTCTTCGTTTGGGCGGCACGGGAAATCTGGTATTCCCCAATTTCCTGCTCTGTCTTATAACAATTATAAGTTGGAGCGGGACCAACGTTCCCCAGCTCAGTATAACAAGCGGGTTCGGTCAATATTCCGTATTATTATCTTGATTAAGGCGTGATATGGTCGCTACTAGGAGAGAGAGAGAAGAAAACACTCAGCGTATGCTCTTGCAAGAATAGATTGGTTATTATTTTATCTAATCAGGATGGCTCCCACTGCTTTTTATCAAATCTTCCTTCAAACCCTAAAAGGAAAGACTAGCCGGGATTAATTACACACTACAAGTTCGCCAATCTTTCAGCCAGGCCAGTGTCGGTACTTTGAGGGAGGTCCCCCGTGCTTTCGCACGAACCTAATTAATGTAAACCTCGTTTTCCCAGAGGCGTAACCTCGTTAACACCTTTCTAGATACCTACTTGATCGGCTAATTGTAATGTGTAAAACTCTCCCAGGAGTAACTCTTACTCGCAGTGGGTATCGGGATCCAACTATCTCATAGAAGGTATGCAATCTCATTGCAAATTTCAACACTTGAAATTCCCGATAATTTTGCCCCTAGCGTCCTATGACCTTGACGGAGGCCAAACTACCCATAGTCCGCTAGTCAAGTTCAACCCGTCATTTCCTGGTTGAATTAAACCCACCCGCACGACCCTTGATGGAGGCCAAACAACGCCGTACGAATACCCTAATCCAATCGCATCATATGCTAGCAGATAAGCACTAGTTAGCTACCGTACACTACGTCTTGACGGAGGCCAAACTACCGCAGCACGAATACTAACTAGTACTTATCTGAAATGACGGAGGGCTACGACAGGTTTTTCTGAAAACCTATTGCGTAATGAACTTGATATCGTTGTAGAATCAAATGATTTTAAAATGGAGTGCTTTTGAGGCTTTTCTAGTTTTGCTAAAGGAGTCACTCCCGGTGAAGGGATCGTCGGTCCTTTCCTCATCGAATGAGGTGCGGGATATATCATATATATCACTGTGCAAAGCAAAAACTCTTAAAAGCAATCAAAAGACAAACCGAGTGTGTAGCATCTGCCAGTTATTGCTAAAGGAGTCACTCCCGGTGAAGGGATCTCGGTCCTTTCCTCATCGAATAAGGTGCAGGATATATCACATATACCGCTGTGCAAAGCAAGAACTGTAGCTACATGTTTTATTTTGAAATTCGATTCTACAACATCTTAGGTTTCTTTTATTTCATTAATCACATTAATGAAGTCCCATCATTTAAGTACCTAAACATCACAGATAAATACGACGTACACTTATGCCATCCGCATTAGCCTCGATGTCCCCTCATGCACCGTTAGGTTAGGTAACTAACGGCAGAGCGGGGCAGGGCTAGCGCGGGTGTAAAACATAAGTAACGTCTATATAATATATCATATATACTATATACTGTATCTATCACAGAACATCACATGATCACATCACAGATATCGCAGCAGAAGAATCATATGAAATATTGGATATACTAGGACGTCCGTGTTTTCAATACGAGCCAGTATAAAACACGGATTCCACGGTCGCGATGAATAGCCAAACCCACACCCCTAGACCCCTACGAGAGCGGCAAGCAACCCTACCAATTCTGGAGTTAGGAGACCCGGACTCGACTCCTCGAGATGGTCTCCCACTGGACCCCAGAACCCGGTTACTTGTGCTCCCCTCCTTGGGTCTATCCTAATGCGGAAAAGTAAATAATATACAAAGGGTGACATCTTCCGCAACCTGGAAGTGCCCCAATAAAAGAATATTACATACAAGTTTTTACATGAATGAAAATGAAAAACACTCATCTCACATAAAAACCCCCCGGCTATTGAAACACGATGATCCAATAAAACATATCCAGCAACACATAACACCACATGTCATCAACGTAAGTAAATATGCGCATCCCAATTGTCGTTGACATATAGCAACGAAACCGGCGATATCACATATTACACTTACGGTCACAGAAAAGAAAGTGTAAAACTACAACAGTTGGAATCCGCAACCTCTTTAGACATCACATGCCTAATCAAATGAAATACTTAGACATCACATGCCTAACAATTATAAACCCCGCATTTTAGTCTCAAAATCGAAAACACTTTTCAATACCAAGTCGGGCAATTCAACAGGATTCCCGACATCATGATCGAATGCTCGTCGCAAACTTCAGTAGACGGCCGCACCCCCGATACCGTCGACGAAATGCACCAAGGCGGAACACCGCTGCCGCGAGCACCCGGACGGATGCTTTCTGCGACGGGGTTCTCCTACAGTCACTTGGTCGGGGCTATGGAGTGAGGCTGTCTATTAAGTTTACCCGGCGAGTATCCGCGTACGCTACGTGATTGCGACGGACTTTTGATCACATCAAAAATTCCGTAGCAACCGATCAAGTGAGACTAAACTGCTATGTTTATAATATTCATTCAGTTATCTCATAACTATTTGTGAATTCCAATTATTGTATCACATTCCAGATAATTAGAAAATGTTAAACTTTCCGATCGAACAATCGAATACCCAAGTTTTCCCGATACAGTTCAACACATGAAATAAGTCTAACAACATTCAGTTTGTGCCTCAGTACCAACGGTCCAGCCGTGGAAGGGTCAAGCCAACGCTTCACATGTGGCACGCCGTACTGCCCAAAACCCTAAGGTTCAAAGGGCAGTTCAAGACGGTCACATAATCGAGTTAAGGTTTGTTGTCTTCTAGAGGGTCCATCGCGTTACTTGCACTACTTAGAACGTCTTTAAACCACGGAAAAATCCAACACTTGGAAATTTCCCGACAGGGGAAAAATTGGGTATTTATATCCGGTCGAACTTTTTAACATATTCAAAAAATTATCCGGAAAGCCACTTAGACAAAATCTGATACTCCGATCAAAACATCGAATCCCCAAAACAACTCCAGAAAATTCAACTCTTGAATAAATTTTAAAAAATACCCAGAGACCTCAGCACCTGAAACAATGAATTACTGTGCAAACAGTTAGTGCTGACGTCACAATTCTGCCGCGGAACCGCCGCATAAGCTAGGCTTATGCCGCGGTTCCGCCGCCGATTACACTGTTCATGCAAAACTTTTTGCGCCGTAATTCTTATATTTCCCTGCTGAGTTTTCTGCATATTTTTAATTTGGAAAATCCACGATTTTAGAAAAAGTACAGAGAGCAATTTTTGGGGTTGGGTTTCGGTTCGATCGGACTTCAAACTCCGTCTAGACTTCGCCTAAGGCTCTAGCTAGTCTCTGATACCACTGTAGGGTTCCTAGGCACTCTCAAGAGGTCTCACAAGGCATCAACCATGCCAATTTAAAATTTAACGGTGCCAAGAAACCCTAAACTATGGATCGTTGGCTAGAAATCTAGGCGAAAATGAAACAAGTTAACAACTTAACTAAAGTTTAAACGGAAATACAACCTTTGTAGATCCGGTGCTCCGCAACGAAGTCCCCTCGCTGTCCAAATGAATTCCCGGTCTCTAGCGTCGGCTTCGTCGGAGAAATGGCGAGCTAGGTCGTCGATGTCCATGCCGAAGATGATCTACGTCGAGGCATCGCTAGATCAAGCTCCAACTTCACCAAGTCTAGAAAACTTGTGAAGGAAACACACTCTACTACTTGGCAAGAGGTAAAGGATGAAGAAATAGGAAGTGGGTAGACTTTAGAATTGGATTTCTCACTCATTTCATCAATCCACCATTGATGAAGTCAAGTTTCTTCATCTTGAAGAAGAAGAAGAAGAAGAAGATAATCTTATGATAAGTTTTATAATAAGAATAATAAAATCATTCTTATCATAATCTTAACCATGGTAATGTGTAGAGAGTTAATCATGGTTGAATGGAATGGTTAGGGTTAGGCATTAAACAAAATGGTCACTTGGTCAAAGTCTTCATGAAGCTTCATAATGAAACAAAATTAGCCACCATTTTCTCTTTATGCCTTTTTATTTATTTTCAAAATGAATAAATAGATAAATAAATGAGAAAAGGAAATAAAACCCTAATCATAAGTTTAACCATGGTTTAATTCCATACACTTAACCAAGTAAACATGTATCATCAAACATGATACAATCAAGTGCACGAAAGTATATCACATATACAATGTGTACATCCGAGTGAGAATATCCATTTAAAGTGAACCAATACTAGTTAATGCAAAGTAATATATCAAATATATAATTATACATTAAATCATTAAATCAACACTTAATTTAACGATCCGGTTATATCGCATATAACCGACTAGTATCCAATGTATCGGCTTATCGAATCAACCCTTGATTCGATAACTAGGTTATATCGCATACAACCAATCGATACATTCATCGCGAGAATGAAATACGATATCACATACACGCATTATTCTCGGTCCCGCACATATCTCATATGCGCTCCTATTTCGTTTCGCTTGAGCCAGGAAACCTCTGTGTAGGACTCTAAAGACTCGTCAATACGCCGGCAGCAGGTGATGATCATATCAAACACCCACAAGCCGCAAGCGGTCTGCCAAACGTAACGGCCACCCGGGTATTGAGCGATCATAAGATCGACGAGCAAGCCCGCTCACACTCCTGTGAATCCAACCAGTAACACTTACCAAACAGTCCGGTCTGATCGTCTGATATGTCGCATATCTCGCCTAGGGGTGGTAAACGTCAGACCCCAATAGCTCGATAAGTCGTGTCGATATGAGGTCTATAACAATTCGAGAAACTACTGGTAACACTTACCAGTAAATCTCAGCAACCCTGGCCAGGGATTTCCGGTTATAGCCAATCGAACACAGTGCAACATCAACTCCCTATACCGGGAGAGACGAATCCCCTCCTAGCGCTCATTGCCTCCATGTGACTCGGGACTGTACCCAAAAACCACCGTTTTGCATGCCCTCTTGGACGTGGTAAGATGGAAATCAAAGCACAGTGGGAACCACACAAGACTCTATGACGATCTCGGGTCAACAGACTACTCTTTACCAGTGTCACCAGAGAACTGCCATCTGACGTAAGGTATAATACCATCTGGGAGTTCTCGGCGAGTCCGTCCAGTGTACCCAGTCTCTACTGAGCACCCGTATATCATCTCTGATGTCAAACACCAATGGATATAGGATCATCCATCGCCCATCTGTATGGGTCGAGAAGGTATACGCTAGTCTACTCTGGTATATCGATGCCCCGTCTCGATATACCCACGACTAGGGACTTTGAAGGATGTACTTATGGACTACCATGTCCCCACTAGTATGATCCGCATCATAGTCCAGATAGTCAAGTACAAATCCTAAGGGCTTTACCAACATGTAACAGAGAGACAATTAGTGTACACGTTAAGGTAAAGATCAACCAGATAGCATACTATCATGTCGAGCAAGAAAGTCGTCCCTATATATGTCCAAGCACCCACTACAATATACATCCTATGTATAGTAATGGCCTTTAGGGCATACATATAACTAACACTCTGCACCTAGCTCCTCGCCGGCTACCCCGACGAATTTCGCTCTCCGATCTCCCTCGTTGAAGTGGCTCCACATCGAGGATTCTTTATACGGGCTCTCGCTTCAAACCGAAGCAACTCGGACATGAAGTTTTCTAGCCGACATGTCCAAGGTGAAGTAGAAATAGTGTGTGATTACTTTATCTCATAACACTCTAGGATTCTCAACACATGAGAGGGATAGAGTGGAGATTGAAGAAGAAGCCATTGATGGATGTTGTGAGCTCAAGAAAAAGCTAGTGAAGAAAATGAGCTTGCTTATTGTGTGAGATCTCTAATAATAATCTCAAGACCAAACACTTGCCCTCTTGTGGCTGCCCTCTCTCTCTTCATATCTTAATCCCACACAATAATCAATCAAGAGAAAAGACATGGCACAAGAAAACACACCATGAGTCGACAAAATTGCACATGCCATATTTAATGCTCTTGAACAAAACTTGCACTCACAATTTCCACATAATAAACATTAATCCAAATGTTTAAAACAATAAATAGAATGTCATCTTCTAAAGTAAACTCATGACGGATCACAAGAATAACCCTCATCTGTATATACATACATGCATCCATATTCCGACTGAATACGAATACAACGAGACGAAAATAATCCAACAATCTAATACTAGGATCCGGCTTTAACCAAAGCCCACTAGTATGATCCGTCTGATCATAATCCGTGCACAAGTGCACGTATATGATCGAACCCTGCCATAAAACCATACGGCCTCTACAACGTTTCGCCCGAACTTAGGAAACTTTCTGTGGGGGACTCTAAAGACTCGTCAATACGCTGACAGTGGGTTTAACCATAAGCATGTCAGTGGCACTAGCTGTATGTAACGGCTGCCCATGTATTGAGTGAAGAGGAAGCTGATGAGTGAACTCATCCTGAAACCCTACTGATCCTATCGATGACAATCTCTATACAGTCCGGTCTGTTCGTCTATGAGTATCGCATATCGGGCCTAGGGGGATGGTAAACTTCAGACTCCCAATAGCAGTATAAGTTGTGTCGGAGTGTAGCACAGAACACCTTGAGAAACTACTGGAATACCTACCAGTAAATCTCACTTGCTTTGGCCAAGGACTTTTTGTAATGGCTCTCCTAAACACAGCATGATATCAACCCCCAATACCGGGTGAGACGAATCCTATCTAACCGCCACTGCCTCCAAGTACTTCGGGTCTGCACCTAACTAGTACCTGTTTACAGGACTCCTTTGAGTCATGGTAGGGTAGCAATCAAAGAACAGTGGGAACACACTTGAGGCGAAGTAGCAGTGTCAAGTAAACGAACTAAGCTGTAATCATGTCACCTGGGAACTGCTACCTGATGATAGGCATAATACCAACTAGCGGTACCCCTGCGAGTCCGTATGGTGTACTCATAACCTAATGAGCACCTGTATACATCTTAGGTGAACCAACTGACACCAATGGCTTATGAGACGAGCCACCGCCCCTCGTTAGGGTCTCAAACCGTATACACCAGTCTACTCATAGAGTATCGATGCCCTGTCTCGAAACTCCCACGACTAGGGACACTTTAAGGATGTTCTAATAGACCACCCAACTCTCACGTATATGATCGCCATCATACTGCTGGTAGTCAAGCAAGAATCCTATGGGCTCTATCAATGTGTAATAGTGATCTATAATGTCACCTGAAGCATGTACACGATGATAAAGACAATCCGGATAGCATACTATCATCTCCAGTAAGACCGTCCTACCGGTATAGGTCCTCCCTCAATCATTGCAATCACGTGCCTGCGATCCAATAATTGACTTTGAGGGCACTATAGCAAACACGTTCTTATCTTAGACGAGTCAATTCAAGAATGTATATGTGTATGTTCAAATCTATCCTAAGTGTATGTATTTATGTTCAAATAAACTTGTTAGGGTTATGATTGGTTAGTAGAGTTAGGATTAGTCGTGTGCTTTTCTTTTTCCATTCTTAAAATGATGTTGGGATAAAAGAAAGTAGCGGGGATTAAGAGGACATAGGAATGAGATTTGTGAGTTTAAGCAAGCTTTCCAATGCTAAATCCATTCCTAGTGGCCTTTGTCCTTCCGCTAGGTGCGCTTATTTCCAACCCTAGGCTAAACACCCACGACCATGTATCCAATTAAGTCGTAACTACATGTCAAGTTGTAGTGCACCCAAAAGACTTATCGACTTAAGTTGCGGCTATATGTCACGTATAGCGTGCCTAAGTGAAGGGGTTATGTTTGGTTGGTCTAGGTTCATTTTAGAATGTTTGGTGAAGAGAAGCACAAGGGATTTTTCCGTCCCTCATACTAACCTTCCTTAGCCCCTAACAAGTGCGGAAATTATTCACACATTTAAATGAAAATAAAAACAGAACAAAAAGGAAGCAAAGAAAGAAAGGAAAATGCGGTTTTACAAATGAAAGCAAGCTAATTACTTGAGCCCTCACCTAAGCAAGAAACTCCATAGAGTATCATGGCTTGAGAAAAATATGAATAAGAAGAAAAGAAAAAGATAACAAGAAATAAAAACAACTACTTACCAACAATAAATAAAATTACACTAGGAAATAAAATTACAAGAAAAGAAAATAAAGATACAAGTTAAATAAAAACCCTATCTTCATTGATTTTCCACTCAAGAGCTCTCACTACACTTTTATGGAGAATAAATGAAGAAGAAGAAGAAATACAAACTAATCTACACTAAATCCTAACAAAGATGAAGGCATCTACAATGGCTCAAAACTGGAGTATTTATAGGCAGTGAGCTGAAACCCTAGGGCTAAATTCCGAGCCCATACACAATTATAAAACTACCCCCAAAACACCATCTGGCACTAAGTTGACTCGGCCGCGGAACCGCCGCAAAAATGGTCTATTGGCCGCGGTTCCGCGGCAGTTTGGAGGAGTTAGTTTGTCGTTTTTTTGGGGATTCCTTGTGCTGCTTTCTTCTTCTGTTCTATAGGTCCCAAATTGCAAAATGGTTCCAATATACCTTCATATTTCCAACAGTCCAAAATGGCTTCGATTTTAATTCATTTGATCCTTATCTCCTTTGAGCTCCGTGCATCCATAGAATTTTGTGCTGCCCCTCTCGTGATTTGTGCTTGACCGAGACACGAATGACCACTGTTATTTATCTTGTCTCTTGAACTGGTATGCGGCACTGGACGGATGCGGATGACCGGAACCCGGATTTTATCTGTCTGTGGAAGATGTTCTGGATTTTGGCGTAACTGTAGAGATTTTGTATGATTTGCATTATTGTGGACTAGAAACCTATAACCTGTAAATATATAGTAAAAACGGATCAAAAGCACCTGCTTATAAACATACGAGTAGAAGAATGGGCGGTATTAAATGCAATATTCTAGTGTGAACACTTGGTAGGAGAATCTGCTACCGCGCTAATAGTGATAGGCATGGCTGCTGCGGTCCGTACGGGTCCTGTGGCGCTAGTAGGGGCATTGGTAGTGATAGGCGGTGCTGATGGTGGTGTTGTGGCGCTAGTAGGATGGATGCTGGTAGGGATAGGGGCGCTGATAGTGGTGCTGTGGCGCTTGTATGCGGGGGTGCTGGTAGGGATAGGCATCTCTACTCTGGCTGTTGAGCTCTGGATAACATTGTCTGAATGACTTTTCTTATTATGACTCCTGCCATCAGACCCTATATGTATATATCCAAATATTATTTCATTACTTATAATCATTAAGCACTTTAAAACATTTATTTCAATTTCATTACCTGACATGTTTATTCGGTTTATTGGCTGAAGATTCTCAAGGTGGATTCTCAAAATCTTGGCCGTGAAAACAAATTGGCCGATATCATGTCTTACCAATGTTTTGATGGACGGTGCAGAGTAGTTTGGATCCTTGGTACATTCAGTAGAAGGAATGAGATGTGTTATCGCGGGATCTTCGTCGTCACTCTCATATTCAGAGTCATTCAACGTTAGTACATTATAATAATCTTTTGATTTCCAACGACAAACAATACTCCAGTTAACATTCTTCAAATCCTGAGAATAATATATCTATGTTGCAATTGTGGAAAGATAAAGCTATCATATTTATAGGTTGTCTGTTTGTTGTTTACCAAAGTGAGACCGTATTCATCCATCTTCCTACCTCGGTCAAACTTAGATCGTACCATCTGCATTGGAATATATGAAATGGGATATCCTTATGCATGTATAAGACTGCTATAGCCTCCTCAAGAACACCGTATTAGGGATTTCCATTGTAATCGACGGTTGCGATGCCGTTATTTTGTGTAATTCTAATATGTTCCGTCCTTTTTATCTAAAATTTTTAGCTGGAAACTCTGTACCCATTGTAAAATATAGCTGCAATCGTTGGACCCCTTAGAAGGTCATGGACCTCTTTGTCAATCTACTCTCCATGATTCAATTGTCCATCGACTTCTTGTCTATACCATGCGGCGAAAGTGTGCCTCTGTTCTTCTTCGATTCTATCATCCGAGCACGTCTAAGATTCGATCTCTTGAGCATGGTTTTATGCTCTCTGTTCATTAATTTATAATTATATAAGTTAGATTAAATTTAATTTCGAATGTTTAAACAGATGAAATTAGAAAATCTTATCTTGCATAATTAGCAAAACATTCACAGTTTAACCAGATGTACGCATGTACCCTGCCCTGGAGATCGTAAGTCATGTTATTTAGTTTTCCTACTCCAATTGGACCATTAGGCACATGCGGCGGTTTTTTTAGCTTCTTCCTGACATAGTCGTTCAAAAAACGAGCATAGAAAAAAATAACTTCTTCCAAGAGATAATATTCCGTATTCGAACCTTTAGGATGATACTTGTGGTGGATATAGTTTTTTTAAGTTAATAGATATCTGTTGAAAAATAATGGATATTAATAATTTATGATAATGTTTTGCAATTTAAATGATGCATAATAAACATTTTCATACCACTCGATGAGATATATCCAACGGTAATGCACCGAACCGCCAATCTTGACCTCGGTTGCCAGATGGATAGACAGGTGAACAATAATGTCAAAAAATGAAGGTGGAAAGATAGATTCCAGCTTACATAGGATCAAAGGAATATCTTCTTCCAGGTTTACTATCTAACTGCACAATTGCGGAAAATAGGTGCAAAAGTCATTAAGCACGAGACCAACATCTAAATTTACCGATGCTCTGACGTATAAAGGAAAGAAGATATTGCATCAGTACTTGGTAATTGTGACTCTTGAGTTCTACATTTTTTCCGTTTTCTACCTGCACCTGTTTGGCAATGTTTGATGAGAAACCGTCGGGAACTTTCAATTCTTTCAACACCCATAAGAACCGCCACTTCTTCTCTTTGTCCCGGTTGTAGATTGCCGTTAGGATCTCATAATAACCCGGATTACCGGCCACGGGATGAGGCAGCAATTTTTTTCTAATTAAAAAAACCATCCAAATCCGTCAAATCACGACGGGCATTGAGATTGTCCTTCGTTTTTCCATCCTTACGCAGCAAAAGATTGATGATGGCTTAGAGATGCCCTTCTCGATATGCATGACATCTAAATTGTGGCGCAGCGGTAGATCGGACAAGTACGGAAGCTGAAACAAACCACTAAGTTTCTTTTAACCTGTTGGGCATGACTTTGTATCATTGTCCCGTGTCTTTCCGAATGTGATATTCTGATAAGCACCCCATTGTTGCAGTATGTCGTTACCAGAAAATGGTTTAGAAGGTCTACCAGTCTCCATCTTGCCATTGAACATTTCTTTATTCCTCTAGAATCTGTAAGTTATAGGAAAGAAATGTCGGTGACTCATATACGACTCTTTCCCACTAAACTTCAAGCGTACGCTACTCGTATGAATATGACAACAAGGGTACACAAGCTTATCTTTAGTTGTCCACCTCGACATCATACCATAGGAAGGAAAATCATTAATTGTCCACAACAAGCGAACCGCATTTGAAAAAATTGTTTACCTTGTGCATCATAGGTGCTAACGCCAGGTTCCCACATCGACTTTAACTCACCGATCAAGGGTTGAAGGTATACGTCGATGTTTTTCTCAGGAGACAAGAGACCGTCGCTTAAAAGCTCTACCATAAGATAAGACTGCGTCATAGCCCGCCATGGCGGAAGGTTGTATATAGTCATCACAACGGGCCAAGTACTGTGAGTACGCCCGCCATGACCAATCCCAAATGGACTAAAACCGTCGCTCGCAATTCCCAGCCTTACGTTACGAGGGTCTACACTGAATATAGGATTTTTTTCATCTAAAAGTTTCTATTTGATCGAATCTCTAGGATAACTCATTTTTCCCTCCTCACGGGGCGCTTTTTGGTGCAACTGCATTTCGGACGTCGTCTCCTCACACATAAATAAATGTTGCAGCCTCGATATTAGTCGAAAATGAAAAAGAACATTCACGGGCACATGACACGACAGAGGATTTTCTTAAGCTTGAATCAGCTGGTCCCGGACATGGGGAAGTTTCTGAGTGTGGCATGTTCATTCCAGAACAAAACGCAATCATTCTCGCTGTTAGTGATATGTATGCCCTAGAGGCCATTATTGTATGATATAGTGGATGCTTGGAAATATATATGGAGGACTTTCTTGCTTGACATGATAGTATGCTATCTGGTTTCCTTTATCTTAACATATTCACTGGTATTATTATACCGTCTCTCATATACATGTTGATAAAGCTCTTAGTATGTAGGCTTGGCTAACAGGATTATGGTGCGGATCATACTACTGGGACCTGGGTGGTCCACAAGCACATCCTTTAATAGTTCCTAGTCGAGGGAATATCGAGACATGGCATCGATATTCCAGAGTAGACTAGTGTGTACGTTTCTTGACCCTATATGGGGCGATGGTTGATCCCATATCCATTGGTGTTTGACATCAAAGATTGTACACAGGTGCTCATTAGAGAATGGGTACACCGAACAGGACTCGCCGAGAACTCCTAGATGGTACTATACCTATCGTCAGATAGCAGTTCTCTGGTGACACTGGTAGAGATTAGTCTGTAGACCCGAGATCGTCATAGAGTCTTGTGTGGTTCCCACTGTGCTTTGATTTCCTCCCTGCCACGGCTCAAAGGAGTCATGCAAACAGGTGGATTTTGGGTACAGTCCCGAGTCACATGGAGTCAATGAGTGATAGGAAGGGTGTCGTCTCTCCTGGTATAGGGAGTTGATGTTGCGATATGCTCGATTAGCAATAACAGTAAGTCCCTGGCCAGGGCTATTGATGAGATTTACTGGTAAGTGTTATTACAGTTTCTCGAACCGTTATGATCCATACATCGGCATGACTTATCAAGTTATTAGGGTCTGACGATTCCACCCCAAACTCGATATGCGACATATTATACGAAGAGACCAGACTGTACGGTAAGTGTTACTTATAGGCTTCATGAAGAGTATGGACAAGGTTGCTTGTTGATCTTCTAATCGCTCAATACATGGGTAGCTATTACGTCCAGCTAGTACCGCTGATGGCTTGTGGGTGACTGATGTGATTATCACCAACTGCTTGCGTGTTGACGAGTCTTTAGAGTCCCACACAGAAGTTTCCTAGTTTAAGCGAAACGAAGTAGGACACATATGCTGATATGTGTGGGGGGCCTGATTAAATATGATTTTGTGATACCGTATTGTAATCTGGCAGTTATCTGATATCGGTCAGGTTATATGTGATATAACCGGATTATCGAATCAACTGTTGATTTGATAATGTGATATACAGATAAATAATATTAGTCGGTTATATGTAATATAACCGGATTATTAAATCAAGTGTTGATTTAATAATATGATACACATTATATTTGATATAATTATATCTTAACTAATATTATTAGCTCACTAATTATTCTTCATAATATATTAATATATATATATATATATATTAATATATAAATATATATATATATATATATGAAGCATGGTAGAATTTCTATTTTGTGAAAATAGAAATTAGGTGGAAAATGGGAGGAAAGGTGAAGCATGGCATTCGATATTTGTTTATTCTTTTTCTTTCACTATTGAAGCATGGCTTCATTTTATTATTGTAATATATAGATGCTTCAATAATTGAAAAGAGGATATAGTTGCCATGCTTCACATATTCATTCTAGACTTGTGTTTCTTTTCATGAGTTGAGCTCTTTTGCTCTCTAGCTTTTACCATTTTCCCCATCTCCACCATCAAGCTCTAAACCCTCACATATGATGTGAGCCATAGAGCTTAAGATCCCTAGTGAGCATACAACACCCCTACTTTACCATCCTACACTTGATTAGCAATCAAGTGTAGCGTATTTCCTTCTCTAAAAAATATAGTGAAGAGATAGCTTGGATTGCAGTGCTTCGGATGGATCATCTTCGGCACGAAGTTCATCCGAGGAAGCTTGCACCTTCTTCAAGTGGAGCCTAGTGGAATCGCGTGGACTACTACCCGGAGCTTTAGAAGAGAAGGACATGTTCTATAAAGGTTGTTGCCTCCTTCCCTTCTCTTAGTTAATCATATCATCATTGTTAAACCCTAATATTCTAGTTAAGATCATGTTAAGTGTTCATTAGCACCACGAATTTTTCAAAATTGCATGTGTGATGCCCGTTTAAACCACGTCGCGGTGCTAGCAAACACTTTCATGGTATCAGAGCCAAGCTAGAACATTTGGCTAGGTCTTTATGATGTTAAAGTGTTCGATCGAATTTTCGAGATCCAGATTTATCAAGTTTCTGTCGATTTTTCGAAAGTTGGAATTTTGGTGATTAAAAATATGTAGAAAATCTTGCAGGCTTTTTTATGGAGCCCCAGAAAATTCGAACCCCTAACCCCTTCAAACTACCGCGGAACCGCGCCCAAACCCTAGTTTGGCCGCGGTTCCGCCGCACTTTTGTGGAGTCATAAGTTGAATTTTTATGTGCTGCTCCGTTGGTAAATTTGGCACTTTTTGGATGTTTTTAATGATGCACAAGTTGTTGAGCTCTCTTGAATTAGTTGGTGTTCGATAAATCGATCGAAATGTTTAACGTTGTATAGATCTTGATGATATGTGATACAATTGTTAGAATCCGGAATAATTAGTTTTGTGAAAACTAGTTAGTATATTATAAATCTAGCCGTTTAGTCTCGTTTGATCAATAGCTACGGAGTTTTGATTCGGATCAAAACTCCATCGCAATTGCGTATAGTATGCGATCACTTAGTCGGGAATCTTGTTGAATTATCCGACAGCTTATTGATAAGAGTTTTCAATTTGAGATTAAAATGCAAGGTTTATAAGTTAGGCATGAAATCCGGAATAAGAGATATTCCAAGTTTATGATGTCTAAGGTTATAAGGATTCAAATTATTGTAGTTTTTCATTTCTTTTCTGCGACCGTAAGTGTAATATGTGGGGTATCCCAAATCTCATTGCTATATATCAACGGAATTTGGGATACGCGTATTTACTTACGTTGATGACATGTGATGTTATGTGTTGCTGTAATATGTTATATTGGATCGTCGTGGTTGAATAGCCGGGGGTTTTGCGTGAGATGAGAGTTTTTCATTTTCATTCATTCAAAATCTGTATGTAATATTCTTTTATTAGGACACTTCCGGGTTGAGGATGATGTCACCATTGATGTATATTATTTACTTTTCCGCATTAGGATAGACCCAAAGCTGGGAGCATAAGTAACCTGGTTCTAGAGTCCAGTGGGAGACCATCTCGAGGAGTCGAGAACGGGTCTCCTAACTCCAGAATTGGCAGGGTTGCTTGCCTCTCTCGTAGGGGTCTAAGGATGTGGGTTTGGTTATTCATCACGACTGTGGAATTCGTATCTATCATTACTGGCTGAATTTAAAACACGGACCTCTTAGTATATCCAATATTTCATATGTCGACTTCTGTTGCTTGGTTCTATGATATGATCATATAACTGCGTGAGAAGAATGTTATATTATAAATATGATATATAATAAACGTTGCTTATGTTTTACACCCGCGCTAGTCCAGTCCCCGTTCTGCCGTTAGTTAAGTAACCTAACAGTGCATGACGGGGACCCGTGGCGAATGTGGATGGTATAAGTGTACGTTCTATTTTCGTTTCTTTTTCTGTTAAGTTTAAGAAATATTAAATGATGGGTCTTCATTAATGAGATTAATAAAAAGAAAAGGAACCAAAATATGTTGTAGAATCAAAAGTTTTTTAAAAAGGTAGCTCTAGTTTTTGCTTTGCATAGTGGTATTCCTTGATGAATATCGAGCACCTCATTCGATGAGGAAAGAGTCGAGATCCCTTCACCGGGAGTGACCTCTTTAGCAAAACTAGCAAATGCTATAACCCACTTGGTTTATCATCATAACTTTTGTAGTTCTTGCTTTGCATAGTGGTATTCCTTGATGGATATCCAACACCTCATTCGATGAGGAAACAGCCGAGATCCCTTCACCGGGAGTGACCACTTTAGCAAAAGCTAGTAAAAGCTATTCGGTTTGATTTTGAAAACTACTCGATTTTAAAAGCGGAGCTTAAACCACTCCTTTTCAAAATCACTGGATTCTATAGCGATATCAAGTTCATTACATTAAAGGTTTTCTTAAAAACCAGCCGTAGCCCTCCGTCATTTTAGATAATTACTATTTAGTATTCGTGCTACGTTTGTTGACCTCCGTCAAGACGTAGTGTGTGGTAGCTGATTAGTGCTTATCTGCCGCATGTGATGCAATTCGATAAGGTAGTCGTACGACCTTATTGACCTCCGTCAAAGGTCGTGTGGGTGGGTTTAATTCAATCAAGAAAAGAACGGGTTGAACTTGACTAGCGGCCTAGCTTTGTTGACCTCTGTCAAGGTCATAGGAAGCTAGGGGTAAAAACTATTATTTGGAAATTCAAGTGTTGAAATTTGCAATGAGATTGCATACCTTCTATATGATAGTTGGATCTCGATACCCACTGCGAGTAAGTGTTACTCCTGAGAGAGTTTTCCACTTTACAATTAGCCGATCCATTAGGTGTCTAAGAAAAGTGTTAACGAGGTGATACCCCTGCGGAAATGAGGTTATTTAATTAGTTCCATGCGAAAGCATGGGGAGACTTCCTCGGAGTACCAATACATGCTTGGCCGAACGATTGGCGAACTTATAGGGTATATTTAATCCCGACTAATCTTACCTTTTAGGGTTTGAAGCATGATTTGATAAAAACCGTGGGAGCCATCCTGATTAGATAAAATAATAACCAATCTAATCTTGCAAAGAGCGCACACAGTGATTATCCTTCTCTCTCTCTCCTGGTAGCGACCAATGACATGCCTTAATCAAGATAATAATATGGATGTATTGACTGCACCCACTTATTATACTGGGCTAGGTTCTGCTCTATCTTATGACTGTCATAAGTCTGAGCAAGGAATAAGGGAATATCTGGATTCACAAGCCACCCAATCGAAGAATAAACATGTTGATGCATCGGCTTTAGGTGTGTTCGTAACCGAGAACTGTTTCTCAGTTTTCTCTATGTCCTGGGTATTGGATACAGGATCAGGATCCCACGTATGTAATTTGTTACATGGGCTGAAGAGAGGTAGCGAATTGGGAAAAGGTTATAAGTCTCTAGCAGTAAGGAATGGTGAAATTGTTATAGCCAAAGCAGTTGGCGAATATCACCTAGTGTTAC